>SJYO01037955.1:29963951-30352960 GCA_006410555.1 Capra ibex
TCAGGGAACCTGACGTTCCTCTAGGTTGGTCAGGTAAGACTTCCTCTAGTCGGGACCCTAAAGAAACCTTCCTTACTACGATTTCGACTTTGAGGTCATCATGAAACCGGTGGAGTACGCTTCTCAACTGAGTAACCTTTTCTGAGACTACGACCCTCCCTAACCCCCGTCCTCCTCTTCCCCTACTGTCTCCTACTCTACCGACCTACCGTAGTGACTGAGCTACGTGTACTCAGACCCACTTGAGGCCCTCAACCACGACCTGTCCCTCCGGACCGCACGACGTCAAGTACCCCAGCGTTTCTCAACCTGTGTTGACTCACTGACATGACTGACTTGACTAACTATGGTAGTAATTAACTTTATTTCTATAATTACGGTGACATGATATTAAATAACTGACGAGGGGTTTACTTCGTGACATGATTTGTAAAATAGTTTTAATAAAATCACCTATGACGGGTTCATTGAGGAGAAAATGAAAGTCCTTTCAGACAATAGTCTAAAATCTTTACAGAAACAGTCAGTCGAGAAGGGTCACTCCACAGTACCCGACAAGTGACCGTTAGTGTGGGTTGTTTTCGGTAATACCTTGTCCCTCTTTGCAAATGTAGAATAGTCGTACAAGTACCTTCAGACTCAAAGGGGGACTACTGAAAATTCTCTTCGTATTGCAACGAGAAACGGGTGGTGGGAGGGGACGGGGTAGTACATTCCCTTCACAACGACCTCGACTCAGTCTAAACTCCTGTACAGCAATCGGATATTACGGTTCTCCACTCTAAAGTACCACTTCGTTCCTTCTTAGAGTTCAGACTCGGAACTCTCTCAGCAGTACGAACAAACCAAAGAGATAACTACGGAAAGGAATAGAAAAACCAAGAGACGATGAGTTCCCCTACCACTTCTTTTAGCCGGACCTTCTCCTGAACGTCGACCTTGTCGAGACGGCAACCGTAATCTTGTTTTAAGATACCTCGGACGAAGAGTTTCAGGATGAGTAGGACCAGGTAAGACGGAGGTAATACCCTCAACCATCCTTTGTGTCGTGGGTCTAACCGCACCTCTAAACGTCTTTTACCCCTCTCTATAAATTATACGAAACCAAGATCGGGGATTCGGAAAAAGGACGTCTTCCCTGGAGATATACTCTTTCAGATTGAGTTGTCACAGATTCGGCTCGGTAGAGACAGTCGTAGTGATCGTCGTTAAAATTTTGTTTCTTTTTTCTAAGAGTCCGAGATGGGGTTTGAATGTTTTACCCCTCCCCCCCACCTTTTTCTTCTTTCCAGTTCATTATTAGGTAACAAGTCAAGGGACCCACGGACACTCCATCGGTCGGGTGTCCTCACAAATCTTTGAGGTCAGGAAATGTCCAGTGGTGCACGTCACGTCGACTTCTTCGTGTGTGTGGAGACTTATCATGGATGTAAGCCCCTGTAAAGTCGGCTGTGAATCACTCATATACAAGTTCCCGGACCGTAAACTCTCTGTCTTTGACAGTACCTCGTTCGTGTCGACCACCGTAACTCTTGTAGGACTACTTGTCATTGAGGATACACTCGTGTTTCTCTGTGAATGACCCCAAACCTCGGTTTCAAAGTAGTATAGTTCCTCACTCTTCTCGTGTTTAATTATGCCAGGGTTTCCGTTCCTTCAAGAGGGTTTACTGTCACCGTCTACTGAGCACAAGGAAAGACTCGTCTTTTAACGAGTTTCATGTTACTGGGTATAGAGTGGTCTGTGACCGATTTACAGAGTGACCGAGGACCTTATTTGTCTTACGAAGTGGGGTCGGGACCATCAATACTTTTTGAAATTTGCTGAGGAAAGTTACCTTTTTTATACCTGTCAAGAGATATAACTTTTGGAACGAATATCTAAGGCTGAAAGTACTAGTCTTACCTTTACAAATCGTCGGGAGACCGTACTAATGTAAAGATTAAGTAACCCACCACTATAGCTAAAGGGAATGGTATCCTCTATGTGACGGAAGACGTCTTAAGATTAGTGGAACCCGGTTTCTTCTTTTCAGTGTTTGATTTGGGGAAGGACTAATTTTTGATTTTACGTGTGTGTTTTCCAAAAAATCGTGACGAAGTAGTGTCCTCCTCCTTTATCTAATACTTGTAGTCATCTCTCGATCCTGAATCTCGTTTCTCCTATGCATTTCTTTTTTTAGAGGAAGTATTGGATGAACTTGTTTAGGTAGAAAGTTCCGTCCTCCACTACTCGTCTTAAAACAACCTTGGTTTCTGTTCCCTTTTGTTACACCAAGCTCGTTAGACTTTCCTTTTCCTTTATTTTGTATTAGTTACACTACCTAAAAGATGACAATTATAAAATGTGATGTCACTTACAAAGTAAACGTAGACTTCCCTGAGGTGGTACACTACACTACAAAAACAGTAAGAGTCTTGGTTTGTAGACTAGTGTAGGTACTGTGTTTGTGTTTGAACTCGAAGGTCTTCTCTTGTTGGTCCAGTCATCACGTCTTTTATTCGTATTTCTCTTTTCTTTCTTTTCACTAACCTGTTGTGTGTAGGAATATACTGAAGATCTCCTGTAGGTACATTATGATGGAAAAGAGGATGACAGACAGAAAATTTATGAAATTTGTGTCTTAATTAAGAGATAACTTTTATTCCATTAAGTTCAAGCACTAACACCTTCTCTCTACTGTGTTTTATTAGTGAAAACCGACTCACGAGTGATACACGATTCGTGGTACCGTCTACGAGATGTTTACACGGAGTCGAGTTAAGTGTACGTCTCATTGGGGGACTCTATACACCCTTTTCGGAGTCTTTCAGACTCATTGAACAGGTTCCAATATCTCCTTTTGTATGGTCCTGATCTAAGAGTAGATCAGTCAACAACAAGTTTGTGAGTCAGTACAGTCTGAGAGACGTTGGGGTACCTGACGTCGTGCGGTCCGGAGGGACAGGAAGTGGGAGAGGGCTCCAAACGAGTTTGAGTACGGGTAACTACGGTACGTGGGTGGAGTCGGAGACATTCGAGGAACTTAAATGCGAGAAAGATGGAGAGTGGTCCGTTAGAGATCACCTCGAGTTTTATTAAATTAAGTTTGTCCAGGGACACCCCCGAGGGTCCGTCCCTCCGGATAAAAACAGGGGACTAAGAATATCCGTTCTGAGGTCGGAGGTACTGGAAGGGATTTCCGTTTAAATTTATCAACGATTAGTCCCCTCTTCGTTGGTTCTTTTCTCGACTCCGTTCTGATTCCTCTGGGTAGTAGTGGACTCTCCTCTACTTCTCTCACGTTCGGTTCATGTGTGGGACTAGAACAGTCTCTGGGGTGGGAACCTGCAAACAATGTTTGGGGGGAGTCGTCTAGGAGACCCGAACCCTGTGTATCAAAGAACTCCGTCCTCGGACGATACAGGAGGAAACGGACCGTGTCATTATTTCGATAGGAAAAGACGACGACGACGACTCAGCTTTTGTGACAGACGTTCTAAATTAAGTCGTGACCGTGTCTCTCCGGCTCAAAAGTCGTAGTATTAGTACCATTGTCACTGTAGGTAGTAGTCCGTTACTAATAGTCACCACGGAGACTCCAGTGAGAAAGTGGTTATAATTGAGGTGAGGTCCTTGTACTTTAGACTTCCCTTCGGAATGTTTATCGGAGACTTACAGTGGAGGAAGACTCGATTCAAGGAATATAAGAACAGTGTTGACTGCTTTGAGTCTTTACACTTCGTCATTCGTATCAAAAGGAAAAACATGATTCCTCCTTCTCCTATAAAAGAGAGACTCGTGGTTCTTCTCACTCTTAAGAGAGTTTCGAAGGAATCCTCCGAGGACAGGTAGGTCGAAATACAGACACCTACTCCTTTATGTGGGCGATCCCGGTTCCGAGGGAGTCTCTGGGGGTAGAAGGGTCTTTAGACACGGGACTTACGTCGAAAGAGGAGGAAGGTCTAAAGTATACAAACGGTCGACTAAAGGGTCCACCGTGAGCACCATGTCTTGGACGGACGGTTACGTCCTCTACATTCTCCGCGTCCAAGTTAGGGACCCAGCCCTTCTAGGGGACCTCCTCCTGTACCGGTGTGTGCGGTTACAAGAACGGACCTCTTAGGGGTACCTGCCTCCCGATGTCAGGTATTCCGACGTTTCTCAGTCTGTATTGACTCGCTGAACTCGTGTAGATCTGGTTTCTTATCTCCTTACCGTAGATCCACAGTTCCGTGAGAGTCACTAAGAATGAAGGGTGTACGGAGAGGGCAAGTCGACTGGGGTCACAATTTTTGGTTCGTGAGGGACTATTTTAGTAGTACATCCCAAATTTACAAAGTTATCGTCGGTAGTACATAAGGTACGAAGACGTCTCCCGTAACTCAAAATACATTAACGGTCCTCCAGACCTGAGGTAATGGCGTTTACGAGGTCGAGGAGCAGAAGCGTAACGGACCAAAGACTCCAAAGAGGTTACGTCCTAAAGGGTGGGCGGGACCCTCTCCCCAATAACGTAAGAGCCGAAGAACAAAAGAAGGGAACTTGTGTCCCTGGGGTTCTCCTGGTCGTCAAGGTGGGAGGTAGGTGGGGAGGACGTTTATTTCTCTCTAAAAAACCTCTCGTGAACCTCTCTTTCTAAAGACTCGAATTATGATTTGGAAGACGATTCACCAATAACTCCTTCCCCTGTTAGGCCCCACATGAGGGAAGTGAGACAAGTGACTCCAGAAAGTGGTACCGGTCTGACAGGGACGTGTGACTGATCCTAACAGGTATAATTCTGACGTAATTGTTTAAAGAACGTTGTTATAGAATTTAAACACATAATAAAATGTAAAAGTTTCGTGAAGGTGTACGTAAAAAAGTAAGTAAATGAAGAGTATTCTTACTTACCTCCACTGGTTCTCCAGACACTTGTAAAAGTAAACTATCCGTACCTTAGGTTTTGGTTTGCCAATTTGCGAGACAGGTCACGACATGACATTCGGCCCACGGTGTAGGGCTCACATTGAGCCAGAATGTCGACTTAGGTCCGAGAAAAAAAAATAGTGGAGTGTCAGAGAGTTATTTCCGTGTATTCCAGGATAACAATTTTGGCACTAACCCGGAGTCTTCTTGTATCAGATAACCCATAGGTCCAACGGGTGGGATCCCAACCTCGACATATTGTACTCCTTTATACGTTCATCCTCTTTACACAGATGGAGGACAGTCATAGGATGAATTGGACGTCCATGGAGGAGTGAGTGGGACCGGTGGAAGGTGGAGTCCCGACCAAGGACAGAGTGTCAAAAATCATAAAAGGGGTAGTACAAGGAACCCCCTCCTTTCTCTCTTAAACTTCGTATATGATTCTTGAAACGAAAGGCTCAATCTTTGATTAGAGTCCTTGGTGAGGGAGTTTCGTAATAAAAGACGATTATCTTCTCCCACAAATGACGAAGAATCGACAAAGACAACCTCTTCCGTTACCGTGGGGTGAGGTCGTGAGAAAACGGACCTCTTAGGGTACCTACCTCCTCGGACCGTCCGAAGTCAGGTACCCCAGCGATTCACAGCCTGTACTGACTCGTTGAAGTGAAAGTGAAAAGTGAAGGGCACGTAACCTCTTACTTTACCGTCGGGTGAGGTCACAAGAACGGACCTCTCAGGGTCCCTACCCCCTCGCACCACCCGACGGTAGATACCCCAGCGTGTCTCAACCTGTACTGACTTCACTAAATCGTCGTCGTCGTCGTCGATAAAGTTGACGCACTGGATGTAGGGAGAAGGGCAGAGAGGGGGTTGAGAGTGAGGAGTCATAACACCTGTGGCTTTGATTTTATTAAACGTATTATTAAAAGGGGTTAGAAGGAATGAGAAAGGAGGTGTTAATCTTTAACTCAACACACGTACGCACACGAATCAGCGAGTCAGTATAGACTGAGAAACGCTGGGGTACCTGACATCGGGCGGTCAGAGGAGTCAGGTACCCCTAAGAGGTCCGTTCTTATGACCTCACGCAACGGTACGGGAGGAGGAAGGTTAGGTCCCTAGCTCGGGTCAGAAGGTGTAAGGTCCGTCTAAGAAATGGTAGACTCGGTAGTCATAATTATCATCAATTATTCTCGAACTACAAAATACTCACGATGAGGTAAGGAGTGGTCGTCCCCCTCGAAGGTCAAATCGTTTATCGACATTTAGTTGGGAAGTTTTCTTACTTAGTGTCTCCACCATAAAATTAAATAGTCCGGACCAGTGAACCCTTCTATAATCTTCCGTTTCTACGAAAGAACTACAAACAGATATTCGTTGGTACCAAATAAGTAGATAAGTAAGTAAATAGTTTGTAAATAAATAATTCACTGAAATACCTAGTTCGGGATACAGTCCGAGGTCCTTATTTCCTTCGTTTGTCAAGACTGGAATTCTTTACTCAAAGCTCTACTTTCTCGGTGTATTTATTTATATTTTTGTTTATATGTGTTTAGCAGAGTATGAAACGGATGAGTATTTCAGTTGAAGTACACGATTTATCAATTTCGTGGTTTACGAGACAACTCATGTGTCGACAACAAGTTGTTTATAAACACTTACTTACTAATTAACCACCCTGTATTACCTTTTATTTTTGTCACCACAAAGGTTTCCGAACGGTGGTCTTTCCAATCAGTCACGTCTGCTTTCGAGACATCTGGATTCAATTCTGTTTTGAAATGACTCTACTGGTGCCTTCCTACGTTGTACAAAGTCCGTTATTTAGATAAGATTGCCTCTCACCTCCTAACTTCCGTCCAGACAATCAAGTCGTGGAAGGGACCACCGAGTCTGCCATTTCTTAGACGGACGTTACGTCTTCTGCTCCCAAGCAAGGGACCCAGTCCTTCTGGGGGACCTCTTCCCTTAACCGTTCGGTGAGGTCATAAGAACGGACCTCTTAGGGTACCTGTCTCCTCGGGCCGCCCGATGTCAGGTGCCCGAGTGTTTCTTAGTCTGTGTTGACTTCATTGATTGTCAAAGACAATCAAGTCTACCCCTTTAGTCACTCTGTCGTTTCCCGGGACTGGGAATCGATGTTAGACCCCCACCGTATCTCTCCCTCTCAGTCTAAGTTTCGGACTACCCTGAAGGGGGATATAGGTATGTACTTCTTCGTGTTAGAGTCTCCGGTCTCCCTTTCACCGGAGGTATTTACGTCGCGTGACTGGACGAACTAGGGGATCCTCCTGAGGAACGAGTGTGCGGTGTGGTTTGCACAAACCAAACGTCATCGTGACCGTGACCGAAGGGACTTGTCACCGGTACGGTGGTAAAACTGTTCCGGCCGTTACCGTCCCCAGTTTAAGTAGGTCTATGAGGAGCTACCGGGCAAAGTCCATATCGAAAAAGTGTCTCCGTGTCCCTTGAAGGAACTGGTCAAGTATGTTTCCACATTCGATGTGTCTATTTCTGTAGTGTACCAGTCATTAGTCTCAAAATTATTCTTCTAAAAGGAAAGTCGTAAAACCGAGTTGGGGTAATTTTATTTTAGTTTTCGGTGAGTAGAAGTAAGGTTGATAAAGAAAAAGTTTATTTTTTTCTTTCGTCGGGTGAAGAAATATTCTGTTTGGATCCCTTTTGATCTTGGTCTATTCCTTCCTTATAAAAAACGTAGAACACACTTACGTATGTAAAAAAAATTTTGGTTGTCCTGGAAGTAAAAGATCAATAATTTTCTAATAAAACTTCTGGTGTGTAAAGGTGGGAACGTTCTAAGTCCAAGAGAAGTTCCACTATGTGGTGTAAACAACGTCTCATACGTAAAGAATTGTTCAATTGTACATATTTAGACTTCGACAAAAATAACCACGGACAGAAAAAAAAAAAAATACTCACAGTGTCTAGTTCAAAAACACACAACACAAGGATTGTGGTAAAAGGGGTATTCGGGACACGAGAAATGACGTCAAAACGGAGTGAGACTTAAAATCCTTGTGTATACAACATAATATGTTCTTGACTGACATGGTTATTTTGTAGGATTTTAAGACGGTCGGTCTAACTAAGATAGAAAAATCTTGATTGGACGTACTGAGGTCCTTGGTTATTTGGGACCCATATCCTTCTTTCTACTAGACGGTTTACATTATGATCTGTTCGGATTCATGGAAGGATAACTTTCTTAGATATTGAGGAGACTTAGTCCCTGGTCCTTTCGTATTGGTTTAAATCTAGTTTACGATCTTTACGTTTAAAATCGTAATTAAAGAGAGCCCTAAACGTTCTGTAAATTGGAAATGTTGACTTTATACCTGTATGTTCTATTACTTGGAAGACAAAGGATAATACATACGTAAGTAAAGTGATATGTTTGGTATTAACCCTATGTCTTTTGCGATTAATGTCGGAAGAGACAAATTGGTGGAACTAAATTAGAGTGAGAGGGTCACGTTTATTTGTACTGACGAAAGACCACGAAAGAAGGAAAAAAAAAAAAATTCAAAAATAACCTCATGTCGACTAATTGTTACAACATTGTCAAAGTCTACGTGTCGTTTCCCAGAGTCGGTATGTATTTGTACGAAGGTAAGAGGAGGTTAGAGGGGAGGGTAGGTCCGACGGTATATCGTGACTTGTAGTGTATGGAAAACAAAATACTGAAGGCCTTCTAGTCAATGTCTAGGACGGGTGACTCTTATAGCTGCAAACAAAGGTCGTCCTAACAAGTCGAGGTCCATTGATTCCGGTCGGCTCTTCGGTCCTGCAGGAGGAGACTGTCTACCCTGGGGAGCGTTGTTTAACGGGAGTAAAAGATGAGTTCCTTTTTAGTTTATTCAAGTCTACATTTTTACTTTACTCTTACTCTTTTACTTTAACTTTCAGATAGTTCATAAAATTGTGTTAGGTAAATTAACATACTGTAAGACCCTTTCCTTTTTGATACCTCTGTCATTTTTATGGACACCAACGGTTCATCCTCCCTAAAAATCACCTAAAAATTCTAGGAATTTCCCGAAGATCTCGTCACTTTAACGACATATACTTTGATATCTCCTAACAACAACTCAACGATTCAGTACAGACTGAGAAAAAGTTAGGGTACCTGACGTCGGGTAGTCAGAGGAGACAAGTACCCTAAAGGGTCCGTTTATATGACTTCACCCAACGGTAGCGGATGAGGTCCCCTAGCGGGTCTAGGTCCCTACCTTGGATGTAGAGGACGTAACCGTCCCTCTAACAAATGGTGACTCAGTAGTCCCTTCGGGTGATATTGCAAATGTCCAGTAATACACAAACAGGCTTGGGTGACTTATATGTCTTTCACTTTCACTTCAACGAGTCAGCACAGGCTGAGAAACACTGGGGTACCTGACGTCAGGTGGTCCGAGGAGACAGGTATCCTAAAAGGTTCGTTCTTACGACCTCACCCAACGGTAAAGGAAGAGGTCTTATATGTCTTGGGAGTACATTTGATACCTGAGACTCACTAATAAGACACAGTCATACCCAAGTAGTCAACATTGTTTACCTGGTGACACCGGACCTACAACTATCGCCTCCTCCGACACGGACACCAACCCCTATATCCCTGAGAGACAGGAAAAACGAGTTAGTGAATCACTTGGATTTTAATGAGATTTTTGTTATAGATAATTCTCTCTTTTATTTTCTGTGTTAGTAATGGATTGTTATCTACTAATAATTCTCGAATAATGAGTATAAGAATTGCAAGAATGATATTATTCTTATAAACAATATGTCCTCTGACAGAAAGAGGAATCTTTTATGTACATGTATGAATCCCTACTTTGTAATACAACAAACTTTGAAGGTTCACTAAGTCGTTTATAATATTTATACAATTTATGTATAAAAACATAACGATTTGTCAGTTGTAATATTTATGACATGTATCTATATATACGTTTGTATAGTTTTATTATTAATAATGTATATTCCATACACATGTACCCACAAATAATGATACAAGAAAGTTGTAAAGACATACAATCTTTAAAAAGTATTCTTTTACAACCCTCCCTTTCAAGTAACGTAGACCTTATGATATCATTTGTTTTACGAAAATTAATTGTCCGTATGTAATTGTGTATTTTTCATAAAAATTTTTGAGTTTATGATTAGTTTAGGGAAAAAAAGTATAGACATGGAATATTAAAGTCTTTATAAAAGTAGAGGTACACATCGACTAAGATGTGACTAGTACTGACCTTTAAGGATTGAACGACTAGTCTCGAACTAAAAGTAAAGGTTAAAAATTAGTTTAAAATATTAAAGTGGGTTAAAATGTTTAAATTTTTAATGTCAAAATATTAGTCTTATAATTCTTTATGATTCAGAGTATAAAAATTATTTTTATGGACTTACACAGGAGTAGAACAATCAATGTAGAAATTATACGTATATCTTGGTGAAAATTTCGTCACATAACGTTTCAAGTCAGGGACTTGATGGTCTTAGTGGACCTTGCTGACGTCTAAAGACTATAGTCTACCTATAGATCTTCCTTTATCGACCCTCTTTTCGGCACCTGACTCGTCGACTTGTCCGATTGGTCCATTAGGAGTACGTGTGGCTTCACACTCTTAATGGTGGAATTGACTATTCGAACAAATGTTTTATGTCTCAGATTCTTTAGTCGAAAGTATAAATAAAAATTCGGACATCGGAGAGAGAGATGTGGAGTCATTCGAGAGACGAGTTGACCGGGAGAAGGGGATCTGTTGTCGGGTCCTGTTGTCGCTTCCCAGGTCTGATACTTCGGTCTGTAACCTTAGAGTTCGAATTGTGGTTGACATCAGAATCCATTGGAGAGACATCGAGTCACGGGAATAGTCATTTTACCTTTATACCTTATTATAGGTCGAGAATCCACCCTCATATAACCGATTAAGAACATTTAGTGAATTTTAACACGACCCGTGTAACATTCACGATGGACAAACAATTCGGGTTTTCTTTTTTATTGTGTTTTATTTTAACTACTCGATGAAGATTAGTGGTTGGGTCGACTATCGACTACAGTTGTGGAAAAGTTTCGAGGGTGAAAGTAAAGATAAAGGTCTAGTAACATACAGGTGCAACAAGTTGATGAACAGGAAGAGGAAACAGGACAGTCGAGATTCTTCTGTCCGAGAAAGAGATCGCACAAGTGACGACGGAGTGGTCACGGAGCTTGTTAAGGAAGTCTGTGATATCCAAGGTATTTATCAACTACTTATGTCATTCATTTACTCCTTAATTTCGAACCGAATTGTCACAGAGGGAGGAGGAACGTAAATAGACGATTTCTTAGGAGTGAAGGAACTACTCCTGGAATCATGGACGTAGTCAGAAGAGGAAGTAGGGTTAAAGAGGGTAGTAGGGTTCTCTTGAACTCGGGGTTATAGTGAGGTACCGGAATGTGTAAAGTGCCGTGTCAGAGGAAAGGTAGGGATGTGGGATTTTTAGAGAAGTACACTCCGTTAATTCAGAATTGTGGTTTAGGTTATTTCTTAGAAGTCTGCAAGAGAATGAATTGAAGTGAGATCGCGAAGAGCGATAGTCGAAAAAGAGGAGATTGAAGGTAAAATGAGTAGAGAAGACCAAAAATAGGATAGCCTAATAAGGGAAAGTTAGGGAGGACAAAGTGATGTTGAAATATAAACAGTAGAAAGTAAATAAGCGAGGGACATAACTTAGAAAATTGTCGTAGGGAGCGGTAGTCCTACTTTGGGTTTGAGGGACTGTGTCACAGATCTGTCAGACTTAGTCGAATGGTAAGGTCAAGGAAAGAGTTAGTGAGTTTCTGATTGTGGGGTGGAGGGGATGAGACGGTGGTGGTAGTGGTGGTGGTGGTACGTGGTTTTAGAAACGGACGTGACTCGTAGGTGCAATGTCTTACTTTGACCTCGAAGGGGAAAGCCCCAGTAAAAAGATCTGACCAAACGGTTGGTAGGAGTGTCCTCTATCACCACCACATGTGCCTCCTGTATCAATGCCTCGTGTCCCGTATGAGTCACTTGGAAGACAAGACGTACTACCTACCTACGTACCTACGTCTACCTACAGGTACTGTAGGCTGTCTCTCTAGTGTCCATTTTATCGGTTCATAAACTTTTTGCGTTTTATCTTGCGGACGACTTTACAGTTTCAGGGACCCTCTGGTGCTTAATTGGTATTCCCCTACCTCCATTTGAACATTACTTTTACTGGGGGAAGAGTAAATGGACTTTGGCTAAAATTCCGGAGAAGGTAGCAACACGTAAAAACAAAACTACTACATTTGTTTTTGACCTTTACGCTCTTTCGTGTGAAGGAGAACAGGAGACTTACCTTTAGACCTCCCTTTCTAAAATTTGCACGAATGAGACGTGTAAACAACTTTCAGAAGAAACTCTACGGTCCACACTCTCACCCTCTTCTCCGACAAAGGATGGTGACACCGGTATATTAGCTTTTACTATACTACACACATAAAAGTTCACGAGATCTGTCTAGTTCCCAGTCTTTTTCGTTATAAACTAGAAACAATATTTGTTTTATTCTATGTACGTATATAAATCCCTATTCCTTAGTTCACAGACAGAGTGAAAGTTTACTAAGTCGACTATAACCGAAGATTATAGAAACTGGTCTCCCACCCCAATGTCACCTTCCTTGATTTTAACTTGTGGGGTTTCAAACTATAGAAAGTGGGTTGGTGTCAGTCGAAGAGTCCGTGTTCCGTTTATCCATTTTCAATTATACGTTACCGGAGGTCGGGTGGATGACCTCTGTGGTTTTTGACCCAAGACCAAGATATTATTAATTAAGGGTTTTGGGATCAAGATCACGGAGTCAGAGAGGTAGAAATTGTAGAGACCAAAGATGTAAAAAAAGGTTAATGTAGAATCAACCAATATTAAAGACGAGTAATAGTTAACCTTAAAACGGTTACATTAAAATTTTTTCTCCTATCTTTTATAAAAAATTCCTTAGAGGTNGTAGATCTCTTTCGGACAACGTGTCGTTCCTTCTGGGTCGGGTCGGTTTTTATTTATTCATTTATTATTTTTAAAAAATTTATTTTTAAATAATTTTTATTTTTTTTATTTTTTTTTATTTTTTTTTTTTATTTTTTCTCCTATCTTTTATTATTTCTCAACTTTATGTAAAATTATATTAAAATGATTGTTATAATATTATTTGAGTTATAAAGAATTTCTTGTGAACATACATAGTATAGGGTCCTCGGAACTAATTAAAGTTAATTTTGAAAACCCTTCTTGTCTTTGATGAGTTCATTTTAAAAATGAGTATTAAAAATTGTTGAGTCTACCGAAAAATTTTTTAGGAGAAGTAAAGAAAATTCACAATTTCTTTTTTTTTTACTAGTACTTTGACTCAAATCTAGTTCGGTAAAAGACCTAATTAAGGGGTTTCTTTATAACGGAGACAACAACGATGTTTTTGGATATGAACACGTAAGTAAAGGTTGGACAACTCCAACCTCTTCAATTGTAAGATTAACTTGGTATTAACCATTTTGTTGTTGTTGTTGTTTTTTAATTAGAGTTCCACCCTTTTATCAGTTACCTTCGTCTTTTATAACACCAAATGGGTGTTCTCTTCCGATATAAGGAGGAGACTTAGAGTAGACTTTTCAGAATAAGAGGAGGTTTCACCATTCTTTCACAACTGACTTCTTATTCCGCGACTTCTCCACTTAACCCTATCTCTTTGTTCACACCGGTGCCCGAAGTCCTGTTTTGACCCTTCTTCAAACCTGAACCGGGTATTTATTCGGTCCCGGTTTTCCAGAAACCTCTCCTCCTTACCTAGGATTCTGAGTGCACGAGGAGGTTGTACCGTCATCGACCACTCCTTGTAGGAGGGTGGCACCTTAGTTGGTTCGTACTTGAGTCATCGCACGGGTCAAAGATTGTTCTTAGTCCGTTAAGGTCGTTGTTGTATTGTATTCCTATCTCGATTCGACTACGACCTCGGGCGATCTGGAGGGATGTTAGACATACGGAACTCTTTTCAGAGAAGTGTCGTGACTCAGAGGTAAAGGGGTAGACACCCCGTCTTCGGTATTACCCGTAGAGTGACTCATCGTCACTCCTAGGAACGACTGTATCTGTTGAGTGGACAACTCCTCCTTAGTTATTTAAATTCGACAACAATGTTCAGAATCCATCATTCGTTTGAACACTATAAGTCTCGTCTAAACAAAAATTTCCGTACACTCACCATTTCTTGTCTCCGTTTATTTTTTTTATGAAGTAACTTTGTAGAACTAAAGACGTTATAATCATTTTAGTAGTCAAAAGGAGTTCCTTATCATGAATTAGACTCTTTACCCCTCTAGTTTTTACGTTAGTTGTGGGAGATCTCTATTGTTGTTACTATTACTGAATTAAGAGTAAAGTCCTATGATTGGTTTTCTCATTCGTTCGAAAAAGAATTCCGGACCTTCTAAAACACATCTCATATTACCTGAGTATGTTAAAACCTAAGGAAACGTTAAATTGGTGATAAACAATATAAAATTTCGAGATTTCAAATACAATTGATGTCCAATAAGGGGGTAATTTTATGAACGTTACGAATATATATCGTTACAAAAATTATGAGATGGTTTAAAAAACTGAAAAAGACTCAGGTATACTTTCTTTTGAAACATAAGAGGAGGATTCCTGGGTCTGACTTCTATTACACAGGGTATGACCAGTTAGTTAGAAGCCATCCGCGACATCAGTATGTCTCTCCCTTCCATTCTCTCAAGGAAGGTCTTACTGAGTCGGTCAACATTTTTAAGGCCTAACAATAACTATTTGACTCGGTGAAGTTGTCACAAGACTTCTTGGTTGTTAACTATTGAGATATCCTTCTTCTTTCTCATTTTCCGTAAAATCCAACTTCTAATTTTCCGTTGTCTTTATCAAAGACCAGGTCACAGAGGTAGTTGTCAGTGGATGTAATTACGTCCGAAATACTTAAAAACAAAAACTACGTATTACTCCAGAGAAGACTCGAGTGGGTGAACATCGTTAGATTCCTTAAAAACCTTAGAGTTTGTTCTTATTGTAGACTCACTACTGAAGTATTGAACAAAATATCGATTGAAAATTTTGGGGTTCTGTTTTAACAATACGGGAGGAGTTGATCGTTTTTCCTTAGTCGTAGTAATTGATGATTTATTAGAGTGTTTATCCCTATATTACAGGGATCTCAGGTGTAGAACTGTTACCGAATAGTCATCCCACTGGTAGATTAAACAGAAAGTATGACCCCATAAACGTCCCATTCGGTGATTTATTACTCTAGAAAATTTGGGAAGGATCCGTAGAAAAGTACTATAGGTTCTGTCTCAATTGAATGTGATTTAAGAGTGAATATACTTATTATATTATACCTATACTATTTACAAAAATGTGAGTATAAAGGTGAATCAGTATTTTGTTTGTTATAGATATAAGGAAATATGGAACGAATACACTAAATCAATAGTTCAATGACTGAAATTCTTACTCTACTTAACACGTATAATACTTACTATTAGTCGGACTTTTTAGGAAATCGTGATTCATACATAGTTTATCATGTTAAGTAGAGTTGACAAGTTCAACGGGTACTACTTTCAGAATCATAGAGTTTTGTTGTCTTATAGATTTCAATTCAGAAAATTGAGGAGTCTACTTTTACAAACAGAGAGGTTTCATTATTCCATAAAATTGTAGAAAATAACATTATGTGGAAGAAACTTTTTGAGATCATAATCACAAAGTTTTCGTGGAGAAATAACCTAAAAACTTTAACATATATCGTGGATATCATGGTAGTCATTAGTACTTAATCTTTAAATACGATCAAAATTGAGCTTCTAAAATTCAAATATTCATAAAAAATCTAAAAATTTATTCTTGTTTATTACTCTTTTATTTTTTACATTTATTTATGTTATACTTTCTTAATTGTTCTGTTTTCGATATATAAAATTTCTTCATATAACCTAATTGAGAAACTTCTTCCATGATACGGGATTAATTTTTTACTACCGACTAATAAAACCATTTATGTGAAAACAATTACAATCTTTATGAATTTGGTCGTTTTATATCTTTTCAATTACTTATAAAGTGTGATTGGAAAAAGAATTACTCATATAAGCATAAACTTCGCATCGGTATACTTCTTCTACTCCTTACTTTTTTCTCCTATGCAGGAACTGATCTACTACTTACAAGACAACTACATAGAAAATGTATTCGGGTCCATGATAACATTTTAAGTACTAATTTTAGTAATAAATAAAAGTGGATATTTGTTTTACCTTTATAAACGATACTCTTTTAATTCCAGAATCTACATTGGTTCTTATTGAACAGTACCGAAGGGACACCGTGTCTCCGATTTCTTAAAAGGACGTTACGTCCTCTGGACCCAAACTAGGGACCTAACCCTTCTAGGGGACCTCTTCCTTTACTGTTAGGTGAGATCATGAGACCGGATCCTTTAAAGTACCTGTCTCCTCGGACCGTCCGATGTTAAGGACCCCAACATTTTCAGTCTGTACTGAATCACTGATTTGAATGTTGGTGGTGTGGAATTTATACATGGTATTTCTTTTACTTTTAAAACGATACTAGTTTAATTCCGGAATCTACCTTGGTTCTTAGAAAGTAGTACCTAGGGAATAGTACCTGTGAAAGAAGTGTACTAGAAGAGGTTTTCTGTTTCGAGAAGTAATTACATTTTGTTGTCACTAAGATTCTGGTCCGGATATACTGACATTTCTTATCTCAAGTAATATTACTAATGAATCAGGTATAATATTGTTAATCACGTAATAATCTTAATGAGAAACAGTTCGTCCTCTGCATCATGATTATTGTCGTAGGGTACCCTAAGTGTTTTATACAAACACATGTTTGTAGAACGTAAAAGGAAATTATGGTCGTAAATCGGGTTTTCACTCGTTTAATGGTCTCAATGTGATTGCCTCTGGATGTTTCGTCGACCGAGAACTGAAAAGTAGGTTATCTCCCTGTGTCTCTACGTTTGTCCACTATACTTGATCAATCTAGAGACCCCGAAACAAAGACTTTACAAGATATACTAGGCATCACCTAAATTTAAAGATTAAGACAATCTGAATTTATTTACGATCCTAACCTTAACAGAAAGGAAACGATCTACCATCTTCTTTTTCGGTAGGGTCTTCTTAAAATTTTGTCTGTTGTCCTATCAGTGTACACCGACTCTTCACTGTCGAGGTCGTAAGTACCTCTTTTGATAGTAAAGAAATAGGAAATAAAACAGGATCTAATTCACAGTTTTACTCCCGACATTTCATTATATTTACAACCTTCGTAGGTCACCTTCCATCCCATTACTTCTTCACTCGTATGTAGGGTAGATTCTCCCAGATTTGTAAGTTTGGGTAGTCTGTCAGAACATACAATGATATTCAAGATCGTAACTATCTATAGACTACAAAGTCCTTTTTTTATATATATATATATATAGATTTAGAAGTATTTTTTTGAAATGAAAAAATTTAGTATCCGTTGATTGAACGAGTTTTACACTCAGTGGTCCTCTTATTTTGTTTTGTACGTTATACTGAGAGTCAGACAAGACATACTTATAAGTTTGGTCATTGAGAGGAAAGTGTTCATAAACAGAAAATAATATGCAAATATGTGGAGACATAAATTTTAGTTCCATATTTTTTACGTATCTTTTGAATTTTCTTTATTTTTAAATTTTTTATTTTTTTTGTTTTTTGTTTTTGTTGTTTTTTTCTTTTGAATTTACTACTTATACTATGTAAAAACCCTCTTCCTTTGTCGTTGGGTGAGGTCATGAGAACGGACCTTTTAGGGTACCTACCTCCTCAGACCGTCCGATGTCAGGTACCCCAGTGTTTCTCAGTCTATGCTGATTCGATGAAGTGAAAGTGAAAAGTACTATGTAAAAATTTTATTTCGATTTTTTATTTCATGTTATAATACGTCGGTAGCATTTACTACGAACACTCCTGTTTGATAAGTACAATTTACTATTTCGTTCATATTTACACCATAAATCTATAGGATAATTAATGTTTATACGTTCATATACGGGTCAGGTTTTTTTTTTTTTTTTGGATCTTTCTTTAAGTTGTCGTCTTACGGTCCTTTATAATATTATGAAAACAGTGATGAGTACAATTTTTAATCCGTACGGAAGATTTTTGTACGGTCCTCTCTTCTTTTTTACCTAAATCGATATGGAAAATAAAGTCGTAATAAAAGTTATATAATACGTTAACTGAACGAATTTTAAGTTCACGTTTTTAAGTCGAGTTCAGTTTTACTTCTGATGTGATAATAAGAACTGATGTTTCTCCTGTAATAACGAAAACCGACGTGGTAACCGTAACCGCACACTCTCGAATCAAGGGACCGGTCCCTACCTTGGACTCCGGGACGTCACCTTCGTGAGTCTCAGAATTGTTGACCTGGAGGTCCGTTCAGAGTTTTTCCTGTCATAATTTTTACATAATCTCTAAAGATCTCAGTAATCTATCACAGAGTCAGTATAAACCAGAACCTATCTGTGTCTTCACAAAAAGGAAAGAATTCTTTCTTTTCAATAGATGGAAGGACAGTTTCGTTTTTTTTTTTTTTTCAGATAAAAAAAGAATAGAAGTTTACGTGTTAAGTTTATGAACTAAGCACTAAATACGTGTATTCGGAGAAGTCTTGTACTTAAGTCGTAGAGGAGTGAGGACACTTGAGAGGTGTAACGGTGTCCTTAGAAAAGAGTTCCATCACACTAGAATTTAAACGAAGTTAATTATGGGAGAAGTAAGACCGATTCTAGGACTTAAGGGGGTCTGACTCAGAAGGAGACTTTAGTGTTAAGTTTGTAGGATGTGAGACTGAAAAAATGAGAAAATTGAGAGTAAGATGATAACGGTCTCGAATAATAAGTTGAAGTATCTTTCTTCGGGACGTTCAATGAAAGGGAAGACAAAGGGATAGTCGTGGAAGTAAAAAAGTGAAGGAAGGACAACACCCATTCGAAGTATCAAGTACTGAAGTTGGTAAGAGTACGGTTACTTGGATTGAGAACGGTTACTCGGAACAGATCCATACAGGACGGTGTCATAAACGGTTCGTTTTTGAGTTGAGATCAAGTCAGGAGTGTCGGTTCGTCGAATCGTGATGATGTCTTTTTAGTGTGTTGATAGTCAACCACAATACTATTCAAGTAAGTACTAAAGATTAAAGTCCCCTTGGGAGTCATGTGCGGTGGTTAGGATTTAGAGATCGGTCAAGAAAGAGGGTAAGGGATGGCATAGGCAAAGTTTTCAAGACGTGGGTAGAGTTGGGGAGTGGGAATGTCGGTAAAGAAAGTGAGAATCTTCTATTGGAATTAGAGAAAGAAATGTTTATAAGGGAGACAGTCTGTTCTCTGAAGAGCATGAAGACCTATTGTTTAGATTTTGGAATACTTGTGGGAGTGAAGGAAAGACGTGTGCACAAGGAGAAGGATAGATTCCGATTAAAGAGACTGAAGAAAGATATGGCGTAAAGAAGGGTGGAAAGGTTTCCTGGTTAATTTAGCTAATGAGGGACAGAATGTCGAAGTTCAAAAGAAAGAGATGACCGAGCAAAGATAAGTGTGAATGTGTATAAGACCCCGAAGGGTCCACCACGATCACCATTTCTTGAACGGACGGTCATGTCCTCTGTATTCTCTGTGTCCAATCTAGGGACCCAACCCTGCTAGGGGACCTCCTTCCGTACCGTTGGGTGACGCCATAAGAACGGACCTCTTCGGGTACTTATCTCCTCGTATCGTCTGATGTCAGGTACCCCAGCGTTTCTGAACCTGTGTTGACTTCACTGAATCGTGTGTGTATGTGTGTGAGATTAGGACGGCTTCATTTTCCGTGATGTCACTGAGGTTTCAGTGTGAAGACCGGAAGTGTGGGATATCGACAGTAGAGGATTTTATCATCTACTATGATGGATGAATGAATCCAATAATATTTCTTTTTATTTCCATGTAAATTTCGTGAACTTCGTCACGAATCATATGTCTCCCGAGAATTATATACACTCGATAAAAATAGTAATAAGTTTAATAAAAAAACAATTGTTTCATCTAAAGCTTTAGAACCTGTTGATCTGAGTATGGAAGTCTCCTACGTCTCCTAGTCTATTGATTCGTAATCAATTTTAAAGGAAATCTTATACAAAAACGATAATTAAACTGTCTGTATAGACTAGAGATTTATTGTTTCACTTCATTTAGTTTCTGTTTATAGTGTATAGTGAAAATGCACCTTAGATTTTTTGACTGTGTTTACTTGAACAAATGTTCCATCCTTTTGTTTGTCTGTATCTTTTTGTTTGAATATCGATGTTTCCCATTCCTCTCCCTACCATTTAATTGACCCCTAATCGTCTACAGTCGATGATTTATAATTTTATCTATTGGTAGTTTCAGGTTGACGTATCGCGTCTATTGATATAAGTTATAAAACATTATTTGATATTACCTTTTCTTAGACTTTTCTTATATATATGTATATATATATATAAATTTCTGAGTGAAACGATATGTGATTTTTGACTGTGTTGTAACGTTTAGTCAATATAAAGTCATTTTTAAAATTATAATACTTCATGTAGGTTCTGGTTCTGTCCTCCTAGGTCTTTCAATAAAAGAGGTGGGACTAGAAACGAGTGAGGGTAGACGTTGAGTAATGTACGACTCTTATTTGTCCTGACAGAAAGTCGTAGAGGGTTCGACGTGATTCGTCCCACCGTGGAAGGGTTCACTGGTCCCTTGCCCTTACACGAACTTAAAGTTTCCGAAGGAACGTCATCCTTTTTGTACTCGTTTGTCTCCTGTTCGTATCGAAGTTCCATTCACCGGATGCACCATGCTTTACCCCAAACAGGACCTATTCGATAGTTCGACTAAAGCTTTTGTCTCATCTTCTCTCTGACTGGCTAAGACAAAAGAAAAATAAGAGATTACAATACAAGGTTGTTCGGTTTTCAGTGCAAGATGGACTTCTCCCGACTTAGACGTCACCGGGCGTCAGACAGACTTGACTCCTCTTGTAGCTGGTGGAGGTATAACCGTGGACCCAAAGCGTGAACGGACTGACTGAGTGACGGACGATGAAGGTGGAGTGAAGGGAGCCCGACCTAAGAGTTTTGTAGAGATGAGAAGTGAGTTATTGTCCGACATTAAAGGGAGATGGAGACTGTTTGTAAGGAAGTTTAAGTCACTGACCTTTCCGTAAAGTCTACAGTTAGGTTTTTGGTTCAGTGCGACACTTTTTACTTACCGTCCTAATACGACAATAATTTAATAAAAAGAAGAAGTCTTCATCGTCCGAAGTTGTACAGAAGGAAGGTTAGTACAGTTTTCAGGAGAGGGAGTAATAAAGGAGACAAGATATGCACATACATGTGTGTGTGTGTGTGTGTGCGTGCGTGCACGCGCGTGCACACGTGTGTGTGTGTGTGTGTGTGTGTGAAGAGGGGGAATATTATTACTTTCTTAATAGTTGTGTAATGGGATCCTTATTCTCCTCTTTTTAGAGACACGTATATGGATGGAGTGTAAGAGGGAAATCCGGTTTCCTATTTAATGTACAAAAAGTGGTACAATCTTAGATCTCAACTTTTTCGTAAATTATGTTATGTAACCCTCTCATTTTACCCGAAGGGACCTTCTAGTCGACCATTTCTTATATGGACGTTACGTCCTCTGGGGTCAAGCTAAGGACCCAGCCCTTCTAGGAGACCTCTTACCTATCCGATGGGTGAGGTCATAAGAACCCGAAGGGACCACCGAGTCTACCATTTCTTAGACGTCACACCCTCTGGACCCAAGCTAGGGACCCAGCCTTTCTAGGGGACCTCCTCCCGTACCGTGGGGTGAGGTCATAAGAACGGACCTCTTAGGGGTTCCTGTCTCCTTGGAGTACCCGATGTCAGGTACTCCAGTGTTTCTCGTTGATTCGTGTCGTGTCCCTTTCATTTTATATGATCTTTTTACTTCCCGACACTTCAGACTGTATGACCGCACACACGATTTAGTGAAGTCGGTACAGGTTGAGACACGCTGGGATACCTGACGTCGGACCGTCAGAGGAGGCAGGTTCCCTGAGAGGTCCGGTCTTATGACTTCACCCAATGGTATGGGAGGAGGTCCCCTAGAAGGGTTGGGTCCCTCGTTTGGGTACAGGGAATCTGGAGGACGTAATCGTCCGGCTAAGAAATGGTGATCGTGGTGGACCCTGTGCGACCTTGGCTCGGGATTCGGAATGATGCATAATTAAATCACTGAATCTCGTTCAGTCAACTTCAGGAGACTCGGAACTAAAGATGAATATATTTTGTCATTTTATAATAAATGGAAGGTGTCTATAACACTTCTATAACACTAATTTTAATATGTTTAAAGAATTTTATCATGCCTACGGTGGTCTCCATTAGTTTTGAACCATCGGTACTAGTAAAAAGTCTAGACAAGGTGAAAGATAAAAGTACTAAGTTATTAAAAATTCACATTGAATTAAGGTAATATTAAACCTCCAAACACCCAAACGAGGAATATTAGTCTTGACGAAAGACTTCTACCAATTAAAACCATTTGATTTCCGGGAAGGGAGACTTGTAAGATTATCAAAACGAAATGTTTAAACCCTCATTAGTCATTCGTCCCAACTTGACCTTTTAAAACTCAAGAACCTTCTACTTTCCTTTCCGTACTCTCTCCTTTGGAACCTTCTCTTCTCGTTCTTTGTCCGATTTTGTCCTACTCTGGTCTTTGAAGAAAAACAACACCAACACCTTCCTGTCTGTTAAATTCTACCTTCTAGCGTTGACAAAAACAACTTACTCAACCGTAACGATGTCGTCTGTTAGAGATACAAGGGAAATTTAGAAGTCCTTAAAGGGGATTTCGGTAATGCGAAAACAGACTCATCTAAATCCATCACATATACTGTCTTTGTCGGGTGTTCTTCGTCTCCTCTGGAGTTCTGGTATTTACTTCAAATTTTCGGACCTTATGTCTACGACCGTTACTACACCTCGTGTCCAGTGAGAAGGTGTGACGACCACCCCATATCTACCTGGTATATATATCTATAGGTAAAACCTTTGAAATCATTTTATATTGGACGTGTATTGGATGTTCCGTCGGTAAGCTCAAGGTCCACAAACGGGATCTCTTTGAGATCGAGTAACCGTACCTTGTTGAGTACGTGTTCTTGAAAGTTCCGTAAAAGTATTCTTTTTTTTTTTCGTTTGTCATCATTTTTACGGTAGATGCAGTCGTACTTATTTAAAGTTTTGATTAGAACTCACTTTCTTGTTAAGTGTCTTCTTTTGTATGATATACTAAATAGACACATTCACCGTTTCTTATTCGTTTTGATTTAGTGTTTAAAAAGAAATCCTGTTTTTGTATACCCTATTTGTATATGTCCTTTTGTTCCTTCACTAATTATAGTTGTGTTTTACATTCTATCTCCGATGTGCCAGACATGTCCACCTCTCCTACGCTGTCTCTCCCCATCTATCTTCGGAAATTCAGTGACCGTTATGAGATAAAGAATTCCACCCACGACCCGTATGTACTCAGGACAAACATATTAACAAAACAACAGGTTAACGATTTAGTACAGGTCGAGAAACCTTGGGGTACCTGACGTCGTGTGGTTTGAAAGGACAGGAAGTGATAGAGGACCTCAAACGAGTTTGAGTACAGGTAACTCAGCCACTAGGTTGGTAAAGTAGGAGACAACAGGGGAAGAGGAGGACGGGAGTCAGAAAGGGTCGTAGTCCAAGAAAAGGTTACTCAGTCGAGGAACGTAGTCCACCGGTTTCATAACCTCGAAGTCGTAGTCAGGAAGGTTACTTATAAGTTCTAACTAAAGGAAATCATAACTGACCAAACTAGAAAAATCAAAAGAGGTTTGACGTTCATATACAATAAGTGTGAGAAGACAAGTATACTTTATAAAGTATTAACGACGGTGGTCCCCCTCTGAGACACCGGTCGTCTCCGGGGCAACACTATCACGACGAAGGACTGGGTGAACAGAGGTCCTCAATAATGTAATCACTGTAGGACCTCGCACACGAGACAAAACCTCCCCTATAGGACTTATAATGTCCCTTGTACGAGGACCGTGAGGATTGTCACCTTCTCTTAGGTGACCCACTGTAGTAATGGGACCACCGGTTTACCTCCGACGTCTATGTCTTCATTAAACCCTAGACGGTATAGTCTCGATTTCTATCAAGGGACGTCGATTTCTATTAAGGGGGTGGTTCCTGACTAGAGGGGGGTTGGAGGTGTCACTTTCGTACCTCAGGGTTGGTGACCTGGTGGTCTCTTAAGGAATAAAACGTAAAAATTCATTACAATATATTCACCATAGTATGTCATACATGAACACCCGATGAAATTAAGTCGTATTGAACGCTAAGTAGGTACAACATCACGCATACTCATCGAGTAAGGAAACGTAACGACCCATCATAACATAACATACGTACATTATAGATAAGTGAAAACTAGATATTAACCTAACAACAGTCAAAAATCGATAGTGTTTATTTCCACGATACTTGTAGACACAATTTTTTTTTTTTACGTAAAAATTGGAACCGTCACCAATCCTTTAATAGTGTTAGTCAATACTGGTCTCAGAACTCAAAATTGTGGGTGTGTCCTTGTCTGGTAGTCCAAGACCCTCGTACCTTAACTTTTACTCTGTTATCTATAAAGTCGTACTTACTGTGTTTAATTTTCATAATACCGGGACATGGGGTCTCAATTTCTTATGCACAAGAAGTGTTTGATCTCTTATATTGTATTTTCTTCATCTGAGTGTCTATTCCTTTTGTTTGACTCCCAATGGTCACCTCCCCATTTTGGCCTCCCCCTCTCATCCCCCGTGTTTGATCATCCTCCACATTCTATCCGAGTTCCTACATAACTTTTTGGCCCTTATCTCGGTCATAAAAAAAATTGTTGACATTTACCTTTCATTGGAAATCTTTGACATATTTTACAAAATTTACAAATACTTATTTATTTTGTAAAAAATTTCCTTTTACATAAGAAAAATTCGAGTATATTCTGTAAATATTCTTAACTAGCGTATATTCTGATGTTCATTTGAGAGTTGTTTTATAGTTTTTCGAGTTATAGTATTTATTACTGGAGACCGTTGTTAAATGTCTGATCTTTCTTTAATTTAGGTATTAATTCATGGACCTTACACATCCTCTCCTATAAAGGTGAGTCAGACATCTTTAGAGAGGGTAGGGGTGATATGTGGAAAGACGTAACTGGTGGTTTTGAAAACCATAACTCCTGAACCAAAGATTTGACCGGACAATCGTGTAACATTGACAATTTTTTTTTTTACTTTCTTCTTTTCCGACAACTCGTCAACAACTTTGTCCGTAGTAATCACTTGAGACCTATAAGAACTTTGTGTAATGTCAATTCGTAGAGACCCGTTAGAGTTTATTTTCGGAGGATTTCGTATGGTATGTAATGGTTGAGGGGAACTAACCATATTACAGATTGTGGTTATTTACCCCTTTGAGTTCTAGAAAAATCGGGATTCTTGTCTAAATCCTTTGTGTGTCGAGAAAACATAGATACCGTTGTCGACCAAAACTTAACGTTGAAATCTATTTTGGTTATGTTAATTCTAATGAGAACTCCTCTATCTTGAGAGATGTTTACTTAAAGTTGATTAACCGGGGAATCGTACGATTGACCATATGAGAAACCGCATTAAAATGGTGAGAAGACAATTGTTTAAAGTGTAGATAGTCAGAGTCTCTAATAGAATTTTGGAACTTTGGCATTGAACTCGGACTGGAAATTTTCAAAAAGTCTTAAGAAAAACTTTTCCGTTTGTCCTAGTAAGATTGAAGTAAACTTTCAAGGGTCGATCGACTCTGTTAATGAAAAGTAGGGTTGTGTGAAAGAGAAAAGAAGGCGACGAGAGTAAGACGCGAGAGAATTAAGGGAGCTTATCGGGGTGTAGTAACTCAATCAAGAGGTAGGGTAGAGGGAGAGGGTGTCCCACTGACTGACCGGTCCAAAGGGGTCCAGACTCCCCAAAGGAACCTACGTCCTAAGAGTCACGATTTGGGTCCTGTGAGGTCCCTGTTGACCAGGAAGACACGAAATGGCGTATATGAATGTCCACATATACATCCTTAAAAAGATTACAAAGTCCTACACCGTTTCCAACTGATAATCAACTAAACGATAATATAAATGGTTTGGTGTCTTATTTTGTGTTGTTTTACTTTTGATGTCGAGAATCTACATATGTCCTTCGGTGGGTCGTGGAATGGGTGCAGGTCATTCGAGATACAACCCTCCTCCAAATTGTTGCAGTGTCCGCCCAGACGAGAGACGTAGGAGCGTAGACAGAAGTAGTCGTGGTAGGAGAAGTGTCAGTCTTAGGGGTAACGTTTGGTTTCTAAACGACTACGTGACTGGACTTGTGTTCTGGTAGGTGGTGTGTTTTTATATTCTCCTTTTTTCCTTTTGTGACGGACCCCAGTTTTGTATCGGACCCGAGGGTTGTATCATGACTATGACATCACACTTAAATTCTATTTAGGAGTGGCGGGTTCCTTACTCACGACTAATAAAACCAGGAGTAAAACGTTGTACGTTTTAACTAAGGCCGGAACGTACTTGTTATTTTAACTTTTATCTTGGGTTTAAGTTTAAGGTCCGAGAATAGGTATTGGTAGTTCGTAAAACCAGAGGTTTTAGTATGTTCCAGTTGGTAACCCTTCTGTCTCACTGAAGGACGAGAAGTTAAAAACTAAAGAAAAGACTTTAGTGACTGTTTCTACGGCTTCAGGACGGAAAGAACCATAAAATTTATACATACGAAACTCTTGTACCCCTGACATAATTTTTTTTATTTTAAGTTGTAAATAAATCGTAGAAGAAACAAGATCTGTGAGAATCCACAACCCTACGTTCATTTTTCCTTAAGTGGTCCGAAAAGTATGTGAAATGTCAGATTATCCTTTCTCACACTTCTATCTAGTAACGTTAAGTCGTCATATTGACAGTACTATCTGTGTTCGACTCTCACGGTCTTCGTGTTCTCCTTTGTGATCTCTATGGTCTACTAGATCGGGGACGGGAGGAGGGGTCATAGTAGAGGTCGGTAAGAGAATGGTCAACGAATGCGGGATCAGTATGACCTAGTGAATGTATTTAGTTTCCAGTTAGAAAACCGGTGGAGGTGACTGAAACGTCTATCAAAAGAGTCGGAGTTTCCCCAAAGAGATGGAGAGCGGATGAACAGGAAGTTTTTAGTCTAGTATATAATAGAAGAGAGTTTTTGGTGGGGAGGGGGTGTTTGATACTATATACAGGAAGTAGACACAGAAATATCGTTCGCACCGTGTTTTGACAGGACGATCGGGTAGGGTGATACGACAGTAAACTAGGTTACGTTGTTTGCAAACAACTCACAGATGATACATGATGTGTAAGGTCTACTTTTTTTTGTTTTCTTTATCTTAGGTGTAGAAGTTCCTTAAGTGCCAGATGGTTCTCTGTGGGTCCCGTTGTATATGAAGTCTAATGTCTACTATGTTGAGTGTACCTTTTGTACCTTTCATCAAACAATTCATCGAAATAATCAACCCACAAATCCCTTCCGAAGGGATTCCTCCGTAGCAGACTGAACTCAAAACTTTAATTTTATCCTCAAACTCTCCATAACAACTCTTTGTGAAGATTGTGTCCTTAAAAAAATACATGATAAGACGGGTATTTTGATTCTTAAAACTCCCTTCTCCGACAAAGTAAGATGTAGACATTGGGAGTAAAGACATAGACTTGTATTGTTCTTATTATCTACGAACGATTTTCAACAACTTAATTGGACAGACGTTTTTACGTTGTATCACGTACGGACGATTCAACGAAGTCAACACAGGTTGAGAGACACTGAGATACCTGGCATCAGGTGGTCCGAGGAGACAGTTGCCCTAAGAGGTCCGTTCTTATGACCTCACCCAACGGTACGGGGGAGGAAGTCCCTTAGAAAGGTTTAGTCCCTAACTTGGGTACAGAGGAGGTGTAGGACGTCCTCTACGTCCTCCCAAGAAATAGTGATCACAGTGGACCCTCCGGGTTCTGTTCTCCAGTTTATTATACGTTAGGTTTTAATACAAAGTCAGGGGATACGTATCCCTACTGAACATAGTCAGGAATTAATCGATTAATCTCAACAAAAAGAACATTTGTATTTTTATTAAACCCGTCAGTATAACAAAAACGGACTGAAGTCAGAAATAAGGTCAGAGGAAGATGTAGAATTGGTTTTTACGTTACAGTTCTTGACAAACCCAGACAGTTATCGGTACAAAGAAAAGTTTCTCATAGGGGTAGAAATAATGACCTACGGTGGGTACGTAAACTTTCTTACTATCGACTCATACGTTTATTATACGGTTATTTTTAGGTTGACTAAACCCCCCTTTGACCATATCCGATCATATTCACGTTATCTTGAGTTGTCCATATATGACTCGTTCAATTTGTTTATTGTAGACTTAAGTGGGAGACGTACGACTCGGATACTCTTCGTTTATGGACTCTTTGTGGACTTTGCAAGAGGTGTAGGAAGAAGACACCCTGTAGGAGCTCATCCAAATGTACCAACACAAAGTTTTCGTGAAGGGTGTGTCCTTACCGGTGGTATGACAGGTATTTGTCGTTAGCTGGCGGACGCTCAGATTTATGTTTTGTTTGTGTAGAGGTCATAGAGGTCCAAGGAAATAGACTCTTTATTTTAGACTCTATTTACTTATGTAAACCTCTTTACTGTAAGTATTTTGAAAAGACCACATGATGTCTTCATTTTACAGGCTTTAGTTACTTAGGTCTTTGGGTGAACAGAAACTCAGACCACTGTGAACCCAATAATAAAGATCTCGTGAGGGTCAAATATAAATACGAATCCCAACTCACCCTTTTTTTTTATCACTTAGAAATTCTTTCTCAAGACCTATCTTGATATTCGTTTATCTAGTGTTATGTCTTACTAAGTAAAAAGTGGTTTCGTTACATGGTTCCCAATTGATCTTTTCCACTTCACTTAAACCGACCTCCTTTTCATTCCCATGATCTTTCCCCTTGATTCTACTTCACCTCAATCCCTTTGGAAATCTTTTCACCACCTTTAACTAAACTCGACTTGGAATTCGGAAGAAGTCCTTCCGTTTTGTCAGGTCTCTCTCTATATCCGATGGTACTTTCAGTTTAAATGTTTTGTCTTGGGATTCACCAGGTATCTACTTCCATGTAGATGTGACTTTGAAGTGATCTTTAGGTTTTAATCACTAGACACTTTAATCTTTATATAGTTTACGTGGACGACCCCCACCCCCATTTTTTTAAATCCCCTTTAGTGATTCGGTTTACACTTTTGATTAAGTAGGATTTGAAGTAAGTAAGTTATACTTCTGTACATAGATCACAAATTTGTTTTTCTTTCTAGATGTTTTAGGAAAAGGAGAGGTTTCCGTTAGTTTCCATGTAGATAATTCGGAGAATAGGTAAATAATTAGAATAGGTAATTATTTTTACCCGTTTTAGACTCTAAGGTCTTTCAAATTTGGAACTCGTTTCTGGTTGTCCCTTCTGACATATATATATATTTGGTTCCAACGTAGATAAGTAAGTAGGATTTAACTCTAATGTATATTAAACTTGAAACTCGTCTAAACGTAGTCGGAACCGGACCAAGACCGTGTAAGGTAACGTGGATTCGTCTCTTCAGTACCTCCTTACTCACTCCTTAACTCGAGTCATGTGAAAGAGTCAATTCAAAAATCAAAGACACAAATCATCTTCTGTAGAGAATATACACCGAATCTTTACACACGAAAAGACTTCAAGGTCTCGTGTCTAACACAACCACACATTCATTACAAAAGGAAGAGGTGTCTGTGGTCGTACTGGAACTACCGACCGATGAGAGTCGCAGAGCAAGAGTGGACAGTTTAAGACTAGGGTACTGGAGTAAAAGTAAAAGTGAACAGAGGAAGGTCTACTTTTAAGACAAAAATATTAGACTCGTACTACTGGAAGAGAGTTTTGTTAATGAGTATACTTTTCATGGAAGATAGGTGGAGATAAATTACAAGAAAGAATTGAACAAAAATTTAAGATTTTCACAAAAGACTCCAACCACAAACAAACTTAAAACAGAACAATAAGTACATGGACAAACGGACATTAGTCTTAACAGTAGATAATATAAACGGTCTTCGGTTTAAGTTGTGAACACATTAAATAAAACATTTATGGGAAGTACATCTATGATTGATTTACGAACTTTTAACACTATTACCACTACGAAGGTTTGTATTTAATAGAATATATTATACCAAGAAAATCGTGAAGATTACTAAAAATTTGTGTGTAAAAATAGATTTGACTTGGTGAAAATTTTACGAAATACTTATAGTTTAGTACGACATATGGACTTTAATTACAATCTACAGTGACACAGAGTCATTTTTTTTTAAATCAGTAAGTTTACAAGTCTTGGAAACTTTGTCGTAATATAAAAAATTTAATAGGATTCTACTAATAGTCTTTTTTCTGTATAGATATATGTTTTTACGAGTAATTTCAAAGTAAGTATTAATGTTTTATACATTCATTTGATTTAGAGTTTACCTAGAGTTTAAAAGAGTTACCTAGAGTTTTAGAGTTTAAAAGTTTTCTTTTACCTATTTCTTCTAACCATATAAGTATATTACCTTATATTATGTCGACAATTTTACGTGTGACTATCGTATTATAATTCAATTTTATCATCTTATGTTTTAGTACTTGTTTACTAGGATAAAATTTTTAGTAATCGTGTGTCTTTCTTATTTATGATTTTACGATCATATAACTAAGGAAGATTTACCATCGTAATACTCATCGTAAAAGAAATATGAGAAGACACAAGAGAGGTCACTTATTAAATATTATTCCTTTTTCATCTGTAAAATTCCCACGAGATATTCGATTTTCAGCAGTCCAAAAAATAAATATAATGAAAACATAATTTGAAATTTTGTAACTTTTTACAAACTGAAAAGTACCAGCAAGTGATAAACAATCCATTTTACTTCGTTGCTAAAACGATGAGAATCACAAACAAAGTTTACTTTTCAACTTAGGTTCTTTATACTTTAAAACTTAATAAATGACTGAAGTAAAGTTCGATAAGGTACAGAGACTATTACTTTCTTATTCACTCATCGAAAATCGAAGAGAGGGTACATATAAAGATCCGAGTTTACATTCTAAATCTTTTCAAGAAGTTCTTTTTGCTCTTACGTTTTTTTAAAATGATGTTATAATTAATAATTTATTTAGTGTGAAAAGGGGAAGTCTTAATGATTAATGTAAAAGCTTTTGGTATGTTTCATTGTAAGTTTTCAATTACAGTAAAACAAGTATGGATTCGATAAAACCGTATACTTATTTTTTATGTTTCGAAAGCGTACCAGGATGGACTCAGAACCATGTTGGTAACGTAAGACTGGTTCCTCGTATCCTTGGGGTGACCGTCAACTGACCGCTCCTTCGTGACGGTATCACAACTTAACAGGTAATATTTCGGCTGTCTTTCCATTCTCTCTTCTGTATTTGTTATCAGTTCTTATCAGTTTTCGTCAGTTTTTAACACTTCGTTAAAAACGAAGTGGTTTTCCTAGAGTTTTATGTAAATTTTTATGTATCCTTCCCGAGTGAAAGAGTCTCCAAATAATTTATAGTAAATATTCTATAGATCTTACAAGGTCCGTGATAAATCTGGGATCTCGATATCTGTATTCTCTATTCTATCCTGTAGGGACTACCCTGTCACCTATTCTTGGGTGGACGGGTACGTCCCCTCCGTCGAAGGTGGCGACGAGGCCCTTCTAAGGTAAACGGAGACTCGTTGATTCGGACGTTCTCCGTCGATGACTCGGGTGTTCGGTGTTGTGACTCGGGCTCGCAACGTTGATGACTTCGGGCTCCCGGATCTCGGACACGAGCCTTTATTCTCTTCGGTGGTTTTACTCTTCGGGTTCGTGTGGTCGCTTCTCATCGAGGACGAGTGGGGATCTCCTTCGGACACACGTCGTTGCTTCTGGGTCTCGTCTGTCTTTATTTTATTTATTTATCTACTACAAAAATTTACTCTATCATATGACTAGTAACTACCTCCTTTCCTTCTTCTGTATCTACACGTTTGTTTATTAATCTTGTGTTATTATACCAGTGTTGCACTGACACTGGTCGTGTAAGAGTCAGCGATTCGGTACAGGGTGAGAAACGGTGGAGTACCTGATGTCGGACGGTCCGAAGAGACAGGTACCCTAAAGAGTCAGTCCTTATGGGCTCACCCAACGGTAAAGGAAGAGGTCCCTTAGAGGGGTTGGGTCCCTAGCTTGGGCCCAGAGGACGGAACTGTCTACCTGAGAAATGACGTCTCGGTGGTCCCTTCGGGGTACTAGTTTATGTTATGTCGATTAATCTATTTAAATGATTGTCTTAACACATGAAATACCACACAACACCTTATGTCTATTCTCTCCCAGGTCTTCTCCCCATATTCACTCTTGTGTATCTTCCTTCCACAATGCCGGAAATTCACTAAGACCTACTACTTCTCAATATGTCTTTAAATTGACTCTCTGTTATTCGACATTTTACTGGTGTATTCTCCATCCTTTGGTTTTAGACCGTCTCCGATTTACCTACTCTTGAATCAAGATGTGCGAGGGGGACAAATAACTCCGATGAAAGAGTTCGTGTGTGGGTTCATGTTGTCCCCGTTCAACTCGAGTTTATTAAGGTGAGTCTATTATTTTATGTGCACCTTTTACCACTCGACTGAGAAAGTGTTACGAATGTTTCGTCTTTTAGAACTCCACAAAAATTAGAAGCCCAAAGAAGGAGTGTCCCTTATTTTATGTCATTTCATTCTTATTTTTATTTTGTACGAATAAGATAGTAACAGAAAGGACTGTTACACCTTTCTTTGTTTCACACACTCCCTTTTTGTACTAGTGTGACGTTACATTTTTAGTCTGGTATCAAAGGAGTTTTATTTACTTTGTTGACAATTACTAAAGGTGTGTGTTAGGTTTTTTTAAGAGTGGAACTTTTTTGAACTTTGAGAGGATATTTAGGGTGGTTCTTCTTATTTCAATAACGGATCCTCCCTTTTTTTTTTGTTATTTCGTTATAAACTTGAACGTAACGAAATTACTCAGTTTTCACTTATGTAAACATGTTTAGTTCTAAACACTCAACCCTTATTTTTCTCACTTTCTTAGTACCTCTTCGAGCTACTAAGACGAGTAGAATGTTAAAAAGTAAAATTTATTTTCAAATTGTGTTTTTAGAACTCGAGTGGAGGGTGCCAAGTAAAGACATTTCTGATGATCCGTAATCTACTATAGTGTCTGTTTATTTAACCTTTCTGAGGGGTCTTCAATTTATAAGTGTTTGTAAAAAGATCTCAGGGTAGTAGAAAAAAGGAATTAGGTGTGAGGAGAGATTGAAACCATGGTACTCTTACGACCTCATCTCTTTCGGATCTTTCTCGTCAAGGTTCCCAACTTTTCCATTTTTCCTTGGTCAAAGGATTTACCTCTTTAGTTTTCACCTCCACGTAGCGATCGGTCTCCTTGGTTCTACGAGTAGTGTTAGGGATCAAGATATCCCCCATGGGTTTGTGCTGTCTCCGGAAAATATTAGTAGAAATACACTATCCCGTCGGATTTATGACTCGTAGACTGTCCGATGTTTGAACATGCGTTTTACATTAATATAAAGTAAACTTTTAGTTTACACAGAATTTTTGTTTAGATCTTTCTTTGTAATATTTCCTTTTATCAAATAAAGACCAACACTTTAATATCCACTGAAAGTAATGGAGTAAAAATGAAAATACATAAAAGGATGAAACTGTTGACTTTCACATTCCCTTATGTTAAGTGTAAACATGATCTCTGAGATTCTTATAATTTGTGTAAGTCAAGTATTGGATTATACACGACACGACACGAGTCAACGAAGACAACACAGACTGAGAAACACTGGGTTACCTGACATCAGTCGGGTCCGAGGAGACAGGTACCTTAAGAGGTCCGTTATTATGACCTCACCCAACGGTGCGGGAGGAGGTCCCCTAGAAGGGTTGGGTTCCTAGTTTGGGTGCAGAGGACGTAACGTCCGCCTAAGAAATGGGAACTCGGTGACCCCTCCAGGTATAGGACCCTATTTTCAGGAATTTAGTAGAGTGGGGTGTAAAATTGTCCGGTCATAAGAAAGAGAAGAGAACTGGAGAGGTTTGTAGAAAAGAGAGTCCTCAACACCTTACCGAAGAGTAGTAAAGAAGGTCTGGGAAGGTGAGTGGAAGAATTTAGTGAGTAGGAGAATAATCCATAGAGGGAAAGTCAATATTTTAGGATCAACGGATGAAGACGGAAAATATCAAGATGTTTGGAAAATCGAATATAAGACTAATCGTATGGTATTCCCGACTCTTCATTGTATCGGCACTCGTGAGGTCTTTACACTTGTTACCACCCTTTCCGATATCTATGAAAGGACTAAAAAGTTGTTTATACACTTCGTGTATTACATTTCGTTGTTGAAATTTTCCAAGAAAACAAGAATTAAAATTTGATATTGAAAAAAAGAAAAAGTTGTGATGTCGAAATGAACACGACACAGTTGAGTAAAAAGGACGGGAACCCGTTCAGATAGAGTGTTGATATAATCAATGAGGGTCAGGGATTACCCTGAAGGAACCACCAAGTCTGTTGTTTCTTAGACGGACGTTACGTCCTCTGGGCTCAAACTAGGGACTCAGTCTTTCCAGGTCATGAGAACAGACCTCTTAAGGTACCTGTCTTCTCGGACCACCCCATCGTTTCTCAGTCTGTGTTGTTTCGTTGATTGTGAAAGTCAGAAATTGTAGTAGTGTAAAAGTCTTTTATTTTTAAGACTTTGATAGATTATCATTTTAAAGTTAAATAGTAGGTTAAAATTTATAGAGAGGATAAGGGGTGAAGGACACCCTCCCCACCGCAGGTGAAGTTTTAGGGAGGGAAAATAAGAGGACGAAGGGAAGGGGTGGAGGGGTCCTACGGAGACAGAAGAAGTCTCAGTCCCATCGTCCTCATTCTCCCGTTCTCGTTTTTCCGAGGACGAGCTAGCTACGTCGACGTCAGACCACTACCATTTAGTCTGACACGACCTGCAAACTTACGGTCGACAGACAAGGAGTGTTATAAAAGCAGTAAGAAACTTATAGTGAGAAAACCTGTAGATGTTGGTGACAGGAGACGGTGTTTACTAAGTAGAGAAACAAGTAGAGATAACTGAGAGTGGTAACGGACGAAGGACTACGATACATAACCCCAACGAAGTAGGACCTTCACAGAGAGTCCCTCAGGGACTGTTGGGTTCGGTTCGGGAAGACGTTTTTAGGTGTAGACTACGTACCCTATGGACGTATAGAAGAACAGGACAGTCCTACATTGACTATGACGAGACAACTGACACGATTTACGTCCCGTCAGTTGGTCAGACAAGAAAATCTAAAAGAGTTTACGCTCTGATCCCACATGCAAGGGGAGGAGGTTACCTGTATTTGAACGGATGAGAACTCCTACCTCTACCGGTTTCCCAGTGGTTTGTTTAAATCCCGATGAAAAACCATTGTAACGTAACTTACACGTTATAAAGTGAAATTTTACACTCCGATGACTCGTGAAGAATAAGAACCGGAAACGGAGAGTCGGTTTTGTCCGTAGTTCTTTTTTTTAGGTAGAATTGTAAGATGGTGCATAAAAAAAATTGCAGTTACCTCAGAATCCCATAAGTGAAAGTGGTCTTGATTAAAACGGTGATAAAAGGTGTGCACGGTACACGAGACCGTACAGACTGAGAAACACTGGGGTACCAGACGTCAGGTGGTCCGAGGAGACAGGTACCCCTAAGAGGTCCGTTCTTATGACCTCACCCAACGGTACGCGAGGAGGTCCCCTAGAAAGGTCGGGTCCCTAGTTTGGGTCAAGAGGGTGCAACTTCCGTCTAAGAAGTGGTTGACTTGGTGGTCCCTTTGATTAAAGGAGTATACGTATAATATTAGGTACTTCTAGACGAATAGTCATCAAGTACTCAATATGTTCGACTTAGAGAATTGGTTTTCTTAAAGAACTTTTAACCGATCGACCCATGGACTTTTACTTCGTCAATAATAAGGAACGGAAACCTTTCTCATAGAGTAGTTTACCTGTACTGTTTTGTCAATGTTTAATTATTTAATTACTGTTTACCTGTATGTAGGCTGAATTGAGATATTTTCTTAAGGAATCAACTTTTCTATGTTCTGAAGGGACCACCAGGTCACCAATTCTTAGACAGACGGTTTCGTCCCCTGTGCTTAAGCTAGGGACGAGACCCTTCTAGGGTGTACGATTGCCCGTCAATTCGGTCACGTGGTGTTGATCTCTTTCGGGAGTGCGTCGTTGCTTCTGGGTCGTGTCGGTATTTATTTATTTATTTATTTTAAATTTTCTATACCATAGAACCGTCACACATTACATCGATTCGACCCCGGTGTAAAGGGTCTTAAGAGAAGAGAAGAAGAAATACTGATTTATTCGTAATCGAGACGGAGGAAGGAGATTGTGAAAGGTCGATTGGTGACAAAGAGAGGAAGATTAAAGAGGTGTAGACCGGAAAATGTAAACAGACAACTTGGTACTCGGGTAGATCCCATTTTTATTTTGTGATTAAAGACATCGTACGTGACCCAAGGTTTACAGGTTTAAGGTCTCCTTTTTTGACCTTTTTAGGTTAGATTAAAGAATCGTATGGGATTAATCATAGAACTAGTCATTTAAATCTTGTATCCCGTGGTATGTCTGCTTCTTCCTCTATCTAAAATTTTATTTAGAAGAATGTAGAAATAATCTTTACTTGTAGTTAAACATTGTGATCGTTATTTCTTTACGTGTTACTGTATTATTATACTGACTCATGACTCATCGGTAAGCTTCGTACAATATCGAACTAGTTACTGTCCTCTTGTACGAATACTATGTTACTCATCTTTCTAAGTCCATATCTAACTATTTTTACAGTATTTTATATAGAATATGTATAAGTAAAATTTCAGACTTTTCTTTATCTAATTTTACAATTGTGACCGATAGAGACTCATATGAGAGAGAGAGACTCTATGATAGAAGAAAAACTTGAATTAATGGTTCTACCATCACGATATTAGATCTATCCCTGTAAAAATTTTCTGTGTTTCTGGTAGTGTCATATCAACCACCTTCTACCCACTATTACAGTCCAGTCGAGACCCACACCGCTCCCTCGTCTCTCTGGTAGTAGACTCGATAGTAACACGAACTGATGTAGGGTCGGGGTACTCTTAGTACGAAGTCCAAATGTTTGGGGTCCAAGTAGAGTCAGGTCCCTGCTCCCTCACTTCCAGACCTGGTGTCAATCTAGTTTCGCTTTGGGAAAAACGAGATTTCAGGACTTTGTGAAGTCTAGGTTAATATAGGATAGGTTCCCTATGTTTCTCACGGTCACCTTTGGACCCTGGTGGAGAGACTTAAGTCAAGTGTACATAGTCCCTTTTCTGTTTTCTTGTCAGGAAGAATTTCCGGTCTGAACCTTTGGTATCACATAGTGTTTTCGTATGGGAAGTCTAATTGACATTTTTATACTCAGAGATGAGAGTTTATATCCACTCTTGAGACTTACGTCGAGTGTTTCTTTAGTAAATAACAACTATAAAATAGTTGGTTGACTTTCTATTTTCATTTATATAATGGGGTCATCTTTTTATAGTATTATTAGTTACTGATACTTGGATAGAAGTTTATGTTTTGTTAATAATTCTACAGAGTAGTATTTTATTATTCCTTTAACTGACTATCAATTATGTTTATAATCCTCTTTCTCGACCTACTGAGATCCTTTCCGTAGGATAAGATTCAATAGTTTACAAGATTTAAAAATTTATTTTTATGTTTTGTCTGACTATCTCTAATCTAATATAGTATTAAGATTGAAACATGCCAATGAACCGTAAGATCGTAATATTGCAATCTGTTTAATTGCAACACTAAACACAAATTAAAAGTTACTGAATCACTTCACGTTAAAGCGTGTATTTTATGAGTTCTGGGTACAAAGGCAGGAGGAGGTAGGGGGACCTTTCACTCGTACCTCAGGGATGACATCAGTCCGTCGTATCAATGTCGTTTTCGTTAGATCGTCGACTGTCCCGACTCTTTAATGACGAGGTCGTAATCTTACATTTTAAAATTTTCAAATTTATGTTTTGAGACGTTACTATTTTAACGTCATCGTCCAAGTTGAATACAAATGTAAGGTCTTTATATCAAATACTATCAATGTAGATAGAAACCAGGATGTAAAAAAAAGAATTGTAAGCCGGTAAAACGTAATCCGGTTATACACAAAAACCATTGAGAAATAGTAGTAAGGTAAATAGACATAGAAGACGAGAATGTTAGGACTGGGAAAGTAGGTCTAAGGTTTAAGATTTCAAGGTTCAAAGGTTTAAGTGAGAAGATATTTCGACAATCTATTCAGTTTAGTGTCCCTAAGTAACGTACGGAGGTTTAGTTTGTTTGTTTTATGTAACCTCCCTTAAAAAGGGATTCTTTATTGTCAACACAATAACATAAAGAATTGTCGAAAGAACCCTGAAAGTATTTATGACGAAGGTTAGAGGCTAAGGGTCTGGAGATTTGGTTATTTTATTTGATGTTCTTTTCTTTTTCTTTAAGTGAAGTCGACTTAACAATTTACATAAATTAATTCCTAAAGAATTTTCAGTGGGAGTCTTGAAAGATAAAAGATAAAAGGGTACAGAAAAGAAAAAAAAAAAAAATTATATAAACAATGAATTCACTTTGGAATGAGGGAAATCTCAATCGAGACAAGTGTTTTCATTACTTCAATAATAGAATGGAAGTACAAACCCTTTTGTAAGTCCCGTCGTCTCTCTTCCTTTTACAGGAGGAGGTCACGGGTCACTTAAAAGTTGTCACCCTTCTCCGGTCGTCAGATGAGGGGCGGACAGAGAGGGACGACCCCTAAGTGAACCGTAAGTATATATCTCGTTCGTCAAGGCTTTGAAACGAGGCTGGGGTTGACCCAAGAGACCCCTGTGACTCTTGGACGGGACATGAATCAGACACAGAACTTTGGTCTACGTAGAACAGTTAAACGTGTCCGGAATCTCTGTCAGTCGACCCTGACAAACCTTCGCATCAAGACTCCTTTGTAGACATTGAGTTCTTTTCGTCTTTTATAAGAGTGAAGCTACAAATTCACCAAAAGTTGGTTTCCTCTGAGACACATTCCGCTCCTTATTCGTAGGAAGGACAAAGTTAAATAGTGTGTTTCGTTTACAAAAGTACTAAGAGATTTTCCCCCAATATGTCGTCTGAAACTCTAATCTGCGACACCTTCTTTTTTGAATGTACGGTAAGACAGTGAGTTTTACCTTTACCTTTAAGACCTTACCTTAGCACACACACACACACACACACACACACCGGATTGTGTTATATTATATGTAAAGGAGTACACTTCTTACTAGTTTTTGTCGTGACACAAAACGTTTGTATAAATTTCCGTAGTGATTGACGAGGGTTCTTAGAGGGAATTGCGACACTATAGGTCTTTAGGAAACTATAGGAAACCTTTCGAGTGTCAGTGGCAAAGACAGGTGAGACAGAAGTCGACAGAACAGAATAACACGGTCTAGGAGCGAAAGGTACCGAAACGTAACTAAGATCGTCAAGAGGTTGTAGTAAAAGTGTCTAAAGTGCTTTCTGACGTGAAAACGTTCTAAAGTCTAAAAGATAACTTCATCTCGATGTCAAAATAAACATACTAAATCGGTTTATAAGACTATGAACGATAATCCTGTAATACCCCTCCTCTCTGTCTTCGTACTTCACCCTTTCCTTTAAACTTAAATCTTATTAAAATATGAATTTGTAAGGTAATCACTGATAAAAAGTCCAAATTATAAAAAAAGAAAAATATAGATTTTACAGACTTATTATTTCTTACTGGGGTGCGTGTAAGAGGGAAATATTTAATTACCACTAGAAGGTCTCTGTTTTGAAAGGGTAGAAAGTAAGTTCGGTAATCACTAAACACACCTTTGTTTAAAAACGGTGTCTCTTGTCCTACGACTAAGGACTTTCTAGAAAAAAAGTAAGCCGAGGTTCACGTGCTTAAGGTTTACAACACCTAAGAGGAATTCGTGTGTCACACGTAAAGGTTCAAGTCACCGACAGAATCAAACTCAAAAGGGTCTTCGTCTAAGACTCTGTTCTTAAGTTAACGTTCCCTGAACCCCTAAAAAGACGAAACCCCCAAAACAACGCAAAACCCTCCAACAAAACGAAATACTTCACTTCACTAGGATCTTTCGTGACGACTTCCTACTCTTTCACTCTCACTCTTCCTTTCCGTCAGTTATTTTCTATAAAATCGTACGTTCCACGTACACACACGATTCAACGCAGTCAGTACAGGTTGAGACACACTGGGATACTTGATATCGGCGGTGCAAGAAGACAGGTACCCTACCTAAGAGGTCCGTTCACATGACCTCACCCAACGGTACGTCCCCTAGAGGGGTGGGGTCCCTGACTTGGGTGTAGAGAAGACAGGGGGCGTAACCGTCCGCCCAAGAAATAGTGATCACGGTGGACCCTTCGGGTCGTACGTTCTAGGACTCTGTTAATGTCGAGTCAGGGTCACTCCTTTAGACCCTTGGTGACTTCTCGTGCAAAGTCAATAAGGTTGCTTCCCCAATCCGATATACATGGTTGTGGGACAAGTAGTGACCAATTCCCACCGAGGACCTGAGTGACTTAGAGACTGTGAAGGTCAAACTTGATTCACATCCAACTTGTATGTAGAGATCGGTCCCCCTTTTTTTTCTGAAGGTCATCTTTCAAAGTCCATAAAAGTCATAAAAGGCCATAAACGTCTTATAGTTGTCGTGGACGGTTTCATCAAAAAGGTAAGTGAGCGAGTGCGTAAGTAAGTAAATAAGATTTAAGTTGTTTATAAATGTTTCGCACGTATTATACTATCCGATCCCCGAAACTGTCTACCTTCGGAACTCATTGTAGGAAGAAATAGAAGTATTGCATAGGAGTCGTGTCTCTTACTCAGTATTCATGTTTACGTTGACGTTATTAAATCTTAAACGTAACAAGTCGAAGGTCTCTGGCATAACGTCTTTAATTTAGATTTTTGAAATGTTTTTGAAGGTAAGTGGTTCCCGAAATGTGAGTGGGTAAAAGTGTCGAAACGACAGTATACTTGTCACAAAAAAGAAAGATCTTAAAGTCACCTCTCGGTGACCTTGTTTTCAAAGTTCATATCCACCTTCGGTGCGATACCCTTTAAACTAATGGTCGTTTTCAACACACCTGAAATAAGTTTCCTATTACCCTTGAGTGGGAAACGTTCAAAATTCCTTTCTTAGTTTCACTACAAAATCCTACTAAATTTGTGACCATCACACGTCCGATGTACCTTTCCTATACCTCCCCTTCGTCTTTTACACTAAACCTTAAATAAAGTCATTAGTCTGTTCCCCGTTAGCTCCGGAGAAAACTCTTCTCTTTCTGTTTCCTGGTCTCCAAAGTATCCCAAATCACTAACTTTCATTAGAGCACAGACTAACTGACTTTTTTAACCTTCTTAAATTCTTGTTTAATTACTTCCTCCATTTATCCTTTAACTTCTCCTTTTTTTTCACTAAAATCTTTTCCCTGTAAAAAATAAAACCTCTTATATAGGTTGTGTCTTGACCTTTGCATTTACAGAAACCCTTTTTTCATAGAACCGTCTCCCATGTATTGCTTTCAGTATCCCTTGAGTAGTGTCGCTTCTGATTTTGGTGTTCTTTACGGGGATAAGACCTCGTCCTTCTTCCTCTTTTCGGTTTTTGCCTCCCTCTCTTCAATGTCTTCCTCCTCCTTTTGGTTTGTTAAGTACCAGTTCGGTCGACTCCCTCTAAAGTTCCGGTCCGGTCGGTTACTTCTGTTCACGGTATACCTCCACTTTCTCTTCCTTATAATTCCCTTCTGGTGTGACGAGTCGTTAATTTTGTATTACATTTGTAACACCTATTTGACTTCCGTCTCAAAGGGGTGTGTAAAAGGTGAGATCACGATGTTTTGTGTAAGTCTTTTTTATTAAAACGTCGACTTACATTGTTCGACACATATAATACTCGAAGGGTCCACCACGATCACCATTTCTTTGGTGGACCGTTACGTCTAATCTACATTCTCTGCACCCAAGGTAGGGACCCACCCCTTCTAGGGGACCTCATTCCTTGCCGTTGGGTGAGGCCATAAGAACGGACCTCTTAAGGTACCCGTCTCCTCGGACCGTCAGACGTCAGGTATCTCAGTGTGTCAGTCTGTGCTGATTTCGTTGAACAGTGAGTGTACAGATAATATCTCGTACCGAAGAGTTAGAGATTTAACGACTGGAAACCTCGAACTAGTAAGAAAAACAACCACCTCCCTCCACTCCCTAGACAGAACACGTAACCTTCTGTCGTCGATTGGACCAGAGAAGGGTGAGTCACCAGTATTGTGGGAAGGGGTCAGTACTGTTAGTTTTTACAGAGGTCTGTTACAGTCTACAGGGGTCCTCCGTTTTGGTGTTGGGAGGTGACTCTTGGTGACAATCACAGGTGGGGATCGTTTACGAGTCGGGATCTAAGTGTCTCACGGCACGTGTCCCGTTACAGTTAATTCACAAGACTTTCAGACTGTGGTTCATTTTGAAAAATTTTGAAAAAGTTTGATCTTAAAGGGTTTAAGTACACTGGTGTCTTGTACATAAAGATTGTTGTGAGTTTCGACCATTTACACTGTCCGAAACCGTTTTGACACAGATTCGGTTGTGACTTGACTATCTTCCCTTTCGTCTAAAAACGGTCAGACACCTTCTCGGACTTTCAGTACGAACGTCTTAAGAGAGGGGAAGAGGACGATCTGTGTTTTCAATCGAACACAAGACAAGGGGTGATCGGGGGTCAAAGACTCCACCGTAAAATTTTAGACAACGATAGGGGTTTGGGAGTACTTTGATAATTATAATCTGGTGACTGCTATAGTTCTTCGCCAAGACGAGGTAGAGTCTCTCTATGACCTTTTGTAAAATTGTTCGCACAAAATAAATGATCGGTAAGACAAAACAAGACTTAACAAGGTTGTCTAAGGTGAATGAGACCCCTTGTTCGAGTGACCCCTTCTTATTTCGGAGGAAAAAAGACAATTCGGACTATTCCAGTCTTACCTTTGACGGTCTCCACCCGTATTTCTTCGTTGTCGTGGGGGATCACCGTTCGTACGAGGTCAGAGACCTCAACTTGTTATTGTAATCCTAGCCCTCAATTTGGTAAGTGTCCCTTACTCTTTGACTTAGAAGAATCCGAGATTCAGTCGCCGAACACTTCGGATTATTCATGAGGATTATCCTCGGATTATTTTAGATTATTTCGGATTTTTAGAGAAAAAGGTAATGTTAAAATGATACACTTATGAAACTCTTACCTTTCACTAACGATCGGTTACGGGATCGATCTCCTCCTAAAGTCGTTTTATAAATGACAATTTACGGAATAGTAATGGAGATTTATGACACTAAACAAGTATTTTCACTCCAGTGATCTATTATAGGAGACAACCATAGTTCAGGAAGTATTCCTACAATTCCAAATTCATCTAATTCTCATACTTGTCCCGAAGTGTGGAGGGGAAACCTTCCCTCCAAGACTGGGATGTTGACCTGTGTAGAAACGAGACCACCAGGGTCACTGACGTCCTCCACTACTCTGTAAAACAGTACTACCAAAAGTCGCGAACGACTTAAATCTTCTCCTGGACATAGAGAGACTGAAGATCATCAGTAGACCCCAAAAGTCAAGAGGCGTCATACACCGTCCTCGGACATTCAGATTTTTTGTAAAGTAAGTCAAATTTAAACTTAATTTGTCGCGATTCTTTCTACTATACTTTACGTTTCTAGAGGCACTCGTTGTCGATTAGTTGTCGACGATTATAGTGTTTTCTGTTTAATCCGTACTCCACGGAGACTTCCTTCCTTGTATGGTGATGATAGGTACAAGGACGGTCTCCCTGGTTTGGACTTAGACTAGTTCGGAGAGTTATTCAAACGTCTTTCGAGACTCCTGTCTCTTCGTCCGTTTTGTCGTGGTGTTATACGTTTATCGTTGTACGTCTGATCCTCTTTGGCGTTCAGTCTGCGGGTCCTGGGTCTCTGACAAACTCGAAGGACTCGGTATGTCGTTGACATAGTTGGATCTCTCCACATAGTTGGATCCGACATAGTTGGATCTCTTCCCTCTACCCTCCCTCAAAGTTAGTACAACTCCAAACTTCTTTTGTCGTTTTAAGACATTTCGTTAATAGGAAGTTATTTTTTATTTAATTAAATTTTTTTTGTGGGTCCTGGAAATTATCTAACACTTAGCATGTTGCGTCCTTCTTACTCTGACTTAGTATTACAGGTCCCTACGGGAAATTCACTATTTCGATATCTCTTTACGTCCACTCTAACAATACTTTAGTCGACCTCCAACGTAACCACCTACTCCGTCCATACTGACTCTACCTGTGTCCCTCACCGATAACCTACTGACTCAAAAAAACGGGCCTACCTCCAATATCCCATTGTTAAGTATTTTACATAATACAGTATACAACTAAAAGACCTGTACGCAAAGTAAATTGTTATTTTCATTGAAGTTTTTTTTTAAATTTCTTTTCTTTTTCTAAAGGCACCGAGATGACACATTTTAGGACGTCTCCTTCCCACTTATAGTTTCCCGTTCCATTAAAAAACTAGAAGTGAAATTTGAACACCACGGGTTCATTTTTTTTCACTAAAAAAAAAAGTCTGGTTCTCAAGTCGTATAATACGGAATTTCACTTTCAGTTAGTGAAAGTCTTTTACAGTCAAATAGGGTATTAAAACTTGTAATGTAGGAATTTGACAGAAATAAAAGAATTATAAATAAGTAAATCGACCTATCTTACTCAGAATCAACACCGGACGACCTACACCCTAGATCAAGGGACTGGTCCCTAGTTTGTAACCTCAGAATTGGTGACCTGGTAGTCCGTTCAGGAAATTTGCGAGAAATTTGTCAGAAATTTTTCTATATTAAAATATAGTCTCAGTAGTATATGAGGTGTCCAATTCTTTCTTATTTTCCTACTCACTACTTTTCCTTATTTTAGGGCTTAATATGTTTAAAAAGTTTACAAACATCATTTTAGAATCTTTGGTTACCTTTTGTCAACATTTGTATATTGATCTCTGAGTTTTTCATCCTTAAAAGGACTTTCGTTATTTTCCATGAATAAACACAAAGAGATCATGTTCATACACGAGATTTCCGACTGCCAGACACAAGTTTAGAACTCGTTCAACAAATCGGAGGAACTAGGAGAAAGAAGGAATAGGTTTTTCCCCTTTGTTATAGTAGATTGAGTTTCCCAACGACATAATTTACTTAGGTTTACTTCGTTAGTCGTGACGTAGACCTTATATCATTTGACTCAGGTATGTTTACATTCGATCATATGTTTTCTAATCTTGGTTCGGTTTATAAGTAGTCGTCACCTAAACAATTTATTGAGTATCGTATGTATAATTTACGTTATAAAACATCGATAATTTCTTCAAAGGATACGTTGCTATACCTTTCTAGATGTTTTGCGTGTTCTTCTTTTTCTTTCTATGTCTTGTTATTGAATGAAACCCCAATTTTCCTCCTTCCTCTCATTCTTATATAACCCTTCCCACCCCAGAGACGTGTAAGGGTCCCGTTACGACAAGAGACCCACACACTCCGAGTGACTCACGGGTTCCTCTCCGTCCCCGTCTCGAGACGTGGTGACGCCTTCACCTGACACGAAGTCAAATCAGACACATGGGTCTACTAAAGGTAGGTGGAACCCACCAATGGGGGAAGCTAGTAGTTGTGATGACGAACGATATATACTTTCAACAATTCTTTCATTTAGGATTCTCAAGAGTAGTGATCCCTTTTTTATATAAAAGATGAAGAAATGAAAAATAGATATACTCTACTCCCTACAAGTGATTTAAATAACACTATTAGTAAAGTACTACATACGTTTAGTTTAGTACACGATATAAGGAATTTGGGCATGCCACACACACGAGTCAGCGAGTCAGCACAGGTCGAGAGACGCTGGGCTACCTGACATCGGGTGGTCCGAGGAGACAGACATAGTAAGAGGTCCGTTCCTGTGACCTCACCTAACGGTAAAGGAGGAGGTCTCCTAGAAGAGGTGGGTCTCTACCATGGACACAGAGGAACGTAACCCTTCACCTAAGAAATGGTGACTCGTAGGAAATGGTGGACCCTTGGGGATTTAAATACGTCACGAAAAATAGTTAATATAGAATTATTTTGTCTTCTTTTTTCTGTAAAATTTGTTGATTAATTAAAATTTTCTTAAAAAAATTTTCCTTATATAAATATATATACAAACATAAACGTACTTCTTTGAGACTTTTCTATATGTTCTTTGATTATTCTTAATACTAGACTGGCCCCTACGTATCTTTGTCCCTGACTCAACAGTTGACTTTTTTTTTTTTATGTTTTGGATTTTAAACTCTTAATACAAGATAAGTCTCCTAAAAGATACCTGAATTCGGACCTTCCGTCGGAGAGTCTACCGAGACTTCTTGACGGGGTTTCTCCAACCCCTCCTATATATCCTCAAGACGTTGTATTTGGTCCATCGATCTAGTATTTTTCTAATGACAATTTCTTTTGGTCTGTAGAGTTCAATAACTTAAATCGTGACAAGACACATACCTTTCTAAGTTTTCAGACCCGAGTAACTTTAGTAAGGAAACTAAATGTGGATCGATAGATCTCAGTCGTAACACGAAAAGAGGTAGGACTTAGGGAGTCCCACGTGTCGAGTCCCACTGACGTCCCCGACGACCGAAGATCGACGTCTTAGGACAAAATGACTATGCCGTCCGTTGCAAAAAGTAGGTGTTTTACTTTTCTACCTTTGTCCAATGTGCTTTTTCTCTACCCTGATTCCGAAATATGGAATGTAATCATATATAAAAATTATACAATTACTTACATAATGGATAAGTGTTTTCTTTAAAATTTAATAAATTAAAATAAAACAATCGAAGATAATGAAAAAGTAAGTACCCACGTACGGTTCAGTGAAGTCAAAACAGGTTGAGAAACGTTGGCGCACCTGATATCGGGTGGTCAAGGAAACAGGTACCCTAAGAAGTCCGTTCTTATGTCTTCACCCAACGGTACGGGAGTAAGTCCCCTAGAAAGACTGGGTCCCTGACTTCGGTACAGAGAATTCAGAGGACGTGACCAGCCGTTCAAGAAATGGTGGTCGGGGTGTGAACAAACAAGTAAGTAAACCAACTTCCTTGACCCCATGCACCACCCCTATGTGTGTCGGTACTATCTTTGTCCTTAGAATGACTTTACCAGGTGGCCGTGGTCCCGGTTTTCCTACTAGACCTAGGTTCCGTCTAGATCACTAAAGATCTAGAAGTGAAACCACGTGACGACCATATAAAGGAATTATAACTGCACCGGTACAAAGGTCAAATACGAGAAATTGTCCCTCGTGTACGTCCTTCCCGTTACTAACATACATAAATTTATATGTATACCCCTGAAAGGACCACTAGGCTACCGATTCTGAGACTCGAGCGTAACGTCCCCGAGGTCTCAGTTAGGAACGAGACCCTTGATCTCGGTGTTGGTTCTTAAACGTCCAGTGTTGATTTTGGGTTGTGTCGGTTTATTTATTTATGTGAATGTGTGTGTGTGTGTGTATATATATATATTATTCAATAAGTATAAGTATTTCTTTAGTCAATGTGAGAGAAGGACGAGCAAAAAGTAGAAGATGACCATACCCGGACGAAGAACCCTCTTTTACACCGAGTGGTCTTTTAGTCAGTTTAAAACAGAGTTTACATCCGAAATAGAAACGATAGACACAATAAGACAATTCGGAGTTAAAAGAATGAATTTCCTATCACTTTTGAAGAAATGTCCCAGCTACTTTAAATCCTACATATTTTATGTGTGACGTCGTAGAACTTGTGTGTATCCGTTACCCGTTATTCACTCAAAAAAATTTATATGCACCCCGAAGGGACCACCGAGTCTATCATTGCTTAGACAGACGTCACGTCCTCCGGGTCCAAACTAGGGACCTATCCCTTCTAAGGGACCTCTTCCTTTACCGTTGGATGAGGTCTTAAGAATGGACCTCTTAAGGTACCTGTCTCCTCGGACCACCTGACGTCAACTACCCCAGTGTTTCTCAACCTGTGCTGACGTCCTAATTGTGAAAGAAAAGAATTTATATACGTATTCGTTTACACTCGGTTTCTTTAAATCGTTTTGTCAACTAGGTTTCTATAAGGAGGTTATTATAGTTCAAACCCACGGTTTGAAGGACTCTTGTTAGTTTAGTTGAGTCAAGTTATCCTTAGACTAATTGTTGAAGGTCCCTCTAATGGTCGATAGACTGTAATCTAAGAATACCCAGACACTTTTATCAGTAACCCTTTGGATCACGATAAAATGTCCAGAGCCAACTATACTAAATTTTATTCTTACATGTCCGAATTGGTTCATAGCTCTAGGAAAGGAAATCTAAGTTTAATTTCGTTATTCGTGACACTATCACTACCTTGTCGAGTCCGTTACTCTTTCAGGTCAACTGTCAACGTAATAATATTTAAACTACCCCGTTTTTCACTTTGGTTAATACAATCATTCACGAAAATAACAGGTTTTCTTAAAAGTTTTGTACACCGGGTTACGTCCCACTTTACTTCTCCCGTGGAGTATACATTTTTGTAGTCCTTCTTGAACCGTCTTGTAAATCGTGAATTTCAGTTATTTCCAATCACCAAAAAGGGTAGTTCGGATATTTCATACACACACACAATCAATGAATCAGCACAGGCTGAGAAACGTTGGGGTACCTGATATCGGACGAGGAAACATGTTCCCTAAGAGGTCCATTCTTACCACCTCTCCCATCGTTAAGGGAGGAGGTCTCCTAGAAGGGTTGGGTACCTTGTTTGGGTCCATAGGACGTAAAGTCCGTCTAAGAAATGGTAGACACGATGGTCCCTTCGGGTTTCTGTTTTCACCCCTTTGGAGTTTAACTCTTCATCGGAAAGTTGTGACACGGTTGTGTCTTTCATTGGAGAGTTAAGTGACCCCTTTAACACATTGTGAGAAGTTGACATATTTTGTCCGAGTACTTTTACCCGTATGTCACACAGGGAATGAAGAGGAAGGGGTCTTATCTGGAACACAAAAACCGGTCTCATCAAACTTTTTGTGTATAAAATTACCCACGGTCTCATCAAACTCTTTATGTATAGTCACGTTAAGTTCCACTTTTCCGTGGGGACTTAGTAAGATCTGAAAGAGAAGGAAGAGTGACAGAGGGTGTAGGTTAATCAGTTGTTCAAGATATCTTACACGAAGACCCAATATGTAACGAAGTAGGGAAAGATGACAATTACATATCGATTCGGGAGGTAAAGAGAACGAGGTATAAGAACAGACCATAAGAATAAACTTTCACAATCAGTGAATCAGTACAGATGAGAAACACTGGGGCACCTGACGTCGGGTAGTCCGAGGAGACATGTACCCTAAGAGGTCCGCTTTTATGACCTCACCCATCGGTAAGGGAAGACGTCCCCTAGAAGGGACTGGGTTCCTAGTTTGAGCTCAGAGGTGTAACGTCCGTCTAAGAAATGGTAGACTTGATGTTGAGTGGGAAAGTTTCACATATTAAATCACCAAATTTTTATAAGTGAACGCACACTTTGGTAGTGGTGACAAAATCTTCAAGACATTGGTAATCGTAAGTGAAGGGTAAGAGGTGTTGGAGATCGAGGACCTTTGGTGATTATATAAAAGACGGAGGTACCTAAACAAAAAGACTATAAAATATATTTATCTTAGTATGTTATACACCGAAAAAACAGAGTGAAAAAGTGAATCGTATTACAAAAATTATAAGTGGGTACAATACCATACATAGTCATGAAATAAGGAAAAATACCTACTTATTATAAGATACCGACACCATATAAAACAAATAGGTAAGTAGTCGACTACCTGTAAACTCAACAAAATGAAAGTCCGACAAGATTTATTACGACGACACTTGTTAGGATATTTTCAAAAATATACCTGTGTACAGAGATTCAGAAAACTTTGATGAGGATTCATATCTTAATGACCCAGTATACCATTGAGAAACGAATTGTAAAACTTCTTGATGGTTTGACAAAAATTTTTGTCGACGTAGTAAAATGTAAGGGTGGCTGTTACAAACTTTCAAAAGTAAAGGGGTGTAGGAGTTTTCGACACATACGTAGACAACTCTTCTAACACCCAATAGGAAATAAGTAAATTATACTAGACAATGGAACTAACTACAAGTATACAACTTGATTGGAACGTAAGGACTTATTTGAGAGTAAACCGGTACCATACATTAGGAAAAATACAAACCATCTAAGTCATATGATCATAAAAGAACTCCTTTGAACTCAGATATGACTATTCCCTATGTCGAGACATCTAAAGAAAAGAACAATATAGAAAAGAGACGAAAAGTATAGTCTCATTGTGACCGGAGGATCTCTCTCCTTGTACAAGGGAGGAAAAGATAAAAACCCTTTTCAAACACTTCCTAACCTTTCTGAGGTAGAGACAGAGGAATGGGAGGATAATCATTCGTAAACATATTCATTGTTAAAGATAAACGAACCCGACAGGAAAGTTACAAAGAAAATACGTTGATATTCTTTCTGTTTATATACAAGAATACTAACCTGTCTTCCTTGTCAATAGGTGTACAGAAAGTGACATTCTTAAGAACCTAAGGATGTTAGTTTTGATGGGAACGGTTAAGGGGTAAGGCGGGGTAGTCAATAGGGACTTTATATACAGTTTTAGTGTCGGGAACAATTTGAGTGAGACGGACAGAAGGGGGACATGGGACGCTAACCAGAATGAAATTAACTACTGGTACTTGGAGTCCCGATTTACCATTAGTGTGACGAAACGGATCAGGATAGGGGGGATAAAGTGTGAAGAAAAAGATTTGAAAAAAAGTGTTTGAGTCATAGACCATTATAGAAAGAAGAAATGGAGTAACTCTGTTATTTTGAAGGTGTATGGGAGTGACTTGGTTTCATAAGACGAAAGAGGGACCAATATGATATAACGAAGAAACATGAGGATTAAGTCATGGATCTTTAAGATGGAGTGCAAAGAGATGATCTTCGGGACTTCTCTTTCTTTTATTGAAACCTGTGTATGACTCAGAAAAACTAGAGGTCTTAGGGACCTACGGATAGTGTCATTTAATCGAGTCTTATGAGAGTCCGACCGGAAGATCTATTCTTATCTCGGAGACAGAGTTGGGAGTCGGGACTTTGACCCCCGTGACCCTACCTACATTTCTAACCACTCTACTACGATTGTTCTAAAATTCACCGTCTTTGTCTCGAGAGAGAATCGAAGTATCTCGAATCGTTTTAGTTGTGACTCGAATTGGTCACAAACAGAACGTACAGTCAGGGGTACTGTAAGCAGAGAACAAGTAGAACAGAACTTAGAAAGATATGACCAAAGATAACTTATAACTACAAACCCTACGATCTCTATCTATACTCCATGTCACCCCTTTTGACTATTCACATTGAATCCGACTTTCTTAGGTTCTTAAGAAGGTGACTTTCTGAATACCTATTGATAAAGTAGGAATGAAAGGGTGAGTATGAAAGTTGTAGATGATAGAGTGTAGACAACAATTAGTTACCGGAGGAATAAAGTAACTTTTTTTTTAGGTAAATTTTCCTGAAGATGTGTGAGGGTGACACTTATGTGCGTGAAGGGTCGTAGGTACGGGTTTATCGGAGCGACAGGAAACAATGGTGTCCACTCGAGACCTTCGAAGATTGGTTCGGTGGAGGTGGTTGACAGTTGGTTTGAGATTGAACAAGTGAGTGTCGATCTTGGACTCCTCGGTCGGAAGTAATTAGAATTTTTGAGACGAATCTTTTTTAGGACGTGAGGTACTCTCGTGTAGGGGTTATTTCACGACGCATCACCTCACTAATACGCCGGGAACAAGGTCGTCTCTATAAATGTACCCGGGGTTTGTTCATGTAAAAGTCCTGGGTCGTCGCGAAACGTAAACTCGGGTACCTTCCACGAGTCTCGCAAACGTCTTATTTATTATAAGTATCTGTGTTGGGATCTAGGGTCCCAAGTCGAGGTTGGTCTCTCAAAGATTGAGAGAGTCCTTTTCAAAACGGATCACAAACTAAGTAATAACTACTTACTTGGGTTATTTCATTTTATTTCATCTAACTATGCCGGATAAAGTTCTCCTTTCGAATGATAGGAAAGATTAGGTTGTTCAAGGGGTGTGGAGTACGACCTCCTTGAAAAAAAGCGAGAGTATTGTTGATTCGTGCCACGACTCACTTCACGTGAAAACCAATTTTTTATTTTCACTACTTGAGTTGGGAGGTAAATGGGATTCAAAGAAGTCGTTCTCATATCTTTTATACTACGACGAGTATTTATTTTAACTTAAATATTTGGTAAAATATAAGGTATACTCTTGTAGAAAGTTTTTATATACCTTTTTTTCCGGTGACTACTACATTCGAGGGTCCGTAACTTTCCTCGATAATTCGGACTAAGAAGTTTCTATCTAAGTTACGTAATTTCGTCACAAAAACACTTAATCACCGTTGTAGTCCAGTGACGGATCTGAAAAGGTACACGGGGTCGGAGACAGTAGACGGAAAAACAAAAAGTGAAGAGAAAGTTGGTTTTTCTTAGGGGGGTAAAAGTCCGTATAAAAGGTATATGGGAATTAGGGTTATAAGTAGAGAGTACTGTGGACTTTAATACCGAAATTGTTAGATCAGAAACGAAGTTTGGTAGGTGGGGATTAGACCCGTTAAATTTTCAGGACGAACTTTTCTTATGACTGATATACTTTCCGTTCTCTTTTCTTCCCTTTCTTTTTCTATACTTTTTCTTTAATTCGTTGTATAATCGAAAAGTCAAACACGGTCCTAACTCGGTCACTATGGTTGTTAGGACCCAGAGCTTCGAGGGTGATGCCGGGATGGAGGAGGAGGTAGGGTGGTAATACGGTACTAATTTGTCTAGTAAGTGATAGAAACATATCACTGTCAACCTGTCTACCCTTAATTTGAACATCACCATAACTAAAACTTTACATATCTTATAGTTTAGTGCACGACATGTGGTCCTTCATTGTTTCCATTTAAAATGAAGTTCTTGTTTGTTGTTCTCTTGAGTATCTTTTTCTCTAGTTTAAACATCAATGGTCTCAATCCCCCACCCCCTTCCTCCTTAATCTACTTCCAACATTTTTCCATGTTTGAAGGTCAATATTCTATTTATTCATAGTCTCTACACTATATGTTACACTAATTATATTAATTGTCGACATATAATATATACTTCCAACAATTTTCTCATTTAAAGTTCTCAAAACCAATGTTCTTCTTTTACAAAAAAGAATGGGAAAGTAAAACATAGACATCCTCTACTACTCACAAGTGATATAAAAAACACTATTAGCAAAGTATTACCCATATTCAGTTAATGCGAAATGTAGAATTTAAATATGTCATTGAATATAGTTAATACAGACTTATTATTTCCAATTTTTAACCTTGAAGGGACCGTCAGGTCACCAATTCTGAAGTTCGAAGGTGACGTCCCCCACACCCAAGTTAGGGACCACCCTTTATTCCAGTACGTACTACACACCACACCGTTTTTTTTTTCTAATTCTGAGGTACGAAGGTTACGTCCCCCGGACCCAGCTTTGGGATCAGTCCCTTAATCTGGAGTGTACGAGTTTTATTTCTAGGACGTACGGGATTACCTCTAGATTCTAGGGTATACGGTGATTGATTCTGGACCACGTCGGTTTATTTACTTATTTATAAAATTTTGTTTGGTCCTGAAAGAACTGACGTCGTAGTGGTGACCAGAAGTTCTGACGGCACACCAAATCAGTTCACTTACTTCGATGTTGTGTACTCGCCTCTCTACTGACGGCTGAGGAACATGTTTCCGCCTCCCCTAACATATAAGATGGAAGAGTTTCTTGTCCTCTATGCAAGGAAGACGTTCCTGTCGTACTGTTCGCAGTTGTCTATAGAGGTACGAACTCGGGAAGTGGCACGGATTTCCTATTGACGTTCGTCCCCAAAAGAATCGTTCTTGTGTTCATGTGTGTCGTGGTCTCCGTAAAACGATCGTTTCACCAGGGACCACTTTGTCGACATCGGTGAACTGAGTAGAAGTAGGTGAGTAGTCCAAAAGGGTCTCGTGTGACATCGAGTTGACTCTTATATACCTGAGTTAAGGACTAAACTGGTTCACGAATTGAATTGAGTGAATTGAAAGAAGTGAGTCCTAAAGTAATTTATTTCTATAATAGACATATGACAGAAAGGTCTCAGTACTTCTTTTATTTGACTGAAGAGTGTACTATTGTAAACCCTGTGAATCGTGTATGTTTTCCGAACTATTTAGGGTCAGTACTCATGATACGAATCAGTTATAGAATAATAATTTATTATTTCCATTCATTTTTCTGTAATGGGACATTTGAATCGAAGTAACATGCCTGAAGTGTCTTGTGATTCAAAAGGAAAGACAACGAAATTTAAAACCCCATCTTTGGTGTTTTATATTGAATGTGAGTTTAATGGAAATAGAATAAATAACATGGGATCTAATACTTTGATTATAACTCCTGAAATAACGAAGTACAAAGTAAAAAATTTTCCACTCACATAGTGAGAAGATCCCAGTCTTTAGGTTTGCATTAAAAACCAAACCAAACGATGTATTTGTAGACAAATTTTTGTTTATATACTTTCTCATGAATTAAACGTAACTTAGAAGGTCAAGATCCGGTTTTATAAAATATGTTTGGAGAATATTATAGTCAATAATATTGACCATATAAATCTTGATGTGGTAACAAATAAGAAATCAAAAATGAAAAAACGGTGTGGTGAGTCGTGTACCCTTGAATCGAGGGGCTAGTCCCTAGTTTGAGTGTAGGGACGTAACCTTTACTCTTCAGAATTAGTGACTTAGTGGTCCTTTCAGGACGATGGGATAATAGAAATTTGTGAAAGTATCTTGGTGTAACGGATCCACATCATCTTAGTAAATTTCTGATACTCCAAAAAAATCATGAAATATTTGTTCTAAAATATGTAGACTACATATGTAAAAACGTATATAATTGTTCTTATACGCATCCTACTTAAGGGTTTCATTTAAATGACCAAGTTTTCAATGTCTATCTCTCTCCACCCTCTGTACAAGTTCACCCTCCCCTGTACCCATTTGGATACCGACTAAGTACAACTACAAACCATCTTTGGGTGTGTTATGACATTTTGTTAATAGGAAGTTAATTTTGATTTATTTAAATTACAACTATAAACCGTATCTTGTTGTTTTAAGGTACTTCTTTAATAGGAAGTTAATTTTTATTTATTTTAGTTTCAGTTTCATTTACTTATTTAAAAAAAAATTCAATACCTGTAAGTATACGTTAGTTTATCTGAAGGGTTTTCTGACTATTAAATATGACAGTGGTCGTTGCCTTAACGAAAAGATGGGTTATAGAGATAATTACAATTAAAATTTTTGACAATAACCTTTTCCAACTTTAATTACGGGTTTCCACCTCCAACTCATTGAACATTTAAAATTGATACATGTAAACGGAGGTAGGAGATGGTTGTTTTTATTGAATGGAGATGATGTGGATGAAAAATCGAAGATATAAGTGATACATAATTCAAAAAAATTTTTCAAAGGTTAATCGATTTCTTTATTAAAATTAATATGTCTCAAATTATGTAGTCGGGATCTTATGTTTCTCAACCCGTCTGAAATTACGTAACCTCTTCCTTTACCGTTGGGTGAGGTCACAAGAACGGACCTCTTAGGGTCCCTACCCCCTCGGACCACCCGACGGCAGATACCCCAGTGTGTCTCAGCCTGTGCTGACTTCACCGAATCGTCGTCGTCGTCGTCGTCTGGACCAAAATTTATAGACATAACAGTATCTACACAATCGTAATTTTTCTAGGTCTTCTACCGTCATATTACTACAAAAAGAATTTAAGGTCTCTTTTTAAATTCGCCTATTTTAGACTTTGACGTCTAACAAGCGTAAAAATAAAAGAAAAAAGAATTTTACCACCTTCTAGTACTCATAATTCCGTTATTCCTTAGTCATCTCCTCGGGAGTGGGAATCCTTTCTCTTCAGCACCACCTACCTGTCCCTTAAACTCTTGAGAACGAAGTTTAAAGTCGGGAAACCCGGTCATATGAGAATTAGATGTAAATAGACATCCACTTTAGTACTCATTACGGGAGGGACGTTCTGATAATACTTCTTATTTATTTTATTGTACATATTTACACAAGTCGGGACTCTTATAGTACCCGTAAGACCAAAATCAAAAATTTTGGGAGGAGACAATCTCTATAGATGACTTTATATGTACGGACTTTATTACACCGTAGAATTTAAATGAAAATTTACGAAGTAAATTTTTTCTTTTTGACTCCATCTCTCTCTATTTCGTTTTGACTGTTCAATAACGATTAAGAACCTCAACGACATTCTAATTCCCCTAACCACTACGAGGAGATAAACACGTATACAAAATTTCACAGCACATATACGTGTGTACGTAGTGAGACCTACCTTACGTCTCTGACCCAACGTCCCGTCGTCGTCATCTTCGTCTCTCCCGTCCGTCTTACTATGACGTCATCAGGTGTCTCTCCACTACCACCGAATCTACCCTGACCACCCTCACCTCTAGAATCTTTTGGTCTACCCGAGTCTTATGATACCACCACTAAACCCTCCCCTCCCCACTAAACCCCGACTCCCTTCTACCTCATGGTGTTCAAGATCCAAAACCGTCATAATGTTAACCCCCTACCCTGACACCCCCGACGTTTAAACCCTTCTCAAGATTCAAACTCTAAAGATAGTCCTTTACAACTTATTTGTTGACCTACATCAAGTGTTTTGTCTAACCCTGATCTTTACATCTACTCCCACCCACACGTCTGTCTCAGCAATCTATAGTAGACGACAGTCCCTTGATTTACTACAGTTGTTTCCTCACCTCTTTGTCTCTCCATCGGAGTCCTATCCACATCTCTCTGACTTGTTTCCTCTTCGGACGTCTCGTCACGACAGCGGAGACATCTTGTCCTGACCGTACCCCGCCTGATTTATACGAGGCCATACATTCGGTGAATCGTTGATTTGGTGTTGTTGGGGAACACCGTGTATCGTCCCGAAGTTGTCAGTAATAGGGAAAAGTGGGCGAAACAACGAGTGTCTACCGGAGAGGAGAGTGAAGGAACCCCTTTCGTACTCTTTTCCGGGAGTCCTCGGTCGTGTAGTTGTTGAAGGACGAAGGGAGGGTTGAGTTTGGGTGGTAGGTGAGGGCGAAGGAAGGGTAGGGTTCTTCTGTTTGAGGGAAGAGTTTCAAGTAACAAGTGGGTGTCGGACGGTTGAGAGAGACGAAGACCCTGTAACGGGATGGTTAATGCTGTAAACAGAACGTGAAAGATAAGAAAGGGAACACATCTAAGAAGGAGAGTCAGACATTCGTACTCAAGTAGGGTGGAAAGATTTTTTTCAGAAGGAAATCACTAAAAAGAGATTTTTCACGACGAGTCAAAATAACACGTATACTTTATGTTTGCTTACATAAATGTCTTGTCTTTGTCTATGCGTCCGTATCTTTGTTTGAACCAATGGTTTCCCCTTTCCCCTCCTTCCCTATTTAATCCAACCCTAATTGTGTGTGTGTGACGATATATATTTTATCTATTTGTTGTCCCCAGAAGAATATCATGTCCCTTGATATGAGTTATAAGACATTATTGAATATTACCTTTTCTTATATATATATATGTGTATATATACCCCGAAGGGACCACCGAGTCACCAATTTCGGAGACGGGTGTTGCGTTCTTTGACCGAAGTTAGGGACCCAGTCTTTCTAGAGGACCCCTTCTTTTACCGTTGGGTGGGGTCATAAGAACGGACCTCTTAGGATACCAGCCTCCTCGGACCACCCGATGTCAGGTACCTCAGCGTTTCTCAGCCTGTGCTGACTCACTGAAGTGAAATATGTATATATATATATATATACTTAGTGAAACGACATATGGTCTTTGATTGTGTTGTAACATTTAGTTGATATAAAGTTAAAAATTTTTAATTGATATAAAAAATGTAAATGGTATTTACATTTTTTTTATATATAACACGTACACTTTATATTTCCCTATAACGATCGAACGTCTAGTCGTAAGTCATCCATCTCTCCGACGTCTCGATTCCAAGAGGACTTACGACTCCGACTACGGTGCTCAAGTGTCTGGTGTGGACGTCGTTACCAAGCGTTGGAATTGACACACAAGGGATCTCTCGAAATTTCTTACGATCGTAGACTCACGGTGAGGGTCTTTAGAACCATGGGAACTGTGTCTTATACCCGAGTTGTGACCCGAAGGGACCTCCGAGTTAACCATTTCTTAGGGGACCGTTACGTACCTTTTTCCTCGGACCGCCCGACATCTGGTGCCCTAGTGTCTCAGTCTGAACTGACTCGTTGATTCGTGTGTGTGCATGTACCCGAGCCGTAATCTTAAAAAATTTTGGAAGGGACCACTAAGATTACACGTCTGTTATAACTCTTGAGAATGATAGGTCCCCCACCTTAATGTTCCCTGAAAGATGTAGTATGTAAAGATATCACAAACTTGAAAAACGGTTTATAATGTAACAACGACAACAAATCATTGATTCAGAAGACGTTGGGGTACCTGACATACATCGGACGGTCCGAGGAGACAAGAACCCTAAAGGGTCCGTTCTTATGACCCTACCCGACGGTGAAGGAAGAGATCCCCTAGAAGGGCTGGGTCCCTAGCTTGGGTGTAGAGGATGTAACCGTCTATCCGAATAAAACTCGGTAGTCTCTTTGGGTTTATAATATAATGGAACCTGAAATTTTTTTTTTTTTCACTTAACCTTCTTCTTACTCCTCCTTTTCCTTTTTCTTCCCTCTTCTCTTCTTTCACCCCTCCCCTCTTTCTTATCTCCTTCTTTTGTATAAGAACTGGATCATCTATGTCGCGAAAGGAAAAGTTAGTTTAAAGAACTTCTCAGGTGAAGGAGCGAAAGGTAAGTGTAGACTGGGAGGGGTCGGACCGAAGACACGAAAAAGGAGGAATTTCGACATGACTGTTATTGGTGTGCTACGTTCCCCGGTACAGAGTCAAGAATGGAATGACTAGAAACTGTCTACAACGTTCTCCAGAACCCTTTGATTTCGTTAAAAGGTCGTACGTTGTATAGAAATTAAAAAAAGAAGAAAGAACAACTGATGTTTAATCTTATCATTTAATACTTGGTAAGACAAAACAGTAGTTCGATCCTTCTCACAAATAACTGTGGATCGTTGTCTATTTTGCATATACGTACGTTTCAAGAACAAAATTTTTTTAGAGAGTTTTTTATTTATTTTTAAAATTTTAGAGAGGTATAAGTTTTAATTACAGGTGATTTCAGGATTTATCCATTTTCTCAGTTTTGTCAAAAGGGAAAACTTCGGCTGAGAGTTCGTGACATTTCTTCAAAGGGACCCAGACGAGAGAGTGTTTTCCTCTACCCCCTTCATGCCCACAGGTTCTCTCGAACTTGTAACTTTTTTTTTTTTTCCTTTTAAAAATGTTTATAAAGTATCGAACACAGTCAAGTCCAGGTCCTTCGTCTACGATTCTACTTTAAGTTCAGGTACTCTTCAGACACTGTGTCTTTCCCTCTTCCCTCGTCCTCCTCTACCCCTCTCGGAGAGTGACACTCCTTTCTCTTCCTTCCCCCTGACTCCTCCTTCTCGTAGTCTGCTCTCACGTTGACCCTCTTTCAGAGTCGGTCCGGTTAACGGGTCGCCTCCGAGGGTGTGCACCCTTCCTGACCGGGTCGAGACTTGGGGATGGCACGACTCAGGGACCGAGGTTCGTCGGACAGGTCTCACCCCAAAGACCTGGTGATGTCACCCAGGGGTGTCTCCCGACGACCGGGAACTGAAATGTGTATAACTGTTTACCGAGACTTAAAAACGTAAACTGACTTTTATTAGTCTGAACACGTAATATGTTATTACGGGAAGTTGATATAATATACAGGACTTACGTCTGAAAGAATTCTGTAGACCATTTGGTCATTAAGTACGACAAATATAACGGACGCGGATTGTGACACAAACTGAAACGGTGGAGTTGGGACCACGTCTGAGTTTTTACTTTATCTTACGACGGACATTTATGTGTCTGTATCCTTTTCATGTACTTTTATAATGATCACTCAATCTCCTGATAAGATGATCAATAAGACTCAGTACTCCAATGTCCAATGAAAATACAAGGAAAGAAGAAACAGACAAAAACTTCAAAGTTTTAGTACATATTACTCGACTGACAAAGTGTTGACCCTCCTTTGTGTCTAAATATCCTAAAGTGTTGATATCATCTTCAGAGTAAGACAAAAGTACAGAAGAGTCGAGACTCAGGTCACTGAGTGTCTAGTATCTAAGAACTATTTATTTATAGTCTCTTCTTACATTTGTTCTCCTTTTTTCCTTCTTGCCTTGCCCTTTCCATAGAAAACTCATGGAAGATAAACGGGGAGACATAGGTAGGAGGTGGGACGAGACTTGGGATTTTCTGACTGGATGTACTTATCGGATCCACTCGAGGAACAAGACAAAAGACCAACCCGACCAATTCCCCCTCTTGTGATCGTGTAGTCTTCATCCTTGTCTATAAGTGGTGGAGTCTATGGAGGAGTACCTAGCGACGTTGGGGGGTCTGGGTTCTGGGAAGGGTGTGTCGAGAAGGCGACACCTTTCGTGTGGGAGGGTAAAGGGAAGTCTAGAGCCTCATTACTGCACAGAAAGAAAATGATCTAGGTCAGGAAACACGACAAAAATGTAGACCGGATGGGGAAATATTTATCAGGGAAATAATTTGAGAGGAGTCTAACAGGTCAAACTTACATGGGACATGCATAGTAATTGGGGTCTATCTATGTGTCAGACAACCACTGTTAATGGGTTGTTCAAGACAAGATGTCCTTGATTAGAACTTTTTCCTATACCTCTTTTCAAAAATTTTTGTCAGGAAAAGATGAGTAAAATCTACAAATTTGTTGTTTTTTAAATAAAAGTCACTCTTTGAAGTGAAAATGTGGTTTATAAAACATTAATACTTAATCAATACGAAAAAACGGACGGTTTTCTGTTTTTAAGTATGCGTGACAGGAGATAAAGAAAGAAGTGTAAACGTCTTTAGAACTCTCTCCAATTTATGTGAGATTTATGTGGTACAACTAATAAATTATGTACGTGTTTGATTACTTCCTATGGATGACGTCATACTCTTATAAGAGTCTCTAATAAAGAAAACTTTCTAGTAAAGAGTAGACAAACAATCATCCTAAAGAAACATCCACAGAAACTTCTGTTAAAACCACAAAAAAAAAAGGGGTCTTTTCTGTTCTCCGATAAAATTATGAATATTGATTATAATTAAAATATTTCCATGTTTAAGTTTTTAGTCCCGAGAATTAAGTTGAATATTTTGACTAATAAAATAAAGATTCAAATTCATCTAAAATTTTATGACTTAAATTTTAAATTCATCTAAATTTTAATTAGATGACTTAAAATTGTCAAAGGAAATTTGACCGGAAAATAATTATAAATCACAGTGAGTATTTGAATTAATTTGAAGTGACTCTAAAATAAAAATTAATATATCAATTAGGTGTCACGACACAATCAAAGTCCGTACGTCGTTTCACTTAGTCAATGTGTATATGTAAATAAGTGAGAAAAAAACTAATAAAAGGGTATATCCGATAATGTCTCATAACTCTCAAGGAACATGATATGTTGTCCAAGAACAATAAATAAATAAAATATGTATCATTATACATATACAGTTAGGGTTAAAGGGTTAAATAAGGGGGGAATAGGGGACTATTGACATTGAAACAAAAGATGTAGACACTGAGAATGACAAAACATTGATTCAGGTGAACATGAGTAAAAAAATCCAAAGTGTATATTGTCTTTAGTATATAAACAGAAAGACACGGGAATGAAGTGAGTCATACTGTTAGAGATCCAGTTAGGTACCGTGACGTTAATTTATAAAATTTAAATTATAAGGAAGATGAATTACGAAGATTGATCATCTTGAATTGGATTACAAATCTGTTACTACTTAGATTATTTAATTTTAACTTTTAAGACGTTGAGAATTCAAGAGAATATGTAAAGTCACGAAAAATGTTTGAAACATTTGGATAGAATTCGAAAAGTTAAATTATTTTAATGATGAGATTTTAATTTTTAAGTCAAAATGTCAGATTCAACCTCAGTACTCCAATTACATAGTCTAGGAGTTTAATCAGTTTAATAGAATTGATACTGTTTATAATTTATAAATTTTATACTTTGTATGTGTTAGTGAGGTTTTCAAATCCGTTTTATTAATTTAAATAACCAACAATCAAGTAATAAAGATATACATTCCCCGTTTATTCGAAATAGTAGGTTCGTTAAACCCCGATAATAACGTTCGTTCAACTAAAATTTTAAAGTTTGTTTGTCCCAATAGACGAATCACTGACTATAGTTTGTACTTTAAAAACTGGCTTTGTAGGGATCTCGTCGGTTGTAGATCCTGTTAAAAAGAACGTTGTGACTCCCATAAACACGGGATAAAATACTAGTGGAACTTTAATTTCCGAAGTAGGAATGAAAGGAGGTGCACTTTCTCAAAATATCGGAGATAAGGGATCCAAGTTCAACACGTACGAATTAGCGAATCAGTACAGACTGAGAAATGCCAACGGTACGGTAGGAGGTCCCCCAGGAGGGTTGGGTCCCCAGTTGTGTCCAGAGGACGTAACGTACGTCTAAGAAGTGGCAGACTCGGTGGTCCCTTCGGGTTCTTATGACTTCATCCATCGGATAGGGAAGAGGTCCCCGAGAAGGGCTGGGTCTTTAACTTGGTCCCAGACTTAAGAAATGGTCGATTCGATGGTCCCCAAGTTCAATATATGACGGTTTATAAGTTCCAACATAAGTTAAATAATAAATGACGAACTAAGATAAAAAATAAGAAAAGTATAAAAAGGGAAAAGAAATACCTGTATTAAGAGTATCTATAAAAAATATTATAGGTCAATACGACATATATAGAACAAAGGACACAGTACGATTACTATCATGTAAAAATGGTAGTGACGGTGAGAGGAGGTCCAATGGGATATATACTATCGTTTCCGGACCCGTTTCTTATGTAAAGTACCCAGGGATCTCATTTGTAAAATTACGAAGGGAGGGAAGAACCCGGGACGAGAACCCACTATACGGAATCGGACACTTCCTCGTCATACTCTACTGAACCCAACTCACCCAAACCCGACTTTTCCAAATCTAACCCTCCTGACCCCGACCGTACCGAACCCGACTCACCCAAACCTACCTCTCGAAAGTCGAACGCCCCAGACCACGACTCACCCAAACCAAACTCACCCAAACCAAACTCACCCAAACCCAACTCACCCAAACCCAACTTTCCCGTGTCCAACCCTCCCAAACACGACCCTGACAAACTGGACCCCACTGAACCCGACTAATCTAAACTTAACTCTCGACCCGTTTATGTACGACATCCTGTATCCTACCTTAGGACAAACCTTTCTACTTAAACTTCCGGGTGGAACACAGAAGTCGAATCGAGGAGCGACTCTCCGTCAGGAAGAACCCAAAACACACCGAGGACGACGAACTTTCCGGACTACCACTCCTAAAAGTTATACCCCAAAGCAAGAGTACTTACAAGATTAACAGAGACAACCGGAACAAGGGGTCCGTGACTGAACGGGTCCGAAAGGTTGACGAGGAGAACCGGCACTTGGGTCCCTTACCTCCACTGGAGGGACCCTCAGGAGAAAGGGTCTAGAAAGTTCCCAAGGGTAACAGACACCAGAGACTCCGGTCCCGCCATATCCGACTCTTTACCCAGAACCACCAGAGGGTTTTCAAGATGGGTACACTACAGAGGTTCCTCAAGGACTTTTAGAGTATTTACAAAGTGGACTTATTTTAGAGACCCCGACCTTTATAACTTAAGGTTTTACAAACGGACCTGATACACGGGAACATAAGACTTTCCCGTTTCCTACCTTAGAGAATCCGGAGACGACATTGGTTTTCGCCCTCGGGTATCGGGTTCCCCAACAGTTTCTTGGTGCCAATTTCAATGGAGGTTAAGACCGACCACTTCCTACCTTCAAAGAGTCTCTTCCGTACTTATAACCCCACTCTACCTTTAAGACTGCTAAAACCGACTAGACTGTTGATTAGAGTCTGTAGAATCGCCCCGAAAGTCTACTCTAAAAACCGCCTGACACAGAAACACTGGGGAGTAGAAGTCGACAAGGTCGGTTCAGAAGTGATCCCCTTTGAACTTAGGGGACTTACAAGAGTTTCAGAACCAGATGGACATAGGGGTTGAGAGACCGGTCCCCCCGGTACAGAAGGTGTCTGTGTGTAGACTCACTGCTCCTGTAGTGAAGAACCTCCCGTCGAACTTCTGGGAGGTACAAGGAAGGAGAGACGAGATGAAGGAGGAGGAGGGTTTTGTCATCGACACTACCGAAGTTGAAGTCCTGGGAGACCTTTTGGACTCGGAGAAGTGAGAGGGACCGGACCCCTGACTCCTGTTTCATCGTAGAAAGTTACCGTCGAAGAGGATTTTTGTAATCGTTCACGGTAAGGAAGAGTGGATCCGTCAGTCACTTTTTTTTGTGTCGACTCCTTTGGAGGTAGTTCTTTGGTTTGACACAGGTTTTTGAAAGATCTAGAGGTGCTTCCAACCGGTGTCGTTGTCCGAAGACCCCCTTTGACCCCAAAAGTGAATTTGGCGACGGTAGTCCTTTTGTGGTACAATAGAGTTGGTCCGGTAGTCTCTAGACGGCCCCTTCGTGGACTTGTCCGTTCAGGACTACTTCTTTCTAAAACACACTAAAGTCTACCCGTCCCGACTCGTCCCGTAACTCCTGAGACCTGAACCTTTTCGATGTCATAGGATCTGCGTGTTTTCTCTACTGTCCGTAGAAGTACTCTCAGTTTTGGAAAAGACATAGGGGACATCCAGGAGGACTTCTGACACAACTGACGAGGAAGTGTTACAGGAAGTACCGGGGATCGTAATTTTACGAAGACAACAAGAGACGTAGACCGTCATCGTCCCCTTCTCGTTTGGCCGTTACTATGTACAAACTGTACTGAAGTGCAACGTTTCTCGACACACTTCTGTCGTTCCTCCGCGTTTCCTGTAGGTCCCCCAATTGCCAACGACAAAGAGATTAAAGGTTCAAGAGATGAGGTCAGTCGTCAAGGGGAAACGAGAGAAGTGGGTCTTGGAACCCAGACTCCTGACTTAGAGACCGACAGCGTAGGTCACGAACTTGAAAGTAGTCCTTCAAGGTTCGGTTCAGTGGGCCTCAGAGTCCGTAGGTGCATGTAGGAGCCAGATTCCTCTTAACAAAGTGCTTCAGACCGTCTTCGAAAGACGAACACAGGTCCAAATTCGTCCTGTACTGTAAAAATTTGTGTAAAAAAGAAAGACATCCTTTTTTTTCTATATCAGTCACTTACAGTACGAGTCGTAGATTCGAAGGAAGTGACTGAAAATTTTAATTCATTAACTATAAAAGAAGACTTTTTTCTACTAGGTGGTAGACAGACAAGAAAAACACCAACTCATTATAAAGTAACATATATACAAGGTGTTGAAGAAAGGAGTAATTAGACACCTACCTCCTCCCTACCTTACCACATCCTCTACCCTCCCACCAAGTCTTCCCTCCCCAGTATACATGTACACCGAGAAAGGACATCTACATACCATCTTTGGTCGTGTTATACCATTTCGTTAATACGAGGTTGAATTTTATTTAAAAAGTCTTCTACTTTGTTCATTTCACTTTCATGACAAAGTAGTGGGACGGTTCGGATGAAAGGAAGATTCTCTATACAGTTGTACCATATACCATGCAAAGGAAGAGAAGGAAAAAGTTATGAATACATCTTCATGTATACATCATCTATACATATACATGAACGTATGCATCTTCATGTGTCAAACCATATTACCTACGATAAAATAAGCTATTTACTATAATATGGTTTACTAAAAGGTTGAAGAAAAGTGAGTCACCATAAGGAACGTTTAAGAAGGTTCACTCATATATGTCTCTTGATGAATTAAGTAAAATACTTAGGTAACATGAATTACCAAACCTTCTTGGTGATAAATGAACTGGTAACAGATGACTACTAGTAAGTCCAAAAACTCAAAAAACCGATACAAGTATACGTCATTACTTTTTCGGACAATTACGAAGAAATATGTATACATATTCCTTGAGAGATCCATCTATGACTAAATAAATAATTTACAATTGAGAACGATTTCAAACCTCTTTACTTTCTAAAACAGAAGCGTCTTAAATGTACAACATATATTAAAGAGGACTACAGTAAAAGATTAAATAGAAGATCGGTGAATAACTCTTCTGTCTCTATCACGATTCATCTCTTTCTTATAGTCTCTCGTAAAAGACGAGGGCTATCTATCATTGTATCGTATTCGAAGAACCTAGGGAACATTTTTATCGGATCTTCTTTGTCATCTGTACTCTCTTTCACATCCAAAGTTCTTAATTGTTTTCCTTGAGATTCTTTAGGAAACTGTCAGACTTTGAACGAACTTGACCACATAGACTACCCATTCTTCCACTCCCTCCTCAACTCCAGTCGTACTTCCTAGGGGTTTCCTCCTTCTCTCTTCACTCCTTCACTCTTTTCCCTAACGTCTTTTGTATATTCAAGACGAGACCGGAGAGGGGACGGATAGGGGGTGAAAAGGAATCCTGTTGGTAGGAGACAAAGAAGTCGTGTCTTTAACCATGGGTGTATCGGGTTCGGTCTACGGTTTACAACTGTTCCATTATAATCCGATGTCACCTTATTATGTCACTATACAGATTGTTCGTGTCTCTACTTACTTTTTAATTCTTCGTTATTAAAGATCTTGGGTCATAGTAAAACATTTAATTTTTAAGTACTTTTATCGGGTCCATTCCGTTTTTCTTTACTAACCTCTAAAATCGACGGTGGGTGACTTTGTTCTGTCTCAAAAAGTAAACTTAGGGTGTCAACTAGTTACCTCTGGGTGAGGTTCTACTGGGTCTACAACCTGTATCTTTTATTCTTAAAATTTCATCGATAGAATTGATAAAAGTTCTTACATGTTATTATATTTGAGTATTACTTATTAAATTATCTATAATAGTCCTTTTTTCTTCTGTCGTAAATTTTTACGTTTAAGAACTTGACTTTTCGTATTATAGACTTAAAAAAGTTTTTAGTCATCTACCTGAAATTTTTTCTGACCTTTACTGTCTTCTTTTTAAGTCATATGAATCTCTATATCACTATCTTTACTAGGTTAGATTTCTTATTCTTATTTTTATGAATTTTTCTTTTACTTGTCTCGGAGTCCCTGGAACCCTTTTTACAGTCTTTGAGATTGTATGTACATGAACCTCAGAGTTTTTCTCTTCCCCCTCGTTCACCCTGTTTTTTGTAAACCTATTTATTGTCGACTTTTAAAAGGTTTAAACCGTCCCCCCTCCTCTAAGGTTTAAATCTCTGACTATTTGGGATGCATTCTACTTCTGTTCTCTTAGTGTGGATCTGTGTGGTCTCAATTAGTGTCTTTTGTAAAATTCCTTTTGTAGAACTTTAGTTGGTCTTCTTTTTATCATGTTGTATTCTCCCTTGTTACTATTTTACTGTTCTTAACGTGAGTAGAGTGTGCGATCATTTCATTACGAGTTTTAAGAGGTTCGGTCCGAAGTCGTTATACTTAGCACTTGAAGATCTACAAGTCCGTCCAAAATCTTTTCCGTCTCCTTGGTCTCTAGTTTAACGGTTATAGGCGACCTAGTAGCTTTTCCGTTCTCTCAAGGTCTTTTTGTAGATAAAGACGAAATAACTGATACGGTTTCGGAAACTGATACACCTAGTGTTCTTTGACACCTTTTAAGACTTTCTCTACCCTTATGGTCTGGTGGATTGGACGAAGAACTCTTTGGACATACGTTCAGTCCTCCGTCTGGACTTGTAACTTTTTGTCTGACCAAGGTTTATCCTTTTCCTCATACAGTTCCGACATATAACAGTGTGACGAATAAATTGAATATACGTCTCCTGTAGTACTCCTTACGACCCGACCTCCTTCGTGTTCGACCTTAGTTCTAACGACCCTCTTTATAGTTATTGGAGTCTATACGTCTATTGTGGTGGGAATACCGTCTTTCACTTCTTCTTGATTTCTCAGAGATCTACTTTCACTTTCTCCTCTCACTTTTTCAACCGAATTTCGAGTTGTCGGTCTTTTGATTCTAGTACCGTAGACCAAGGTAGTGAAGTACCCTTTGTCTACCCCTTTGTTACCTTTGACAGTCTGATAAAAAGACCCGAGGTTTTAGTGACACCTACCACTATCGTCGGTATTTTAATTTTCTGTAAACTAGGCACCTTCCTTTCAATACTGGTTAGATCTGTCGTATAATTTTTCGTCTCGGTAATGAAACGGTTGTTTCCAGACAGATCAGTTCCGATACCAAAAGGGTCATGAGTACATACCTACATGAGTACTCTCAACCTGATATTTCTTTCGACTCGTGTCTTCTTCACTACGAAAACTTGACACCACAATCTCTTCTGAGAAGTCTCAGGGAACCTGACGTTCCTCTAGGTTGATCAGGTAGGATTTCCTTTAGTCAGGACCCACAAGTGACCTCCCTGACTAAAACTTCGACTTTGAGGTTGTGAAACCGGTGGATTTCTGGGACTACGACCCTTTCTAACTCCCGTCCACCTCTTCCCCTGCTGTCTCCTACTCTACCAACCTACCGTAGTGGCTGTGCTACCTGTACCCAAACCCACCTGAGGCCCTCAACCACTACCTGTCCCTCCGGACCGTATGGCGTCAAGTACCCCAGCGCCCCTCAACCTGTGCTGACTCGTTGACCTGACTTGACTTGACTCGTAGTCTTTCTTACCTTCAGCTTATTGCCTTTGCTATAGGTAGTAAAGACTTCCGTTTTTCCGTGGTCAGATTTTAAGAAATGTCCTTTTTATAAGAAGACCTAACTTCTGTTTTACTTCTGTACAAAGTTATTTGTTTTTTATTTATTTTAAGAGGTCCGATTGTCCCTTATTGTAGTTTGTTTTTGGACTTAGAAGCCCTTCTTCTGTCTCGTCTCTTTTACTATTTAAATACCCAAGGACCTGAAGGGGACCACCGCGATCACCATTTCGTGGGTGGACGATTACGTCCTCTGCATTCTCTGGACCCAAACTAGTAACTGACTAGGGTTTATCATATTTGATCTTCCCTCTCACTTTCACGTCAGCGAGTCAGCACAGGTTGAGAAACGTTGGGGTACCTGACATCGGATGGTCCTTCTCTCAACTAATGTATTGGATATAGGCTTAACTGACATATGTAACGTCTCGTCTGTCCGTTACGGAATTCAGAAGGACTCTGAAGTTATACTCTACGTTACTACCCCACTCCTCTCCCCCCTTCTCTCACCGGATTGTAAATTGTACTGTATTTCGTAATTCTAGGAAGACGAAACTTAGTCTACATAAACTAAAAAAGGGGGTCAAGAGTCGACGTATCTGTTTATAATGTCTCCTTTCTCTTTCTCGTATCGGTATTTAAAAATAATTTTTTAAAAAAAATAGGAGGTCAGTTGATCTCACCTAACCTTTGGTAATCTTAGTATATGTCAGCATTGACGTAATAATAACTTTAAAAGAAGACCAAAGGATTCCGACACAGTTTATGTTTAACCGTGAACGGTTCCCGTAAAAAGGTAGGCGGAGAAACCTCTGACTCAGGACACGACGCCGTCCATAACTGGAAGTTGTACGGGACTTCCCCCAAGTCCCACCTCTTACTCCGTGAAACAACGACGTCCTTTTGACCACCTTGTCCGGAAATCTACCAATCTATAAAAGTCCTTGACTAAAGTCATAGGGTTAGGAATATGAAAGAGTATAGGTCTTTTCGTGAGTCAGGGGAGTACCACTGTAGTCGAGGACCACCGATCGTCTTTTGAAAAACATTTTATTCACGAACTAACACACTTGAGGAGGAAGTGGTTTTTAGGGTATATAACTGGAAGGGGGTGATGAGGCAACCTCGTCAAAGAGTCTCGATAGAATTCACGACAGATGGGTTGACGGTAGGAGTAAAATTGAGTTTATTTTGACTTGAACGTTGAGAGTACAACACGTAGAAAAAAATAAGTTGTTCACAATCTAACCAACGTTTTGATCGGGGTTCATTACCGAAAGGACCCAAAGGGACCACCGAGTCTACCATTTCTTAGACGGACGTTTCGTCCTTTTGGTCCAAACTAGGGACCAAACCCTCATGGGGGACCTCCTCCCGTACCATTAGGTCAGGTCATAAGAACGGACCTCTTAAGATACCTACCTCCTCGGACCGTCCGATGTCAGGTATCCCAACGTTTCTCAGCCTGTACTGACTCTCTGATTGTGTGTTACCGAAAGACCATAGGTGTGCAAAACATTATAATGAAACGTTCTCTACGTCGGATAAGAAGGGGTTGGGAAATTCGAAACACTGAACGAAAACGGTTGTCTTACACCGTCTTCAGTTTGTCACAATACCTAACTTAACATAGGGGATGTTTTTCTACGATTAAGAGGGTCATGAAGTCTTACACCGGAATAAACACTTATCCCAGTAATGTCTCCAGTAGTTGAATTTTACTCCAACAATCCCACCCGGGATTACGTTAAACTAGTCACAGGATTAATTTTCTTCTTTAAACTTTTGTCTGTGTGCGTGGTTTCCTTTACTGAACTTATGTGTTCCTTCTACCAGAAGTTCCGTTTCTTAAGGTCTCCGAGGACCTTCGACCCTCTCTCTTGACCTTGTCCAGGAAGGGATTACAGAAGTCTTTCTCATATTGGGACGATTGTGGAACCAAAGTCAGAGATGGAGGTATAGACATTTTGTTATATAAAGGGTAACAAGATTCGGTGGAAAAACATCATAGAATGGCACCTCCGGGATCCTTTGGATAGTATGTCTACCGTACTATCAAGACTCAGATTCGGAGTTTTACGGAAGTCCTGAGACAGAGACAGAGAGACTGAGGAGACGACAGTGAGATTCTTGTACGGACTGTATCAGACTCTCAATCGGTTTGATCGAACAATCTCCCGTACCGTTAGGTGAGGTTATAAGAACGGACCTCTTAGGGTACCCATCTCTTCGGACCACCAGATGTCAGGTGCCGTAACGTCTCTCAGTTGACTTAGTTGACTGGTACGTACGTGTCGAACGATCTTTTATTCTTTACTCGGTCATCGATCGACTGGTGACTATGTCTTCATTTGGGTCTCTTCTGGTCTTCTTACGGACGGTTGATATCTGTGTATTTGTTAATATGTGAGAATAACAAAATTCACTGGGATTAAAACTCCACGGATAATTAAATAATACCGTTTATTTATTGTGTCTTTTTTTGTACGTTTTGTTTTTGGTTTTGTTATAGTACGTTCTTTGTGTATTATAATCTCACAATGGATACCTTCTACCACTTATTCCTTACCTCTTTTTTCAGTTCATCTCATTTGTTTTCCTCCCCCAACGTCTTATTACGACTACCATACGTTACTTTTTCATTAAGTTGGGATACATTGATGACATTATATAAATTTTTTAATTCTTACTCCAGATTTTCGTTGATACTTAACCCTTCCATATCCCTCATCCCGTTCTTAACACAATATCCAACTTAATACATGGGGAGTTTAAGTATCCAACTTTAAGATTCTGGGTCATAGAGTCTTACATTACCATAAATCTTTACCTCAGTACCATCTACATATTAATCAATTCCACTCCAGTAATGCCACTCGGGACCAGGATACTGACAATAGGATGATTTTATTCTTTTAACCCTTAAGGAACCACAAGGTCACCAACCCTAAGACTCGAAGAGGACGTCCCCCGAACCCAAGGTAGGGAGCAGTCAAGTCAAGTCAAGTCAGTAAGTCAGTACAGGTTACGTAACACTGACGTCGTGTCCCTTGATAATTATTCTGAGACGTTTGACGTACCACGCCGGTTTTTTGTTTTCTTTTTCCCCTTTACACTTGTATCTCTGTACTTGGGTCCTTCTGTAGGTACACTTCTATTTCCGTCTAACATCCCCTACCCCCCGTCTCACGAAGGTGTTCGGTGTCTTAAGGTTTCTAAAGGTCGTTTCATGGTCTTCGATCCTTGTCTGAGAAAGATGTTGGAAGTCTTCCTTGGTTGGGATATATGTGGAGGTCTGAAGGACGGACGTTTGACACTTTGTTGTATAAAGATAACAAAAAACAGAACGTCGGTACTTTAATTTTCTACGAACGAGGAACTTTGTATTCAATACTGGTTGGATCTGTCGTATAATTTTTCGTCTCTGTAATGAAACGGTTGTTTACAGGCAGATCAGTTTCGATACCAAAAAGGTCATCAGTACATACCTACACTCTCAACTTGGTGTTTCTTTCTACTTTCGACTTCTTGACTACGAAAACTTGACACCACAACCTCTTCTGAGAACTCTCAGGGAACCTGACGTTCCTCTAGGTTGGTCAGGTAAGATTTCCTTTACTCAGGACTTATAAGTAACCTTCCTGACTACGACTTCGACTTCGAGGTTATGAAACCGGTGGACTACGCTTCTTGACTGAGTGACCTTTTTTGGGACTACGACCCTTTCTAATTTACGTTCTCCTCTTTCCCTGATGTCTCCTACTCTACCAACCTACCGTAGTGACTGAGTTACCTGTACTCAAACTCGTTCGAGATCCTGAACCACTACCTGTCCCTTCGAACTACCCTTCGTCAGGTACCCCAACGTTTCTCAGTCTGTACTGACTTGCTGACTTGACTTGACTAACAAATTCGATGGTTCAAACACCATGGTGACAATGTCGTAGGATCATTGGTCCAGTTCCACACGTCTCCTCCTTTAATGAGAAAAGTCTGGGTATTAACCTAATACCTAAACCCGACTTACACTCAACCATCAATGGAAGGGAAAGATATAAGTCTTGAACCACCACAAATAAAAGGGTCTGTTATAGAGAGGTTTAATTCGTAAAGAGTATAAAACTTAAAAGTAATTCTTTATAAGTTTAAGTTCCATGACCATATTAGAAGGAATGACTTTACCGTATAAACCTATCGAGTTCGGTTCGTAATAAAACCTTGGAATAGGTAAATGTTGTTTAAAGAGAGGACAAAGACGAAGTCATCAATCCAGATATTAGAGGTATAAGATAACCAGTGTTTCCAAGATTTTACTAAATTGTCTGAATTCGACTCCATATCTTCCGTTGTCGATTTTACTCACCAATCGTTGAACAATATACACACTACCTCCACTGACGTCTTCGGATTATGAATGAAATAGAATATGACAGGTGAACCTCTTCCCGTACCGTTGGGTGAGGTCATAAGAATGGACCTCTTAGGGGTACCTGTCTCCTCGGACCGTCCGATGTCAAGTATCCCAGTGTTTCTCAACCTGTGCTGACTTGCTTGAAACGTGTGTGCGTGTATGAGAGGTGATAAAGATCCAGGTCCCAAAAGGAGGGACAGTTGTGGGTGGAGACTCCTTTGAGGTTCAATCTCTTCAAGTTCCTTAAAGACTCCTCGCCGAAAAGACGAAGATACACCAAGGGAAGGAGTCAGGGGAGGGACAATACTATGACGTTAGTTCTAAATTCAAAAACGGATTCATTGAGATGTGTGTACTAAGGGTATGGAAGGTATGAAAAGAGGAGAAGGAGGAGGTTACTGTACGGTCAAAGACCTAGGAGTATTAAGACAAGAAGTAGTCTCTTGAGACACCAAAGTTCCATGTGTCTTAGGAGAGACGGTAGTATCTCCGGAGGACCCAGTGACATTCGGAGGAGAAGGTTCCACTACAAACGTAGAAGTCTCATGGGGTGTCTAAGATATATCAGGAGAACAGGATTCATATTTCTTAGTAGACCGAGGAGTATAGAGACAGGTAGGACATTTATGACTTATCAACGACCTATAAGTATGAGTTACTAGAGTTGACTGACACCGCTACACGTAAAACTACACAATAGAAGGAAGAGAAAAAGGAGGCTCCTGGTTCGTCAAAGGACTATTGATCAAAAGAACAGACGCTTTCTGAGTCTCCAAAGATTTAGGTTCGTAAGAAAGAGAACCTTCCTGCACCACTAGAGTCCCAAGAGTCCGACAAAGAGAGGTCCTTCCTTTTGTCGAAGGAAAGAACGTGGATAGTCATCTCCACCGAGATATATGAGTACAAAGTTTTGAAGACCTTTCTTATTCTTTCAAACTCTCTAAAAATAAAAGAGAGAGCTTTACTTGTCTACAATATAATCCCTCAAAGGTACTGGAGTTTCGTAGTAGATAAAGTGATCTACTATCCTTATGAATGTATTTACCGTTATTTAGTCGAGTCTTGAAAGAAAGAGGGTGACTTTTTATAGTCTAGTGTGAGGACGGGTCGAGTTTTCAAACTCACAAAGTGTCGTTTGAGTTTCCCATTCACCTACTTTATCTTTTGAACTTAGGAAACACATGAACACCTAAATGACATTGGGTTTTAGTCCCAAGGGACCATCGAGTTTACCATTTCTTAGACGGCCGTTACGTCCTCTAAACTCGAACTCGGGGCCCAACCCTCCAAGGAAATCTCTTCCTTTGTCGTTAGGTGAGGTCATAAGAACGGATCTTTCAGGGTACCTGTCTCCTCGGACCACACGACGTCAGGCACCCCAACGTTTCTCAGTCTTTGCTGACCCACTGATTGTGAAAGTTATGGTCGAGTCTGAAGGATCCCAGTAATGATTACTTTAAACTTGGTTATTAAAGATTACTTCTTAACTTTTCGAGAATAAATCTTATTTAGGACCTTTATGATTCTGGATATAGAGATTCGTATACCCAGGACATGACGTAATCTTTGGTAATCGTAATTATAAAAATAGAATCGGAGACGGAGAGACACGACGCGAATCAACAAGTCGACACAGACTGAAAAACGTTGAGGTACCTGGTTGTCCCCGGGTGGTCCAAGGAGACAGGTACCTCCAAGAGGTCCGTTCTTATGACCTCACCCAACGGTACGGCAGGAGGTCCCCTAGAAAAGTTGGGTCCCTATCTTGTGTCCAGAGGACGAAACGTCCGTCTAAGAAATGGTAGACTCAGTGGTCCCTTTGGGTTCTTATGACCTCACCCATCGGATAGGTAAGAGGTCCCCTAGAAGGGTTGGGTCCTTAGTTGGTCCCAGAGGACGTAACGTCCGTCTAAGAAATGGTCGACTCGATGGTCCCTTCGGGATTTACGAGGGATAAACGGTGACTAATAGTAACTTGTAACTTTTTAATCGTAAACTGAACCAGGTCTTTTACTCCTAAGACGACCGTAAGATGAATCTCTCTTTTACTTTAACGATTATGTGGTGTATACACACAGTTTTCAATAAAGGGGAGATAAAAGTTTTACCGGTATGATTCACTTTCTGCGTAGAAAACCAGAATTCCAACAATTATGGATACTTAAGTGAATGAACTATTTCTTTAGGGTTACATAGTGATTGTCATCAGAGAAAGGTGACATAAAGCCCTACAGTGACAGTCTTGTCATTCTGTAAATGTGGTCGTTCTTTTGACGACCAAAACCTAACACAAACTTATTTTTTCAATATTTAGGAGGTCTTGTTATTGTATGTAGTAAGGGACGAAAAATTTAGAACCTGTGAAAAGGGAAAATAGTATAAAGTGACTTTTAATAGAGGTCCTCTTACTGTTTACTTTTATTTCTCATCAGTAAAAGAAAAAAAGTCCTTTTGACGGAGGAGGGAGAACCGGGTTTTTCACATCTTTAAGTTGGATGGCACTAAATTCAACGTTTACCATCGACTGACCCTTTTTCATAATTTGTTTGTCAACTCTTTTTCGACTGTCGAGTGAAGAGGGAAAAAGACGTGGTTTTAGTTGTCGAAGGCTGAAAAGAAGTCCCCTAGACATTATCAGAGGTCTTAGAGTATGAGAAGGAGTCTTTAGTCGAAGGCTCTCCAATTGCATAGATTCTGTGTTAGTCCTAGGACAACATCCTAAAGATCGTTGAAAAAAGAAAGAAAAAGATACTAGACCCTACCTTGTGACGGTCATCGGTAACAAGGACAAAAGACGTCTGGTCCTTTACTTGATGCTTTGACAAAGCTACGTCTTTGTGTTCAATCCAAAACGAAAAAAAAAAAAAATTTCCGTCTCATTACGAAAAACCGTTTCTAATTGGTACAGCCACTGGAAATCACAACCTCTCTCGTCTATCTTTGTTCGGTTTGTCAAGCCCCCTTAGGTCGGTACTCGGGGGTGTCTAGGACCTAGGGATATCTAATAAATGGGAAAAAAAAAAAAATTACTGAACAGAGTCAAAGTATACCAAATCGGAGGTTCTTGAGAAAGAGACTCATCGTGGAGAATTTGAAGTCTAAGGAACGAGACGTTATTGTTCTAATACTTAACTAATTGGGAAAACCTCTCTTTAGACAGTTATACGTCGTTATTTATTTATTTACACTGTCTATTTTTATTTTTAATTTGGTAAGTTACGTCGTTAAGGTGAAGATCCTTTAATAGAAATTTTTATTACTCTGTTTACTGGTTTCTACCTACACGTTCTTAGACGTGAAAGTATAAAAATATTATCATATTTTTACTTTCATTGAGTTTAAAGGTGTTTAACCCTAAATACCTTGTCTACAACTATGTAGTTGTTACCACAATGGTTCATTTCAGACCGACGAGTAGCGAGTTTTTGGTCATCCACTTTCAACGAGTCAGCACAGGCTGAGAAACGCTGAGGAACCCGATATGTCGGGTACCTTAAAAGGTCCGGTCTTGTGACCTCACCCATAGGGAGAGGTCCCTATAGGCAAGGGAAGAGGTCCCATAGAAGTCCCTAACTTGGGTCCAGAGGTCGTAACTTCCTCCTAAGAAATGGTCGACTCGGTGGTTCCCTCGTGACCTTTCTGTTTATAACTATCTTTCCTTCCAACAAAATTAGTCTTACGGTCGTCAGACCCCTCTACCACCTGAGTCACAGGAGGTTTTTGACGAGCCTCCTAAGACCAACCGGTGCTTTAAAAATATTCTTTCTCCCCTTCATTAGAGTCAATTGGTGACTTTATCCCCCAGTCTCAACAACGGTGGAGGGAGACACACATCTGAACACCCGTCTGGTCAGTTGAAGAATCTAAAAAGAAATCTCCAATAGAACAAGTGTGTCACATAAACGTTCTATTATAATTTGTCCTTCGATCGGTTCTCTAGACTAGAAGACAATTGATGAATAAGAAGTAAAGTTGTAGAAACTACATACCTTTCTTGGTTATCTAATCCGTTCCATACCTCACTAGTTCTAAACTTTCCGTACGATCCCGGTCTCCGTTCATCTCACACCTCACGGTCCAAATTCCGATCACTGTTCCGTTTTCCCCAGAGGACGTCTCTCGAGAAAGGATTTTTCTCGGGAAAGGACGGTTTTCCACGAATGTTTAGAGGTGAACAGTCTTGTAGTAAGACTTTGACAAACCATGGTAAAACCTCCCGAGGTTGTTCGAGGTCATGACCTCATGAAACACAGGGTCGTCTCATTCTTAAGTCTCTCTTGGTTTCACTATCCAACGGCCCCAGGTCGGGGCCACCTAGGTCCCTTAAGCTTCGCCCCTGCCGCAACCACTCCCTTTTTGAATAAATAAATAATGGTATTCTAATCTAATCCTTCTTTATCATATCATCCTTTTAATTCACCTCTCTTCTCCGACTAATTGAACCCAATGCACCTTTTGGTTATTTCAAGGTCTGTTCCTCGAACGTGGTAGATGCAATCCGGCGTCCGCGGGCAAACTTATAGCCTCTCACGGGGCGGAACCCGAGAGAGAGAATGTCTAGAATTTTCGGCCCTGTTCATTCATCTGTACCACTCGGAGGTACAGGGTCTACCCTTAAGTCGGACTTTAATCTCATTTCTCCTCTGTTCCCCCTTTGGTCAAGAAGGTTACTAACGGGGGGGGGTAACAAGAAGTTCCGGAAAATATGAAGACTAATATGTATCTCTAGTTACCCATTATGTTTTAATACATCGTAATCGTCGGGTCTGAGAAAGACATATAGAAAACCATACGTTTTCCAGAGTCCACTAAATGTAATAAAGACCGGTTCTCCGAACGATTGTGAAAAACCGAGAGAAGGAATTACTTACAATTAAAGCAAAGGGGACTTCACAAAAAGAAAGTAGACGTAGAGGAATTTCGTGATTTCAACGTAGAGATATCTTGTTTCCACGTCACCCAATATTGTTTCTTCCATGAATTGAGTTTCTGGATTACAACGATTATGGTCCAGATGATGAACAAAAAGATATATGGTTGATATAGATTTTTATTTCCTATACTTTTAAACCGTCGTTGATAACCGAGTTGTTACTTTACGAATTAGTCAAAATAAGATTACTAGAACTGTGGAGTCTTCGGGGACGTAAGGATCCTACAAAATTCGAAGGACACGGAGAGCTCCTACCCTCTGACATTTGTTAGTGTACGTGTCGACATGCTCAGGACGTCCGTCCGATCTTTCGGTAGTCTCCCCAAAAACCTAACTTTGTGAGCATAATACGGGTCCTCTAAACAATAGATTTTCGAGATTTAATTAAAAAAAAGGTATTTTTACACCACCCCCCTGTCGGGGGACAATTACTGCCTTCTCATCCACCTTTCGTATTGTGTCATTTCGTCCGTCTGAGACCAGAACTCCCCACCTACGAGTCCTTTAAGGTCCCCCTTGGGGACTTCAGACTAGTGCAGGAACGTAAAACAGTCCCAAGGAAGGCGTACTGGAACAGTGCCCACCCTAAGGAGTGCGACCGGGGGCCGTTATCCATTGTTCACTAAATAATCCATTCCTACGGATACTCCGAATGTTCACCTTTCCTTTCGCACCGTACGAGACTCTTGAATCACCCGATATCAAAATAAATAAGTAAATAAAACCCAGAGACAACGACGTAAGCCCAAAAGAGATCAACACCCTTGTCCCCTGTTGAGGGATCAACAACACGTACCCGAAGAGTAACACCACCGAAGAGAACAACGTCTCGTGTCCGAGGTTCGTGTGTCCAAACCGTCACCGCCGAGGGTCCGAGATCTCACCCCCGAGTCATCGACACCGTATACCCGAAGCAACAAGGTTCGGTACACCTTAGAAAGGTCTGTTCCCTAACTTGGGTACAGAGGACGTAACCATCCACCTAAGAATGGGTTATATGGTGGTCCCTTCAGGATATCAAAAGATTAGTTTCCTTTTCACCCCTCCCCCTTTCTGGTTAAAGGAGGAGTAAAAACTCATCTGTAATACGAACGTAGTAGTTGAGGAGGTCCAACCCGTCAAAAGAACGGGGATGTACCAGTTTGGTCTTAACAGTACTGTGATACCTTTACCGGAGTCATGTTACTCTCAGAAATGAAACTTTACAGTGGAAAAGTATTTAATAACAAGAAGTACACACATCTCTCGTACGGCAGTGACCCGTCTTGTCGTAACAAAATATCAAAATCCCGTACTGGGTACGAAGACGTACTAAAACAACGATTCGTTAGGTGAACCCAAACACCAATGCGACTGGACAAAAGAATTCACTAGTAATTGAATACCCCCAGAGGGTATGAAAAAAGAAATGTATGTCAGGAGATCACCCTAATTGAGACTGGGATAGTTAAGACAAAGATACCCTAATACCCGGTTTCCGACAGAAAACATTGAAGAAGTATGACTGTCTCCCACGGCATAAAAATCTCACCTTCTACAGTCTACCCAAACATCGTAGAGAAACGGATGTCAAAATCAACGGGTGAATGTATACGTCTGTCTTGTTCGATGTTAATAAAAAGAAAATTTATCTTACATATAGATGTATATGTATAATATATGTACGTGATATATATAATTGTAAAATTTGTTTTGACCCTAGATATTGAACGACAAAAGGTATTATTGCATAGTACCTATAGTGATGAACAGTTATACACATCTAAATGAAGTAAGATGTTAATAAAGTACAGGTGGTTCTATATCTAATAATAACTTTGTCCCTTGGTTTAAGACAAGTGTCTCGGTTTCTTACCTTAAGTGTTTGACCTTTTGTGAGTACGTCCGTTTCAAATAAAATTTCCTGTCTCTATGTTTCGGGAGTCGTATCTGTGACTCTTCCCCACTTCTCTGGGGTTTCTGTCCTTGTTGTCGTCAAAAATATAGAAATAATCTTAACTAGATAAGTAAAAACCAACCGAGACCCGGTTTTCGTACATTAAAGACTGGTTAGTCAAATTTACAACGTTACAGGTTAAACGGTAAAAATACCAAAAGAAAAAAAAAAAAAAACCAAAGGTCAAAGAGATCTGTAACACTGTGGTAGGGAACTGGGAAAGAGTTCTCGGGTCTGATAATGAATCTCTGGTTTACATACAAATCCTTGATTACCAGGTGGACGTCAAAAAGAGGAACTATTTGACCTGTCGTTAATTGCTAACAGAACAGGACCCAGACTTACAAAATACTGGGAGGTCTGTTCCCACCGTAAGGAACCTTACGGATCTTCGACTTCGTCATTTATATCGAGCCTCGATTGTCTCGTTTTACGAATACACTCTCTTAATTTTGACTTTAAATTTTCTCTTTGTTCCGAGACTGAGATGTGACTGACGGATTGTTAAAGACGGAGTAATACTCGGTATCTCAATTAGGGTAAGAGAATTCCGGTCAAGAACCTTAACATGACCGGTATCTAAGTCATAACGAGTTCTACCTTGTCAAATATAATACCGATGTCAGTCAAGTAGTACGTCTACCGAAAAAGGGTGACTACCGTCAATGTCATAGACATTTTGTTGAGTCCTTACACGTAGTCTGTGGCTTAGACACTGAGACGACAGGATTAGTAATTACCGAACTCAAACGAGAAAACACTGAGTCCCTTCGGACCTTCTGAAGTCAAAAGGATATTTGTTCTCCGTCCTCTGTACCTCCCCGGAACCACTAACCCTACCCTACCCCGTTCGACTCAAGACGAGTCAAGGTTACCTTATGGTTTTACTTCAATTTTTGCTACTTCATTTAGATGTGTATAACTGTTCATCACTATCTTTACTATATAATAATTCCTTTTATCGTTCAATATCTAGGGTAAAAACAAATTTTTCAATTATACATATCACATATATATGATAAACATATATATCTATATGTAATATAAATTCTGTCGGTCCTTTCTCTATTGTGTTTACATGGAGACCATAGAGACTAACTAGAGTCTCTCCGTCGTCACTCACCACCATATTTTCCTTTAGATTTAGGGGGTGGGTCCTTAACTTGGAACCCATCGGACCTACTTTTAGTCCTAAGGATCGGTGGTCTGGTCGTTCCTGATCTTCCATCTTCGATAAAAAGGGACCAAAATGGGGTCACTTTTTCGTAAAGAGTACGTCCGTTTTTGATATTTACGTCCATGTTTCAAATAATAATCTCTGTATGTATCGTGTTGTTGTGTGTCCTCTCGTGTGTCTCTTTGTCAAACAATTCTGTCTTCGTTCCGTCTCTATGTGGACCTCTCTTTCCAACACTCGAAGGGGTGATCACTCCTCCTCGAGTCATTTCTTCGTCAATTCAATAAATATATCTTGTAAAGAAGGTCCAGAAAAAAAAATGGGAACCGGTTAACAAGAAAAAGAAAAAGGTGTGGACTGGGTGGGAACCTGGGAGGGTCTGTACGTACACGTTGAACAAAGGTTCTACCTAAGGTCAGGTCTCCGGATACCCTAGTGTACAATCGTAGTGTATAATACCCCACCGTAGGGGAGGAAAAACTGGGGGTTCCTCGGAAAGACCGGTGTACTTTACAGAGGGAACGGGGTTCCTACCCTTTATATACTGAAGGGCTAAGAAACGAATTCGTTCCAAATCGGGAAGAGACAACGATGGTACTGGCAACAGAATTCCACAGGTGACCTGTGTTTCGGACTGACGAGTGGGACATAGACAACAATGAAGGTAAAACCCTCCCGTGTGTCCTCCTACCGACATTCATTGATTGGACCTCGGGTGGACAGGACAAAGACCTTTACGTTTGTCCTCTGATCAACGTTCACAGATCGGACTTCGGGTGAAAAAAGGACGGGTCTCTATACATTTGTCCTCCGGTCAACATTTACGGATCTGACCCCGGATAGACAGAGGACGGAGTACCACTATACTATTGTCGTCCTAATTTTGAAGATGAAATTTGTAAAGATAAATAAAATTGTGAAAAAACAATAGTTGTCTTAAATTAAAAGATTTTTCAATATACCAACCAAAAATAAAAGTCAATATCTAGACGTCGTTAGAAGAAGACTCCTACCGTTCTTTTTATCTGTAAAGTTGACACGGAAATCTAAGCGTTAGTCCAACTACTTTTGTTTATCAGGGTCCAGTAAGTGGGATTTTGGTTTCATTTCTTTGTCAGTCGGTTGGTCTCCACGTCTTAACCATATCTTAAATTTCCGAGTTCTCTGTCAAAAGATACCGTCAATTGGACCCCATAGGAGATTACGTGTAATTACTTCAGAGGAAATACATGTCAACCCTTCCAGGGGACCTCCTCCTTTACCGTTGGGTGAGGTCATAAAAACGGATCTCTTAGGGTACTTGTCTCCTCGGACCCCCCGATGTCAGGTACCCTAGCGTTTTTCAGCGTGTGCTGACTCGCTGATTATAAAATATATATATTATATATATCAAGTGTTCTTGGACTTTCGTTATATTTATAGTTGTCTTATGACCTACTCGTTTGACATCATAAAGTGCATTACATTTTCTGTCATAAGTTTTTCTTACTTAAAGTCACTGGGTGTCATATCTATTTAGTAGTATCGTAATTCCCCTTTAAAATTCAGGGGTTTATAATATACGTCGTATCGTGAGAGGATTTTCCGAGTTTTATTACCTTTATGTCTGTGTATCTCTAAAATCTTTAAGTGTACTTTAGTTACCTTTGTCACTCTCTGATAAAAGAACCCTGGGTTTTAGTGACGTCTACCACTAACATCAGAACTTTAATTTTCTGTGAACGAGGAACCTTTAGTTCTAACCACCCTCTTTGTAGTTATTGGAGTCTATACGTCTACTGTGGTGGAAAGACCGTCTTTCACTTCTTGATTTTTCGGAGAACTACTTTCACTTTCTTGTCTCACTTTTTCAACCGAATTTTGAGTTGTAAGTCTTTTGATTCTAGTACCGTAAGCCAGGGTAGTGAAGTACCGTTTATCTACCCCTTTGTCCCCTTTGTCACTGTCTGAAATAAACCCCCCGAGGTTTTAGTGACGTGGGGTTTGGTCATGAGAACGGACCTTTCAGGGTACCTACCTCCTCGAACCACCCGACGTCAGGTACCCCAACGATTCTCAGTCCGTACTGACTCGTTAAAGTGAAAGTGAAAAGTGAAAGTAAGTAACCTCTCTCTTTACCGTTGGGTGAGGTCACAAGAACGGACCTCTTAGGGTCCCTGCCCCCTCGGACCACCCGACGGCAGATACCCCAGCGTGTCTCAACTTGTGCTGACTTCGCTGAATCGTCGTCGTCGTCGTTTTAGTGACGTCTACCACTGACGTCGGTACTTTAATTTCCTGCGAAGGAGGAACCTTCTTTTCGATACTGGTTGGATCTCTCGTATAATTTTTCGTCTCTGTAATCAAACTGTTGTTTCCAGGCAGATCAGTTCCGATACCAAAAAGGTCATCAGTACATACCTACACTCTCAACCTGATATTTCTTTCGACTCACGTCTTCTTAACTACGAAAACTTGACACCATATACTCTTCTGAGAGCTCTCAGGGAACCTGACGTTCCTCTAGATTGGTCAGGTAGGATTTCCTTTAGTTAGGACTTATAAGTAACCTTCCTGACTACGACTTCGACTTTGAGGTTATGAAACCGGTAGACTACGTTTCTTGACTGAGTAAACTTTTCTAGGACTAGGACCCTTTCTAACTTCCGTACTTCTCTTTCCTTACTGTCTCCTACTCTACCAACCTACCGTAGTGGTTGAGTTACCTGTACTCAAACTCGTTCAAGACCCTTAACCACTACCTGTCCCTTCGGACCGTACGACGTCAAGTACCCCAGTGTTTCTCAACCTGTACTGACTCGTTGACTTGACTTGACTTTAACTATATTAATGTTCTTTACTCTTCCTTTACTTTAAGTCTTCCTACCGATGGAATCAACCCCCTCCGACCCCTACCCTACCCTTACCCCCTGTCCCTTTAATACCTCAATCTGTATATCATAGTAGACCCCACTCAAATATCCACAAATAATATAATAATTTCCATTTGTCAATTTGTATATTGACTTTCATATGGTACAAACACAATGACTCAGGTTCGAACGAGACGAGCGGTGTACTGTCCGGTTACTTAGACTCTCTACTTCACAACTCCGTTCTTTATGTTGAAATAAACCTTTCGGTCAACTGTCTCTTCTACCGTCTGATTATAGAGTTTTATTGTTAGAATAACCTCAGACCTACGGTCCAAGAAAATATCTGGTCTCTGCCAATGCTCAACTCCTTCATTTTTTAGGAAATAGAACTTAAGGGAACTTACCGGTTAGAGTCCCTCCCCTAGACAAGTAGAGAAGTAAGAACGTCGGTAAGTGTCCGCTCGTCCCAGTCTAATAGAGGGCCACTCGACTTGTTCCTCGTCCCAAGGGACTCCGTCTGGTAATACATATTAATATTGTTCGGTCAGTTAGGATTTCCTTCAGTTGGGACTTATAAATAACATTCCTGACTACGACTTCGACTTCGAGGTTATGAAACCGGTGGACTACGCTTCTTGACTGAGTAACCTTTTCTGGGACTACAACCCTTTCTAACTTCCGTGTTCCTCTTCCCCTACTGTCTCCTGCTCTAGCAACCTAACGTAACAACTTAGTTATCTGTTCTCAAACTCGTTTGAGACCCTCTACCACTTCCTGTCCCTCCGGACTACACGACATCAGGTACCCCAGTGTTTCTTAACCTGTGCTAACTCCCTGACTTGTTATTATTGTTTTCGTTGTTTTTCTGTTTCCAATTTTAGTTTCTTTGTCTAGATAGTACCTCAGTCTTGACCGAGAAGGAAGGTTTGTGAACCTGATTACGACTCGTACATCAAAATGACTTTCACGGTGGAGAGACCTGTGGTCACGGTTTAGTTTAGGGAGTTTAGGGGTTCTGTTTCTAAACCCACTTAATGAAACGGTCCGTTTCCTCCTGAAGACGTAGTTTTTTGACACAGAGATGGGTTCCCTTGAACTACTCCCCAAAAATATTCTCCCCCAAAGTTTCGACCCCAGAGACTGTTCTCATCCCACATTCGTCCTAAATGTGATGGAATTAAAGTAGAGTCCACCACTCAGAGGATTAGAACTACTCGAAGAGACCAGGGAAATTAGAACGAAGGACACCAAAGAACCGACGGAGAGGGAAGTAACACCTCCAAATCATCGATTCGACACAGGGTGAGGAAAACTTGGGTACCTGACATCGGGCGGTCCGAGGAGACAGGTAGACTAAAAGGTCCGTTCGTTCACCCTCACCGAACGGTGAAGGAAGAGGTCCCCTAGAAAGGTTGGGTTCCTAAATTCGGTCCAGAGGACGTAACATCCGTCTAAGAAATGGTTGACTCTGTGATCTCTTCGGGCACTAATCTTAACAAGTTTAGACGGGAAACCTTGAGTCCCTTTTATTACCGACCTCAGAACGGATGTTCTTTACCCCCTATCTTTCTGGGGTACGAACCTTCAGGGTGTCCCGAGGTGAGGCAAAGTCATAATCTTTGATTCCTATTACTAAGAAATTTAAAATCCCTGGGATTTCCAACTTTTTCTTATTCTTTTCGGAAGTCAAGTCAAGTCAGCGAGTCAGCACAGGTTGAGAAACCTTGGGGTACTTAACGTCGTACGGTCCGGAGGGACAGGTAGTGGGTAGGGCCTCAAGTGAGTCTGAGTACAAGTAGTTCAGGCACTACGGTAGGTCGGTAGAGTAGGAGACAGCAGTGCAAGAGAAGGACGGGGGTTAGGGAGGGTCGTAGTCTCAGAAAAGGTTACTCAGTTGAGAAGCGTACTCCACCGGTTTCATGACCTCAAAGTCGAAATCGTACTAAGGAAGGTTTCTTTAGGGTCCCGACTAGAGGAACGTCAGGTTCCCTGAGAGTTCTCAGAAGAGGTTGTGGTGTCAAGTTTTCGTAGTTAAGAAGCCGTGAGTCGGAAGAAGTGTCAGGTTGAGAGTGTAGGTATGTACTGGTGACCTTTTTGGTATCGGAACTGATCTGCCTGGAATCAGCCGTTACATTACAGAGACGAAAACTTATACGATAGATCCAACCAGTATTGAAAAGAAGGTTCCTCGTTCGCAGGAAATTAAAGTACCGACGTCAGTGGTAGACGTCACTAAAACCTCGGGGGGGTTTTATTTCAGACTGTGACACAGGTGACAAAGGGATAGATAAAGGGTACTTCACTACCCTGACCTACGGTACTAGAAACAAAAGACTTACAACTCGAAATTCGGTTGAAAAAGTGAGAGGAGAAAGTGAAAGTAGTTCTCCGAGAAATCAAGGAGAAGTGAAAGACGGTATTCCCACCACAGTAGACGTATAGACTCCAATAACTATAAAGAGGACCGTTAGAACTAAGGTCGAACACGAAGAAGGTCAGGTCGTAAAGAGTACTACATGAGAGTACTACGTATATTCAATTTATTCGTCACACTGTTATATGTCGGAACTACATGAGGAAAAGGATAAACCTTGGTCAGACAACAAGGTATAGGCCAAGATAGACAACGAAGGACTGGACGTATGTCTAAAGAGTTCTCCGTCCAGTCCACCAGACCATAAGGGTAGAGAAAGTCTTAAAAGGTGTCAAAGAACACTAGGTGTGTCAGTTTCCGAAACCGTATCAGTTATTTCGTCTTCATCTACAAAAAGACCTTGAGAGAACGAAAAAGTCACTAGGTCGTCTACAACCGTTAAACTAGAGACCAAGGAGACGGAAAAGATTTTGGTCGAACTTGTAGTCCCTCAAGTGTCAAGTACATAACGACATCGGACCGAACCTCTTAAAACTCGTAATGAAATGATCGTACACTCTACTCACGTTAACACGCCATCAAACTCGTAAGAAACCGTAACGGAAAGAAACCTTAACCTTACTTGTGACTGGAAAAGGTCAGGACACCGGTGACGACTCAAAGGGTTTAAACGACCGTATAACTCACGTCGTGAAAGTGTCGTAGTGGAAAGTCCTAAACTTTATCGAGTTGACCTTAAGGTAGTGGAGGTGATCGAAACAAACATCACTACGAAAGATTCCGGGTGAACGGAAGTGTACGGTTCTACAGACCGAGATCTAATCACTAGTGTAGTAGTACCAATAGACACAGTACTTCTAGAAAAGACATGTCCAGAAGACACATAAGAACGGTGGAGAAGAATTATAGAAGACGAAGACAATCCAGGTCTGGTAAAGACAGGAAATTGTTCGGGTAGAAACGTACTTTACAAGGGAACCATTGAGATTAAAAGAACTTCTCTAGAGATCAGAAAGGGTAAGACAAGAAAAGGAGATAAAGAAACGTGACTAGCGACTCCTTCCGAAAGAATAGAGAAGAACGATAAGAAACCTTGAGAACGTAAGTCTACGAATATAGAAAGGAAAAGAGGAAACGAAAAGTGGAGAGAAGAAAAGTATCGATAAACATTCCGGAGGGGTCTGTCGGTAAAACGAAAAAACGTAAAGAAAAGGTACCGGAATATACTGTAATTTTTAATTGAAATCCAATTCTCAAAATGTTACACAGTGTTTCCATACCCAAAGTTCTCTACATGGGATGAATTATAATTGTTAGACTAACAGGTAAAATCATTTAGACGGTGGAAAAAAAAAAAATTAAGTTCAACCAACCATTCCATAAGATTATTGGTCGAAGAGTTTGATCTAGAGGAGAGGTGCACAGGGGGTTATGGTAGGAGAGGGTGTTATTGGACGAGGTCAAGAGTTTCTACTACCCTTTTTTCCACAAAGAGACTTCGACCTATAAAATGTCATTTTAAATTTAAATTCCTTCCGTCAAATTTAAGTCAAGGAACCATTGTCCTTTACACGTAACGTGTTCGAATCTTACGTTTACCTTCACTCAACCCCGTTCCCATACATAAACTACATCAACTTTTATGTAGGTAGTTTAATTTATGTTACTTTGTCCTCATTTTAAAAACAAACGTCGATCTTCAAATTCAATACACTAAAAAACTTCTACTTCAATCAATCAACGAGTCAACACAGACGGAGAAACGTTGGGGTACCTGACATCGGGTGGACCGAGGAGACAGGTACCTTAAGAGATCCGTTCTTATGATCTCACCCAACACTAAAGGAAGAGGAAGTCCCCTATAAGGACTGGGTCCCTAACTTGGATCCAGAGGACGAAACATCCGTCTAAGAAATGGAAAACTCGGTAGTACCTTGAGAATTTCTATTTTCAGTTTTCATTAAAGTGGATAACATCCCCCTTTTCCGTCCAGTTTAATTCTCTTAACTTAACATAGTCTTGTTGTCTACGTTCTAAAGTCTACAGAGATAGTGAGAGGTGATTTTCCGTTTTACGGTATCCCGTTTATGGGTCCAACCTCTTCCGTTACCGTGGGGTGAGGTCATGAGAACGGACCTTTTAGGGTACCTGCCTCCTGAGACCATCCGACGTCAGGTACCCCAGGGACTTCCAACCTGTGTTGACTCGTTGAAGTGGAAGTGAAAGTACGTAACCTCTTCCTTTACCGTTGGGTGAGGTCACAAGAACGGACCTCTTAGGGTCCCTGCCCCCTCGGACCACCCGACGGTATATACCCTAGAGTGTCTCAGCCTGTGCTGACTTCACTGAATCGTATCGTTTATGGGTCCATTCTCGTCTCCAGTAGACAAAGTCTTCAGTCAGATGAGGACTAGATTTGAACCGTAGACCTATTTTTAGACCCCCATGATTTGACCGAACTATCTGGAGATATCTCGGTTTCCGGATGGACTGGTCCCAATCTTACCACACTAAAGTTCGTATAGTTTTTCCCTCTCCTCTTTAAAAAGTGGGACTGTTAAACCCCTTACAGACCCCATTTTCTGACAGTGGATCACGGACAACGCGTCAAGCTGAGGAGGGACCAACGATGGACAGGATAAGAAAGACTTTGACTCATCCTGGGACATCCCTGGGGGCCCATGTTTTCGGATAGGTGCAGGGAGAACAAAAATTCTTTTTCCAAAGTCGAAAGTTCTAGAAAGAACACAAAGTTTCCCGGCTGTTGACTTTGTCAATTGACAAGTCAATAAACAATTCCTTCACTCCCTTACGTATTTGTTTTCTTTCCGTCATTTCCCTGAAGGGACCACCGAGTCACCATTTCTTAGGCGGACGGTCACGTCTTCTGTATCTAAAGGGGACCAGGACCTTCTAGGATGTACGGTTCCTCGTTCATTCGGGTACGAGGTGTTGATAACTCGGACAAGAGATCTCGGGTTCTCGGCGTTGATGACTTCAGGCACACGGCACGAGACGTTGTTCTCTTCGGCGACGTTATTCCTCGGACGTGTGTCGTTGGTCACTCATCAGAGACGCTCGGTTTGACCTCTTTTCGGGTGTGTCGTTGTTTCTGGGTCGTATCGGTTTTTATTAAAAATTTTTAATGAAATTTTCTTTTCGTCAATTCTTTGTTGTCGTGTCGTTATTTCCTCTCAGGGTCAGGAAAGGTTACCCATATGTATTATTAGACTGTGTTTAGAAACTCAAACCGATAACTTTTTCGTTCTCGTAAGGTCTTTTTACAGATAAAGACGAAATAACTGATACGGTTTTGGAAACTGACACACCTAGTTTTATTTGACACCTTTTAAGACTTTCTCTACCCTTATGGTCTGGTGGACTGGACGGAGAACTCTTTGGATATACGTCCAGTCCTTCGTTGTCAATCTTGACCTGTACCTTGTTGTCTGACCAAGGTTTATCCTTTTCCTCATGTAGTTTCGACATATGACAGTGGGACGAATAAATTGTATATACGTCTCCTGTAGTACTCTTTGCGACCTGACCTTCTTCGTGTTCGACCTTAGTTCTAACACCCTTCTTTATAGTTATTGGAGTCTATACGTCTACCGTGGTGGGAATACCGTCTTTCACTTCTCCTTGATTTCTCGGAGAACTACTTTCACTTTCTCCTCTCACTTTTTCAACCGAATTTCGAGTTGTAAGTCTTTTGATTCTAGTACCGTAGACCAGGGTAGTGTAGTACCCTTTATCTACCCCTTTGTCACCTTTGTCACAGTCTGAAAAAAACCCCATCGAGGTTTTAGTGTCGTCTACCGCTGACGTCGGTACTTTAATTCTCTGTGAATGAGAAACCTTCCTTTCAATACTGGTTGGATCTATCGTACAACTTTTCGTCTCTGTAATGAAACGGTTGTTTCCAGGCAGATCAGTTCCGATACCAAAAAGGTCACCAGTACATACCTACACTCTCAACCTGATATTTCTTTCGACTCACGGTTTCTTAACTACGAAAACTTGACACCACAACCTCTTCTGAGAACTCTCAGGGAACCTGACGTTCCTCTAGGTTGGTCAAGTAAGATTTCCTCTAGTCAGGACCCACAAGTAACCTTCCTGACTACGACTCCGACTTTGAGGTTATGAAACCAGTGGAGTACTCTTCTCAACTGAGTAACCTTTTCTGAGACTACGACCCTCCCCAACCCCCATCCTCCTCTTCCCCAGCTGTTGTCTCCTACTCTACGGACCTACCGTAGTGTCTGAGTTACGTGTACTCTGACCCACTTGAGACCCTCAGCCACTATCTGTCTCCCCGGACCGTACGACGTTCCCAGCGTCTCAACCTGTCCTGACTCGTTGACTTGACTTGACTTGACTATCCTTGATTCGAGGGAGAGACGGTGGGGGTTGGGGGTGGAGGTGAGTCCACCTCCTACCGACTCGTATTCAAAGAACCTTGTAGTGGGAGAATGTTGATCTTCCTTCAGTGTACGGGGACGTCAGGAATGAACCAGAACTTTCTGAAGGGATTCCCTTAAGGAGCTCCCAGGTCACAGACCCTGAAACAGGAACGTGACGACTTCCAGGTCCAAGTTTAGTTAGGGACCAGGTTTTGATTCTAGGGCGTTCGGGGTGTCTTGTCGGTTTTTAATTAATTTTTACTTTTGTATTGTTTAGGAGAGGGGACTTTTGGTAACCTGTCAAGTCAAAAGACTCGTCCTCGATACGACTGGAGGAACCAACCACAAAAGTTTTGGAAACAGACGGGATTTGAGGTCAAAGTCAAAGAAACCGGAGTGATGCGGAGTCCGTGTGATTGAACCCGAGTTATCACACAGAAGTGGCTAGAGTAAATTATGGACACGATTCGTTTTATTACGAGAGGGACTTTCTACTGATACAAGATTAGAGGTGTAGGTCACTTTTATGATCAAATGTGGTTTCCTGTTGATTCCAACGTTTAGTCGACTGGAACTCTATTCTTACTAGACCCATCTCGGTTTCGTGAGTGTTCCCTAATAATTTTCTATTTGTCCGTAGGTTTTGAATTCAAATTCGTTTTTAGATGGGTTTTTCCCGTCGTGGTTTGACCTTCACCGATCATCGTAAGATCCTCGGTCCCCTGAAATATTTTCACACCTTCGTTTCTTTCTTTAATCAACTACCGACATCCAATTTCTGATTAAACACCAAACTAACAACAGGAATTCATATCTTATGTCATAAAAGTTGACATCTATGTTGTAACATGACTAGAGAACGTACAACGTATTGACTTTGAAATATGATCGACCAATTTACAAAACAGAATTTGGTAATTCAAACACGATTTAACAATCTTACCGTTGTCCCTTGATTATGTCATGGATTAGGTCAATTCAGATTGGACTTGACGTCAAACAAAGTTTTTAAGTTTACAACCAGAAGAGTGAGAGAGGGACGACCTCCCCTAGAGGGGGACTTGCGGGGTAAGGGGTGGATGGCAAAGGTATTCTTGTTACTGAGACAGGAGAAGGGTCAAGGATCTTCTCGCCAATGATGCTTGAATAGTTGAGTAGGACAGTTTTTATATTGGAGGATTCGGGATCTGGAGTAGAACAAGAAAATTGACACACTTTCTGCGAGTCAGCACAGGGTGAGAAACGCTGAGGTATCTGACATCGGGCGGTCCGACGAAGAAGGTAGGCACCCTTAAGAGGTCCGTTCTTATGACCTCAGGGAGGAGGTCTCCTAGAAAGATTGGGTCCCTTTCTTGGGTCCAGAGGGCGTTACCCCCCGTCTAAGAAACGGGAGCCTCGGTGGTCCCTTCGGGTTCTTATGAACTTACCCATCGGATAGGGAAGAGGTCGCCTAGGAGGGTTGGGTCCTTAGGTTGGTCCCAGAGGACGGTAACGTCCTCCTAACAAATGGTCAACCCGATAGTCCCTTCGGATCTTCAATTAGTGAAAACGGTTATAAAGTGTTCACAATCCAGTGATTAACGAAGGAAATCTGTCGTACGCAAATCCTAACAAAAAGGGATGATTGAGAATTTACAAACACATAAAATGGGAAAACGTTCCCACCCCCGAAAGGAGCCTTCTTCCAACGTTGACTTAATTCACAAACATGGTTGTTCCAGACCCTTGGCGGTTATAATTGTGAAATTTCACAAAACCTGATGTGTACAGGTCCGGGATGGGTTTCGACAGTTTCGTATAAAGGAGTGCAATCTCAAATCCTTTGAAGAATTGTTCAAGGTGCAGACTAAGGAACCGTATCATTTTACCCTCTGGTTTGGTATACGGATAATAATGTCAATTTTTTTCGTAAAAGACGGAAAGAGAAGTTTAAGACTCGGGTCGATACAGGAGGATCGTTCACTCCTAACACCAGTCATCGAATCAGAGTTGGCTGAGAAACGCTAGGTTACCTGATCGGGTGGTCAGTCAGAGGAGACAGGAAGCCTAAAAGACCCTCGCCCAACAGTGAAGTAAGAGGTCCTCTCGAAGTGGTGGGTCCCTGCCTTGGGCGCGGAGGACGTGACCATCCGTCTAAGAAAAGGCGTCTCGGACACTTCTAGTCAGTCAGTTTTCGAAGTCCGGCCTCATGTCTCCTTGGACCTCTTCATGAGGTCGGGTTGGGGGTTGGGATGTGTCTGCGGCCCTCCCGACTCGATCGCGGACGTGGGGTTCGTCCCCTCGGAGAGATGGGTGTAAAGGGTAGAAGATCCTTTGGTCTTAGGCGTTATACCGGAATCGCCCCTGTCTTGTAAGCATTTCTGGCCTCCCTTTGTTGTCCTCCCATCCATCAGCTCAAGGCCGGATTTTCAAACGGCGTCCCTTTCCGCCCAGGCCTCTCATATGCGGGTTAGGGAAGGGGTCTTTCAACACTCAAGGCGAGGCGACTTGAGAGATAACCGGGATTGATCGAGGCGGTAGGAGGAGAGCTTGGGTGGGTGTGACGCCACTGCCTGCGAACTCTCTCCACGTGACGCGGGGCGGCCTTCACGAAGGGACCCGCCTTCAAGTCTCGCGTTATATCGCCTTCACGAAAGAGAAGGACGGAGAAACCAGAGCCGCCGTCTTCGTTCTACCACTCACCAAAGGTCCCCGAGAGTAGTAGCCGAAAGTAGGAGTGGGGGACTTGACGCGGGGTACGTTAGGCACCCCCGGGACCTTCGAAAGCCTATTCTTCTCGGCCACCCATCCCTTCCGTCGAAAGCTCTCCGTGCTCTTACCGAGTATTAGACTACACCCCTACGACTCGGACGGCAGCACCTCGACGTCGACGAGGTCCGGGGAAGACAGACTGAAAACCCTTCGGGAGTGTCGGGACGGGCGGTCACCCTTGACTACCTTCTTCGTACCTAACCCCCATAAACCGAGACATTTGTTTTCTTATCAACCGCTGCCAGGGACCCGTCCTCGAGAATCTAAAACCTCATTATCATCCATCCTTTTGGTGCAATGGAGGAGAAAACGGAAAATGCAAAAAATAAAAAGAAAAATTATTACATAGTCCAAAGTTTTGTACCGTCGAGAACCTCCCCGAAATCTACTGCACTTTAAGATTATCACCAGTGACTAAATCGTCACAGTCGGGAACACTAACAGCAATTAAATATAGTCATCAATGAAATTGACTTTTACAACTCGTACACATATCTTTACTGATCTGAATTTGTAAATAGGGGCATTGTGAATAGGGGAATTGAACGTCTGCTTCCCTTGCAGTAGCAAACCTTTCGCAGCCTTATTCTGCGTGTGCGACACGGCGGCGACACCGAGATTCCGGATGGTGGAAGTCTTCAGCTGGACACCGTTCACACCGATGGGACGGTTCGCTTTCTCTTTCACATTCAATTATAAATATTTACATGAAACTCTTATCAGAGAACAAAGTATACATGGAGTCACCCCGTACTGAAACTTACAACAAAAGATCGTTTTAAAATGTAGATATATGGTAATACAACTAATCAACGATTCAACACAGGTTGAGAACGTTGGGGTATTAGAAATCGAATCATCCGCAGAGACAGGTTACCGACAGGGTCCGTTCTTATGACATCACCCGACGGTAAAGGAGAAGGTACATACCAGAAGGTAAGACCGAGTCGACCATACGACTCGAACGTCACGTCTGGACCCAAGCTAGGAACCCAACCCTTCTCAGGGACCTCTTCTCTTTCCGATGGGTAAGGTCAGAAGACCGGACCTCTTAAGGTACCTGACAAATTCATACGGCTATTTCACTCAAATTTCGGTTCCGTCCGTAAAAATTAATATAACTGTCACATATGACCCACACACTTTCACTTCAACGAGTGCCTGTTGTTAAACCTAGAATTGGACTTATTATGTATAAAAAAAAAAAAAAAAATCTATTAACCTCACGATTTCGATTTTCTGCTTTATGGTGGCCCTGACCAGCTTACTCCGTGGATTTTTAACATATGGCGTCTAAGTCCATGTCAAAAATACAAAGTCAATATCCACCCACATACTCGAATGTATTGTCAGCAGAGTTGATGGGACCAAACACCCTACTCCACAACGATCCTAGGAAAAAGAAGACGGTGGTATTGGAAGTCTAGTCAGAGTTTGAATCCTTAGTCACTTGTCATTATGCGTGACTTATCCGACCTCACATCAAACTCCATCTGAGGTCTTTTATTACCGTAAATAAGCGTATGGATGTAAAGTAAAAGGACGGTTTTAAACAGTTCTACTATCATACATTAACTCCGGAAGTCAAAACACCGAAACCCGTTCAGACGAACGACATCTTGTGACAACATGAATTTCTCTCCGGAATCTCAAAATTAAAGTCGGGGTTGTATCAGAATGTCTCTTTGACGTAAAAATTACCATCGCCAACTCCCCACATTCCGGAGTTGACTCCACTAAAGAAACAACCTCTGACCCCAACAGGACACGTAACATCCTATAAATCGTCTTAACCACTGGAGAATGAGTTAATTTCTAGAAGTTCTGGTGTTCTGTCAAACCCCCCACATTTGTGTTGTGTGAATCTACATAAACACACAACCTCACTGGAAACATGAATTCCGGTTATATATCATCATACCCTATCCCAAGTCACCAGACGATCAAACTCAATTCTTGTACTTACTTCGGTCAAAATTGGACACACAAGGAGTCTTCTGTAAAGTTCATCTACAATTCACTCAATTCTGTATTTGATATCAATTCGTCAACTCTTTTACAGATAGTAATTAGTGTAAAAAGGAATCGATTTCCTTCCATCCCAGAGACTGGGTATTAAATTCTTAGGCAAAAGGGTTTTGGAATCCTTAGTATTCACCACCCCTTTATGACTAGTGACGTTGGTTTATACAACGGAACCGATAAAACTTCGTCTCCCTTTATTTATTTTATGGTGTCGAATAGTCACTACAAGAATTTTATTTACAGACTTGAATACTTAAGTTATAACTAAAGTAGTAAATTGACTCTATTCGAATATTTTTATATAAAATTGTTTCTAACTTTACATATGTAACTGTAACGACTTCATTGGTAAGAACAAAAATTGTGTTACGTCCGTACCTAAGGCACTTCCTTGTTGTGGATTTGGGTTCGCTCGCCGACAACGTCGTAGGTCAAGTAGAATTCCTAAAGTTGCTAATCAGCGTGTTATTTACAAGACCGAAAATTTTAATAGACCACACGATTCCATAAAAATTATCCGAACATAGTCACTAAATGTATCCAAACGTTTACACTATTGATTTTTCGTCCAAATAAACAATTCACCGACAAGACCTTGTGATTGAAAATTTGACCCAACACTATGACGAATTATCCTAGCCCGGAAATGGTCGTCTTCTAAGGAAGTTCGTCTGCTGTAATTCTTCATTGCAGACACGATGATGTTCTTGACACAATACAGATACCAGAAACACCTCACCAACAACAGGATATACTATCCGAAACCTAAAGACCACTCTTGTACTTCCTATCCTCAACTTCCTTAAGGTAAAACCTTTCCACCAAAACAACCTAAAAAAAAAAAATAAATGTTACAACGCAATCAAAAAAATGTCGTTTCACTAAGTCGATATGTAAAAAGAAAAAGTCTAAGAGTCCACTATGATTGAGGACCACGGGTCGAGGATCCGACACAAACGGAAAATTCCACCAGTCGATTCACTCGTTGATCCATACTCAGTTGTTGCAAAAATCTTAGTACACGTTCACGTCACCTAACTCATCTTACATTTCCTTCCGGTTCATATTTAAGTGAACATCCGATCATCTTAAAAAAATTAGGAGTGGATCCACTAGTAACTGAAAAGTTCCGAGACTTAAAAAGACGGAACGAAAGACCACAAAGACGATCAAAAAAACTTCACTTCTGTTTTGGTTGAAACAACCTGACTACTCTCTTAGCTTGTAATTAATTTGTAGTGTTCACAACCTCATTAATAGTATTTTATCGTCACACCGGTTCGGCACGACAGGGTTGAACATCGAAGGGTAAAAAAATTCTTAAATTGTTGAAATTAGACTGGAACTTCCTCAAAAGTACTAGTAGTGACGGAGGCGTTGGAATGGAAATTTTCCACGGAATCTTACGTAAGGTTCTAATCAGTCAACGAGGGAACGAAAAAAAGGAATCAACGATTGAGAAAGTCAAGAGTCGAACGAAGATGTCCTTGGGGTCGACTAGACTTAGATATAACCCAAAGGAGGGTTATTACACACTACATTCTATTACTGACAAGATGAAAACGACGACAACTCAACGATTCACACAGACTGAGACGTTGCGGTACCTGACATAGGGTGGTCCGAGGAGTCAGGTACCCTAAAGGGTCCGTTCTTATGACCTCACCCAACGGTAAAGGCCACAGAGGAAACCGTCCGTCTAAGAAATGGTGACCCGGTGGACCCCCGGGACAAATGAAGCAACAACAAACCAGATGATTCAGATCAGGATGAGAGGCACTGGGGTTCCTGACGTCGTGGGATCCGAAGAGACAGGAAGTGATAGAGTTACCTTAAACGTGAGTACAATTGACTCACACACTACGATAGGTCACTATGAGGTCCCTACGTATTATTTCAAGGACATAGGTCAACTGTAAACTGGTACACTAAAAATAACCACATGGACACGAATAAATTCGACCTTCAGATTGATTGATACCCGAAAGTTGAATTTATTCACTTCCACGAAGATGTCACCGACATCGGAGCAATGACATCACCCAAGTTCATAAGCTTTAACGAAACTGGATATATTAAAATAAAACCGAACTGATAACTTATTAGACTACACCATAATTCTAGAAGGACTTTAGAACGTCACAATGATTTCCAACTAAGGACCCACAACCTCTCCGGGTAATTCTATCCATTATGGACCCCACCTTATTTATAATCCGGAACTCCATTCATCCACGACTGGACTTCTGTTTTTTAAAGATTTAGCACCCAGTCCTTTGTTAACCGTGTTACCCCCAACGTACTCTCCATCTGTCACTACGGAATTTTTTCCGAACACACAAATGACTCACATTCCACTGAATCAGGAACAAACGGTCACGGACACCGGAACTGACAAACTCAAAGTCACCCTTTAAAGAGACTATTTTACCTTCAGCATTCTGGGTCCCTCTTCGTCACCCGATCTCTACCTCGACCAATTGTGTAAGTCATGTCTGTCCACCCAAGTCAAGTAAGTTATGATCAAACGTCTGTCAAGTATGGACTGCATAGAGTACTACAGGACTCCTAGTCAACCAAACCTGTCACCTAGAGGTAGATTGTCTTCTACAGACTCCGGTGTTGATTCCCTAAATCAAAGAACCCGTCCCCCTTGAGTCCTCGTCAATCCACAGTGGCAACCCATAGACTCCATTGTGGGTCCTTACATAGTACAAAACACATACATAAACTGGAAAGTCAGTGTCGATGACACCAAAACAGTCAACCTCTTTTATAGTCTCCATCCCCAGAACCTAAAAGACCTGATCCCCCGTTCCTCAACCACGTAAGTGAGCCCTTATATCCTACCTTCCTTGTCCTTCTTTAACAATCCACTACAACTACGGACACCCTATGATCTTCATAGAACCTTCTTGAGTCATTTCGATCACCGTCGACTTCACCTTTCGGCTTTCGGGTCCGACCTCTAAACGAAAACCTTTATTACTTGTATCTCAACTCTTACCCTTGACTAAATCCCTAATCTTACCATTTCTATTAAATTTACCTCCATATTCATATTCCACTACCACTTTGGACCATCCGTAAATTTTCACTACCCTCTACCTTCCTTTCCTAACAAATAAAAAGAGAGAAATTTTTAAGTCTAAGAACTGTGTCATTACCAACTTTGATAAACTTTTTCACATCTCTCCGAGTTCCTTTCCAAACCCCTCTACAGGAATCCTCTGTTCTCCTTACTCTCACCAAGTAAGTAAACAAGTCGTATGTACACTACTCACCCTTGTTTTTGGTTGTACCAACTTCAACTGAGGTCAGTAACCGTCTTTACTCAGGGTGTTTGATTCACAGGACACCCTGATTCCGGTTCCTCCTTTTCTAAAAATTTAATTTTTTTAAATTACTGAAGACCCAAACCTTTTAAATCCAATCACAAATAAAAGGTGGTTGGAACAAAGATATCTCGTAGTCCTTATTTCGGTCTCCAAGTCCCCACTAACCCGTTATTTCTCAAATCAAATTTTTCGTGAAAGCATTCCAATGGATCAATAAGACGTCAATGGAAAGTAAAGATAACTACTATGTCACGGGGAATTCTTGGTTTAGACAGATCACTGGAGACACGGTCTTCGTCAAGACCCGGGTCCACTATGTTCACCCCTTATTCTGTCTGAGGAACCCGTCTCTAAAGTAATCTCGTACACTGTCGGACGTGAACACACACATACACACACCACACAACTCCAACTGTATGGATCTTGTCTAGTCATTGAACTCCATCACAATTCTGGATACTTCTGTTTTTATATCTTTCATACTGTCCTACCCCCATCTCCTGGGGAATCTTTCCACCAATTCTATTTATACCTTTAACGGACCACCAGGTCACCAATCCTGACGCTTCCCGGGGTCAAGTCAACGACCAGTCCCCTGATTCTAGGGTCAGGATTAGAAACAGTTCAATTTACTAGAGTTTCGCTTTCCATCAAGTATTAGATTCTCTTCGTATCAAATAGTTTGACTCTTTGATTCTTACTTTAGACCTCGTTTTTGAAGACAGATACCATTCCATTTCCCTACAGAACAGTTTATTGGTCTCTTTTTTACCAAGAGTGCATACCCTCACCGGACACCCAATGGTGTCTGTACCATACACCGAACTCAAAAATAAAAACACACGAGCAGAGACGTTACCTTTATACGGGACCCTACTTCTGAAACGAGAAAAAATTCTAATGAGTTTCTATTCTTTTTTATAGGAGGTCTATACTAATGAACATTTTTACCAAAAATAAAGAGGTCTTTAAAACCAAGATACAATATCAGTCTTAAGTTTCAACTGAATTCGAATAGAAAGTCGAACCCGGAGAAAACCCGACTTAGGTCACCTCTTCCCCCGTACGAGGGAGACTAGAGTCGAAAGAGGAACTCTAGTCGCCGAACACTCAACGTCAAAGTGAGTCACCCCAAATTTCTCATCTGTTCTCGCCCATCGCCACAAAGGAGAAAGAGGACTCCGAAGGAGATGAAGACTCCCGGGATGTCTGTCTTAGGGAACGAAAGGGAGTGAGGACTCACCGAGTGTATACCAGGTATCCTTTTTAAGGGTATAAGGACCGGAGTTGTTGGACTTCAAAGGATCCAAATCTTGACGACGATGACGACGATTCAGTGAAGTCAGCACAGGCTGAGACACGCTGGGGTATCTACCGTCGGGGAGATCCGAGGGGACAGGGACCCTAAATGGTCCGTTCTTGTGACCTTACCCAACGGTAAAGAAAGAGGTTACGCACTTTCACTTTTACTTCAGCGGGTCAGCACTGGTTGAGAATCGTTAGGGTACCTGACGTCGGGTGGTCCGAGGAGGCAGGTACCCTAAAAGGTCCGTTCTCATGACCTTCCCCCCACGGTAACGGAAGAGGCTCCAAATCTTGATCTTTCATCATTTTGATAAGATTCTTCCAACATAACTTATGAATGTTGAGTTTAAAGAAATGTTTTAAAAAGGGAATCTGAAGAAATATAGAAACTAAACCGACTCCTAAGATTTTCGACACTGATCTACACTCGGTGAGTCCTCTCTCCCTCTTACCTATTTGTTATTCCAGGATGACATATCCTACCCCTGGAAATAAGTTATAGGAGATCATTTGATTACCTTTTCTCATATTTTCCATGTATACATATTAACTTGGTAAAACGACATGTCGTCTTTAATTGTAACATCCTGTCGATATCACAACCAGTGAGTCAACACAAACTGAGACTCTAGGGTTCCTGACATCGGGTGGTCCGAGAAGACAGGTACCTATAAGGTCCGTTCTTATGGTCTCACCTAACGGTAAAGGAGGAGGTTGATGTTAAAATTTTTCGACCCTGGACCAAGAACCTATGTATGACACACACACACACATAGACGGAGGTACGAATCAATGAGGTAACACAGACTGAGAAACGTTGTGTAACGTGACATTGGGAGGTCCAAGGAGACAGGTACCCTAAGAGGTCCGATCTTATGACTTCACAAAGGATGAACTCCCGTAGAAGGGTTGGGTCCCTAGCTTGGATCCAATGGACACTGAGGACGTAACATCCGCCTAAGAAATGAGTGACTCACACAGACAACAACTCAATGATTCAGGATATGTTGAAACGGGGTACCTAACGTCGTGTGGTCCGAAGGGACAGGAATTGGTAGAGGGTCTCAAACGAGTTTAAGTACGGGTAACTCACCTACTACAGTAGGTTAGTAGAGTAGAAGACAGTAGGGGAAGACGGGAGTTAGAACGGGTAGTAGTCCCAGAAATGGTCACTCAACCGAGAATCGTAGTCCACCGGTCTCATAAAACTCGAAGTCGTAGTCGGGACGGTTACTTATATGTCCCAACTAAAGGAAATCCTAAACTAGAACGTCAGGTTTCAGGTCCTCAGAAAAGGTCGTGGTGTTAAGTTTTCGTAGTCAAGAAGTCACGAGTCGGAAGAAATACCAGATCGAGTGTAGGCTTGTACCACCACCACGTCAACGATTCAGTGCAGGCTGAGAATGTTGGGACATCTGATGTTGGACACTCCGAGGAGACCAGGTACCCTAAGAGGTCCGCTCTTATGATCTCACCTAACGGTCAAGGAAGAGATCCCCTAGAAGGGTTGGTTCCCAAACCTGGACTCAGAGAACGTAACGTCCGTCTAAGAGATGACTGATTCGATACTCCCTTCTCCGTAGGTATGCTATGATGACCTTCTTGGTATCGAAAACTGATACGTCTGGAAACAATCGTTTGACTACACAAACGAAAAATTACACGACAGATCCAAACAACATCGAAAGGAAGGTTCCTCGTTCTTAGAAGAGACAGACTAAACTGTGAAAGGTCGGGTGACTCTCGGGATTGGTAACCTGACGGTCCCATGAGTGTCGGGATTAGAATTTACGATTTAAACATATCAAGACCTTTTCTGTAGATAGATCGTGTACTTGTTCCACACACTAAACGAGAGTCTTTTACAAATTTTACTAGACTTGAGATAATATATATCAATAATACACCTCTATTAATTCAGGAAATCCCCTTTCTAGAAAATTTTTTTTTGTTGGACTCCTGAGAGGACCACTAAGTCACTTATCCGTAAGGGAACAGCTACGTCTCCTGTACCCAAACTAGGGATCAAACCCCTCTAATGTGTACAACGTCCGTTGTTTTCGGGCACTCGGGATCTCGGAGACGAGATGCTCTCTTCGATGACGTTATTCGGACACGTGGCGTTGTCTGTGGGTCACACTGGTTTTTTTTAAAAAAATTTGGCTATTCCACAACCTCTTTCCAGATCGAGGACATTCAATCTCGTCCACCTTCTCCACTGGTTCCTCCTTCGTTTACCTATGGTCCACTGTTTACCATGACAAAGTCTTTGTAGTGGCAGAACCCGTTTACCCTCCTCCCTTCCGAACAGTCATTTACCAAGTAGGTCGAGTCTCACCTTTCCCGTCTCTCATCTTTGAAGTACCAGGGACACAACGTCCCCTCGTCGGGAGTCTCTTCATCGAGGGGTCCCGTCCTCTCTGTCCTTCGTCCTTCGGAGTCTTCCTTCATGACAGGTTAATCCCTACTGAGACCTCTCTTCGGAGACCCTTTTATGCGGAGACTCCCTCGTGTCGCACCACGAGACGCAAATCTCAACGTCCTCCGAACTCTACCACATTAATTTAAAGGAATAAAATCTCTCCTTGTTTGATTCCGTGTCTCTAAATAACATCTCTATATATATATAAAGAAACGATTATGCCTAAGACTGTTGTCGCTCACAACCTTACGCGATGTTACATTCCAAGGAAGACACCTTTAAACAGAAATAATTTATCTTGGGATTAAGTAGATATCGGATCTGCACCTTTGTCACGATTAGTATGGAGTATATCATGTCTCTAGATTCTATCGTGAGTGTATGTACTGATCGAGACCTTAGAGAAATTTCTATTATCGTTCGGTAAAAGACCAGTAGAATCTCGTTTAGACGGCAATGGACTAAGGAGGAGAGGAGGGTTCCTTCAGGATACTCTTATATGATACCTCATTTTAGGAGTTCTCAAATTTTAAAACTTGTCATAATTTAAAACTCATTTAAAGTATAAGAAGTCTCTGTCGAGAAGTTTGGACGTATCCACTTGCGATCCGTCTAAAATAGTGTGACACGGAAGACCATAAAAAGTCAATGAACCGTAAATCTAGTTAATATTTTAAATCAACATCTACGTTCGTATCTCTCCTTAAATCATAAACGTTTTATTTTTGGTCGATGACGAGTTTTGTATTAATACATATTTATGGTCTTTACTGGGTATCACTTAATTTATGTTCGTAGGTTAATTTTATCGACCATATGGTCACTACCCAGTTACTCCTCTGTCTTCAGTGTATCATCTGAACTTGTCCTTTTCTAATTCCCTAATTCCATTATTCCCTGACCATTCCTTTTGATTTCACTTGAGATATCCTTCTCGTCTTTCGTCGTCGTCAGTGAAGGGGATCTCGACTCTATTTCGTGGGTTCCTTCTCCGGAGGAGTTGGGGGTCTCAACTCTCGGTCTACAACCTCTTCCACGTCGTATCAAGTGACCTATAACTTTACAGAACAAAGACCCTGAACTACCCTTCGGTGGTCTCCGTACTGAGCCCTTTAGTAAAGACTCCTACACGGAACGGATTGTTACAAAACTTCGACGGACTTCCCTTTCGACCTTCCGGAAAACATTTTCAGTTGATATTACATGTATTAGGTTATTCAGTGAATCTCGTAAGAGGTATAATTTTGAAGTCTCAGTTCATTAGATCTTCGTAAAGTTATTTTTGTTTTATATGATCTCAATCCCGAAGAGACTACCGAGTCTGCCATTTCTTAGACGTTACGGACTCTGGACCCAAGGTAGGGACCAAGTCCTTCTAAGGGACTCTTTCCTTACCGATGGGTGAGTCATAAGAACAGACCTCTTGACGTACCTGTCCCCTCGGACCGTCTGATGTCAGGTACCCCAATGTCTCAATCTTGTTTAAGGATTATATTTTTTGAGGGTTAGGGTTTATTTTAGTTGAATTAAAAAATTTAATTTGTGATATGTCAAGTACTACATGAATTTAAATTAACATAAAGTAAAATATACTCTTTATTATGTTTATTATACTCTTAATCATTAAAGTGTATTATTAGTACATTCTTTATTATAAGGAATTGATTTTTCATTAGTCCAGAAATTGAGAATCCATTAAGTAATCAATAATTTCTTAGGTGGTTTCGTATATTGTCGAGTCAAGAAATATAGGAGTTATGTAAATTACATTGAATCATTTAGAGATGGTATAATTCTAAGAAAATCTTTCACATTTGATAGAGTTTTATAAACCCCTGAAGGGACCACCAGGTCACCAATTCTTAGACGGAAGGTTACGTCCCCTGCTTCCTGACTAAAGGACCAGACCCTTGATTCTAGGGTGTACGGAACCTCGTTGATCCGGGGGCCCTGTGTTGATCTCTCTTTAGGTTCCCGACGTTTCTTTCTAGTGCACACAGTGTTGATTCTGGAACTACGTCGGTTTAATTCATAAAATTTTCATAGAGTTTTATAAACTTCTTTTTATAAAATTCTACCTCTGGTTATATGAAATGTAAAATTTTTGTCAAATATAAAGGGACAAAGTTTTCGTAAATTCCCACTGTCTTTTCTATGTCTACTTGAAATCACCTTTAACGATTCCCTTTCTCGGTCAAACTTTTATGATGTACGAGATACTCAGGTTAAAGCAGACTTTGTCTGCTTTAATTATCTCTGTACTTTTTCCTACCAACTTATACACTTCGTTGTCCTGTTAAAAATCCCATGACTTTGATAGACATACTATACCATTATCACCTGTGTGTGTTTTTTCACCTGTGTACTGTGACAATTTTGGGTGTTTTTAAATATCGTGTCTCACTTGGAAAAAAATTTTTTTAAAATGCCTGAAGTGACCAGAAGGAACGAGTGCTGAAAGAGGTCGACGTCTTTCGTCCCGATGAGAAGTGACTCTACGTGTCCGAAGAGTAAGACCACGAAGAGAGCAACGTCTCGTACCCGAGATCCCACGCGTCCGAATCAACAGGACGACGTACACCCAAGAAGGGCCTCGTCCCTAGTTTGGGCACAGGGGACGTAACCGTCCGTCTGAGAATGAAAAAGCCGACACGTTCCAGAAGCGACGACGTGTCCGAAAGAGATCAACGCCTCTCGTCCCCGGTGAGACGTCACGCACTCGACGACGAATACCACCGAAGACAACGTCTTGTGTCCGACATCCCGTGTGCCCGAAGTCATCGACGTCGAGGGCCCGAGACCTCGTGCCCGAGTTATCAACACCGTGTACCCGAATCAACGGGACGTCGCACACTCGAGAAGGGTCAAGTTCCTACCTTGGACACAGAGGACGGAACCGTCCGTCTAAAAGAATTGGTGACCTGGTGGGCCTTTCAGGGTCTCACTCAGAATTACATACGTTTAAATAAACCCTTTAACATCATATACCGGATTATAATTCCGAGTTATAATACACAACGGAATTATCAGTACAAATAATGGACCATTTTGACCCTCCCGGATCTTACCGAATTGACATACAGGAAGAGGAGTCAGAAGGGTATTTAATCAAGGAGATCGATTTAGAGATCGATAGGAATAACTTCCCTGGTCTGTGTCAGTCACGATCAGGGACTCTTCATCCAAAGTCAAGGGACGGTTGAACACCTTGATAAGTTGGTATAAGAATTATAGGTTTAGTTTATTAGTATAAGAAGTGTCCTTGGCCCCCGTGGTACGGGAGAACCATGATGTTTAGACGGAAGGTATCGGAGACCAACAAAGAAGAGCTCACACTGAAGGGACACCGGGACTCACCATAACACCACAGGTACCGATGTTCATATACACTGGTGTCTGACTACAACTATAGTAGACAGGACACACTCCTCGACGAACGGATGAGGATATCGGATCCCTCCCTTGAGGAAAGAGTGGTTGTCCCACTTATCCTCCGTTAATTATCCCCCTGGACTCCTACCTGACGTCTAACGCTGTTGTATTAGATACACATAATATGTGTATACTTTAGTGGAGTGACTTCTCCCACCCCTTTATCCACTAATAGATTCCTTTACCATTTCCAGTTTTAATGGTAGACCTTCCCTGAAGGGACCACGAGGTCCCCGATTCTGAACTTTTACTCACTTCGGATATTTTGATTTCTGTTTTCCTTGACGTATATTCGTGACCTAAGTTTGACTATTTTAACAATAGGTGTCCCCATTCCAATTATTAAGACTATGAAGGTATTTACATTTGAGTTTGACTCGTTAATCCATTTACCTTTAATCTTTTACTTTCGATTCAAAGAATCACAACCTCGTCCTCAAATGTCTATTCGTTTCCCTTTCCGATCTTATTAGATCCGTCGTTGGTTAATTCTCAACATACCTAGTCATACTTCAGTACAAATCGAAATCTATCTATCCCTACTAAGATGGGTCTCTTTATCTCTATAGCCATATAAATAATCAATTTTATGTGTGTATAAAGAAACGAGACAGTCGACTCTCTCAGAGTCAAGACAAGTCAGTGAGTCAACACAGGCTGAGACGATGGGGTACCTGACATCGTACGGTCCGAAGGGACAGGTAGTGGATGAGGGCCTTAAATGGGTTTGAGATCTTTGTTAATATAAGGTTTGTCGTTTAAAACCAAAGATTATAGTGAGAGGTTATTTTCATTGTTCCTGTGGAAACTCTTTACTGACTAGGATCCTGGTCCTGTCCTGTTCAACTCGTCGAACATCACAGTCTTTCACTGTTTTTTTCTTATTTTTGATGTAACTACCTCCGTATAGTTTCCCTATGTCCTCGGTTGACTTTCCCGTGGGTTACTGGTTTCGACCTTGTTAAACTTGTTACTTTACTTCCCCATAGTCTAATATTGAACCACATATTTTTTATTTATAAGTACTCAGGTATGACGATATTCGTTTACTGTGTAGGAGGGGTGGGGTGATTTACGTACGAATCGACCGGACACTCGACGACGGATTTTTCAATCCCAGACCATTGGTGTCCCAGGAACAAAGGACCCTATAGGTCGACAGGAGAAAGAGACGGAAAGGTGAATTTAAGACTTAGTTAAAAAGTTCTTATGACAAAACTTCCTCTGGTTTAATGATCATGTTTATCGGGTTAATAATCGGATAAGTTCCGTAGGTGTACAGTAGTTGGGGAAAATAATGGTTTGAATCATTTTTGTTTAGAATTGTCACTGGTCTTTATCAGGCACTAAAGAGAGAGACTATCAGAGCCGACTACGTTCCCGTGTCAACTCTACTAGTCAGATGAGAAGCACGTTACTAGGTTCCGGTAATAAAGGGAATTGACTATTCTTGTCCCGTCGTTTCTCAAACCTCAATGTAACAAAACCACTTACTGATAAGAAACACGATGACTAGAACCTGTCTAGGTGTACGGACTATGAGTCATTTAGTTGACTCGCCACCCGTCCCAACTGTCGAAGAATAATTTTCATTCCTTGGGTAGGTCCTGATTCGTTCGTGTCAATGGATCTCTATCTGGCTCCCCCAGGAACACTTGTCACGATTTTAAAAGAGATCTTTTGTCGAGACCCGGATAAAGTTGTGTCCACTAACTTCCAATTTTAAGTAGTAGTACTCCTCCAACGTTTGTAAAATTGGATTTTTATAAAGTTTGGTCCTTGACCCTTAATAGATGGGATCTATTTGTCCCCCTGTTAATAGGTGTTTGTTTAAAATTAGTGACATTAAAGGACCTCTTCAGATTGAAATACTGATAAAAAAGGGATAAAGAAAGTATCCGAGTATAACGAAGACCTAGAAGAATTCATAAGTACAAAAGATTCATTTACAGGATAGGAACCCAGGGAATTGAGGTGTTGAACCTCTCTAGTGTGGGTTTAAGGGACGGGATGATACGGTAAACAAACTACTCCTGTAGGTTAGACATAGAGATCTGACTGGAAAGAAACCCGATCACCTGGACATAATGGTCACATAAAGACCTATGGAAAACACTGACAGAGAGTCTACGGAACTACAATATCTGTCTTAAATAATAAAGACAACTTGGAGGTCAGGGGTGAGAGGACGTTTGGAGAGGTCTTTGGACCCTCCAATCACACCCGAGAGACATAGAACGATTAAAGTATAGATTTATCCAGAACTCAAAAAGGAAATGTATACACCACGGACACAGTAGTAAAGAAGTGATCTACTAACGTTTAGAGCAAAATGGTGTGAAGGCAGAGCGAGAAGACGTTAAATAGGAGGCATGATTACAGTCTCAGTTTTTGCAAAAAAAAAAAGATTGTCAACTAAAAAAAACTGAGATTATGTACGAACTTCAAATTTCGGTTTTGTAATATGTCCTCATGTATCCCGTTTCAAATGTGAAACGTGGACTGAGATTCAGTGGGTCAAACGGAAGGGTTTCCGTGGGTTTCGACAGTTAAGGAAACCATTTCTTACATAAATAAAGAGTTTACGTGGATGTAACTCTGAGGACCACCAGGTCACCAACCCTGAGACGAAGGCAACGTCCGCCGTCCTCTTGATTCTGGGACTTACCGTGCGACACGTCGGTTTTTATTTATTCTACGTAGACGCAGTGTAGACGGGAACCGAGTGGTGACAGACATTCTTTTACCACTGTGACTCTTCGTGTCAGGGAGTCCTAAGAAAGACAGGACAAAGAGTAAGGAAAATCGGTAAGGGAGATAGTTAGGTCTAAAACAGGGACATTTGTGAAAAGAAGAGATTTTTCAGATTCCAAAGGAAGGGAGACACTAAAACGTATAGGAAAGAGGGTGGTGCCAACGGAAGAGGTTCAAGGAAGTAGGGGTACGGTAGGAAAAAAAAACTCATGTCTCATGGTGGAGAATTATGAAGAGATTTATATAAGTTCAAGTTTTCTGACTTGGAGGTGTCTACTTCCAATATGACAGGAGAGTGCTTTGGTAAAATCCTGGTATATATACACACACATATATACACACACACACACACATATATATATATGTGTGCATATATTAATATCGTGGATAGTGTGACGAACCGGTACAATTTTCGTCATGACGTCCAAGGAAACAAAAGACTCAGGAGTCTCAGTTAAACGGATTATGTATCAACAACAAATTGTTTATTACTTATAATCAATGTTACATTGACATTGATTCCTTTATAATCCGACGTAATGATCGTGTCATGAATTTTAAAAATCAAGACCGGTGGTACATATGTCTATCTGTGATTCCTTCTCATGATAGAGAGACTGTCATATCACATTTTACATAATTCTTCTCCACCTTTCTTATGTGTCTTCTTGATAGGTTTTTTCTAGAAGTACTGGGTCTATTGTTACTACCACACTAGTGAGAGGATCTCGGTCTGTAGGACCTTACTCTTCAGTTCACCCGGAATCCTTCGTAGTGATACTTGTTTCGATCACCTCCACTACTTAAGGTCAACTCGATAAAGTTTAGGATTTTCTACTACGACGCTTTCACGACGTGAGTCATACGGTCGTTTAAACCTTTTGAGTCATCACCGGTGTCCTGACCTTTTCCAGTCAAAAGTAAGGTTAAGGTTTCTTTCCGTTACGGTTCCTTACAAGTTTGATGGTGTGTTAACGTGAGTAGAGTGTACGATCGTTTCATTACGATTTTTAAGAGGTTCAGTCCGAAGTTGTCATGCACTTGGTACTTGAAGGTCTACAAGTTCGACCAAAATCTTTTCCGTTTTTTTGGTCTCTAGTTTAACGGTTGTAGACGACCTAGTAGCTTTTTCGTTTTCTCAAGGTCTTTTAGTAGATGAAAACGTAATGACGGATACGGTTTCGAAAACGTACCTAGTGCTGTTTAACACCTTTTAAGAATCTCTACCCTTATAGTCTGGTAATATGGACGGAGGACTCATTAGACATACATCCAGTTCTTCGTTGTCAATCTTGACCTGTACCTTGTTGTCTGACCAAGGTTTAGTCCTTTCCTCATGTAGTTTCGACATATGACAGTGGGACACATAAATTGAATATACGTCTAATGTAGTACGATTTACGGTCCGACTTATTTCGTTTTCGACCTTAGTTCTAACGGCCCTCTTTATAGTTATTGGAGTCTATACGTCTACTGTGGTGGGAATACCGTCTTTCGCTTCTTCATTTCTCGGAGAACTACTTTCACTTTCTCCTCTTACCTTTTCAACCGAATTTTGAGTTGTAAGTCTTTTGATTCTAGTATCGTAAACCAGGATAGTGAAGTACCGTTTATCTACCCATTTGTTACCTTTGTCACTGTCTGAAATAAAACCCCCCGAGGTTTTAGTGACGTCTACCACTGACATCAGTACTTTAATTTTCTACGAACGAGGAACCTTCTTTTCGATACTGTTTGGATCTATCGTATAATTTTTCGTCTCTGTAGTCAAACGGTTGTTTCCAGACAGATCAGTTTCGATACCAAAAAGGTCACCAGTACATACCTACACTCAACCTGATATTTCGACTCGCGGCTTCTTAATTACGAAAACTTGACAACACAACCTCTTCTGAGAACTCTCAGGGGACCTGACGTTCCTCTAGGTAGGATTTCCTTTACTTAGGACTTATAAGTAACCTTCCTGACTACGACTTCGACTTTGAGGTTATGAAACCGGTGGAATACAATTCTTGGTTGAGTAAACTTTCTGGGACTACGACCATTTCTAACTTCCACCCTCCTCTTCCCTTACTGTCTCCTACTCTACCAACCTACCGTAGTGGTTGCACTATCTGTACTCAAACTCGTCCGAGGTCCTGAACCACTACCTGTCCCTTCGGACCGTACGACGTCAGTTACCCCACCGTCTCCCAGTCTATGTTGACTTACTGACTTGACTTGACTTGTGACATTACCGGAATTCTTCTTTTCTGATCCTCCTATGTGTCGAGGGAATATTAGACTTCCTGATTTCTCCTTTGTAGACTGTTGATCACTCAAAAGGGTACTCTGGGTTCTAAGAGGTGGTGTCAACAAGTGGTGTCTAACAGAAGTAGTAACGACTTTAGATGACATTGAATAAACGTAATTATCTTCACCTACTTGACTTCAAACTTTTGTTAAATGAAGGGGGGAGGAGAATTTGATCCGACCTAAGATCCAAAGAAGATGTTTCAGTGAAGACGGGTGAATATAATTTTATATGAAGCAACTCTATCCCCATGTTAACTACCCAGACCTTCGACCCGTATTCAGGGTCAAATGGAATAGAAATGAAGGTGGGACCTTCTTTCTATTCGAACACTTATAATAAATAACACTCCGACCCTCCTATCTCAGGTCTCATCCCTGGTACTGAAAAGTAAAACACAGATGGGTCACAGACCCACCTTCCTTTACACTGTTTTTGAAAATTTTTCCTGACTTCCTTTGTCTTTTTGGTTCCCTTATTTCCTTCAAATAATAAACGAAAGAATCTTTGACGACTGAATTAAACCAAAAATTGAGTCTATTCCCCCCTTTTTCGGTAGTTCTTTTCGACGAATTTTTCTGACCCTTTCACCTACTCAAGATTCAAGGATAAGTTAAGAAACTAGATATTCAAAATAAATGGATTGTTATGGAAATTCACTAATTACCGTAAATTACTTATACATAATTTATCTTAGTATTAGATTTTATTGTCAAGTAAATCGTCTTTACTTGACAAAGACGATTTTTAACTTGACTATCAAAATACTTCTGTCATCATTGTCCAAACGTTTTACGTCGAAGTCTGACGAGGGAACGACCTACTAGGAGACACCGAATTGACCGGACCATGTCCCGACTCCATGGAACGTTAAAAAAAAGGAAAGTCTAATTTTCTTTAGTGTCTTGGAACGACCCGATTGAAGATCTGTTCTGAGTTTAAATTTCATTAAATAACCCCCACCCAATTTCCCCGAAGAAAACAAACAAAATCAAAAAAAGATTCTTAGGTCTCACGATGAAGACAAAACATCTCTGGTGTTTTCGGTCTCGACGTCTTTGAGTTTTAAGTTTGTCTATTTCCACTTCTTTCCTCTCTCCTTTGTAATGTTGTTATTGGATACGAAGGGAGGGTCATACAGTCATTATTTTCTAAAGAATTGAAAAACCGAGAAGTTTGATATGACGTCAGTTATGATGTCATCCTTGACTAAATAGGTTCTAATCAACAATTACAGAAGACTAATACACTACATTAAGATTCGAGTTTCCGAAAAAACGGAGGAGACGTCATGGAACGAACCTTGTTTCGAAACGAATTACGTGTAATGGAACTAAAGTAGTTTATATATTTTTGGTCTTGTCAACTCATTGAAAATAACCCTTCCTTTTTATTGTAAAAATAATAAAAAAAATGTACTAAAAGTACTTCTCCGGTTGAGAAACGGGTAACTATGGACAGGTTTACGATACTGTGACGTTTTGACTCTAGTGTATTTAACCAAACAAACGGGTAAATTAAAACGGGTACTACGTCCTTATATTAACCCATTGTGGGAATTTTAGGATGACGTTTATTCGTATGAAAGAGATGAGGGGGACACTATACGGTACTTGGGTAAACATATCTGAAAATGAGTGACTTTCATGTTATTTATAAACAGCTAACTAAACCAACTACGTTGACATTCGGAACAAAAGTCAAGTTTCAGATGTAAAATGATAGATTTTTATGATTGAGGACATGTAGGTTACAGACCTATTACAGGACGAAGGGCTTGTGTGTGGGTAAGTGGGAAATGGGGTTGGGCGAGGAGCGTTGCCTCGAACAACACCCCTATAAAGTCCTCCCATAAGTCGTCCTCCTTTCTGGCTGTCGCGATATCCTCGACAGCTCCACGAGATATCGTCGAAAGACCGAGTCTTTTCTCGTCGCACACACACACACCCCCCCCACCCCCACCTCTTTTTCCTTTGAAGCAGTTTCTATGTTCACTGTTGAGGGTTACCGCAGATTGATCTAAGGCTAGGCTTCGCCTTTTTACTTTTCCAATCTTTTATGACCGTTCCACCACAGAGATCGGTATAAATTTAAGTGCGAAATGATCATTGTTCGGTGTAATAGACGGAATGGGTTCGTTCGGGTAGAAGGGAGAACCTCAGCCCTCTCGCCAGGGGTGCTCAAGCCTCATTATTGATCCCCTCGGATGACACACGCATCTGAAGCGGTCTCCTTTCCTCGGCTCCCCGAGGCCGGGAGGAGTCGTTAGGTCCTTTGGGGGAGGACGCGCGTCCACCCGCCCGCGGGGACCGGTGCGCCTCCGTCTCGCTCCTCTCCCCATGGCCACCGGGAGGGTCGCTGGGGGCGGTCAGGGCGGTCCCCCTCGCAGACGCGGGCTGCCGGCCGCCGACCCTGGGCCGCCCGCCACGTCCCGCCGCCGAGCCGCCGCGCCGAGGGGAGGGCGCAGGGGTGGGGGAGGGGCGGGCGGGGGCCGCGCCGGGACGGGCGGGGGAGGCGGGGGAGGGCGCCGCGGTACGCGTCTGAGTCAAGGACCTCTTTCTACCGCTGTCGGCTCTTCGTCTTTGTGCTGCCCGCCCACTTCTAGCCAGTGATGTAGGATCCCCTATGCGACCCCCAGCCCTGGAAGCCGTTTCACTTCCCACTCCTGGGGGCCCCGTTCCGAGCCGGGGGGCGGGTCCTAGGTCCTCTAAAGGCGGAAAGCGTGGAGAAGTAGGAGGGGGCGGGGAACGCAAGGACCAGAGGGCCCGAGGCGTCGGGGACAGGACGAGACCGCGCTCGTCTTGGGCTCCGGCGGCGCCCTGACGCCGCGTCGGGGGGCGGGGGAGGGGTGCCGCCCACCCCCACTCCACCCCTGACCAGCGGTACCGCTGCCACGCCGCCGACCTCCCCGAACATGCACTCTCCCCGCCCCTACGCCTCCACGATTGAAAGGGTCCGGGCTGGCAGCCGCCCGTCGCGACTCACGAGGGAAACGACCCACGCCCGCGACCCCAGAGCCGGCCCTTGGGTCCTCTCCGCCGGAGGATAAGCTGGGCCGACACCAGGGAGCCTAGTCCCGGTCGGGTAGCGAAGGGACCGGCAGGAGCCGTGACAGGCAAAAAGGCAGGAGAAATCCTCTGACAACCGACGGGATCGACCGACTGTCCACACTTTACACATGGGGGGCTTCATTCCAACGAAAGCTCTATCAAATGTTTTAAATAACTTTTTTTTTTTTTTTTTTCCGGCAGAGCAGCCTTTCCTAGTGACAAAAAAAAGCCTCGCCAATTACTAATATTTAACCAGGATATACATAAATAGATACCAAATACCAGACTTACGTGTCGGCCACAGGAGTCACAAAGAATTAATGGTTTGGGTCATCCGTCTAAAAAGGAGGCCTATCACAAATAAGTAACTACGTTAAACGAAGGCAAATAAAAGTGTTCTATAAATATAAAATTACTTATCAAATTACAAGTAGTAAACTTAAAAAAAAAGAAAAAACTTCTTTTCACCTTAGCGAAAAAGAACACAAAGTCATAAGACCTTTATTGTTTGAACGGGAAGTTCAGTGGTTAAGACCGTATTTCGCAAATTAACGTTTAAAACACTCCGTATTTATGAAAAAGAAACTTTATCAACTAAGACGATAATCCTTACATCTCCTTCCTTCATACCTTGACTATTTTTAATAATACGTAACCGAAACTTATTTCTTATCGGACACTGAACGTATATTATTCGAGAACCATTTATAAACTTTCTCTTTTATCAAACACTTTCAGACATGTCACTTAATTGATTGACTCGGAACGAGATAGTCTCGATTTATTTGTAAAAGACTAAAATAGATCCCTACCTTCTCCTCTCGGGAAGGAAGAGAACGAGAAAGACTCAGTATCTTGACCTTTTAACGACATATCGGGTGTCCCTTCGTTGACGGATTTGGAAGAATTCTTTTAGTCGTTCCGGTTGTTACATTCTTTCATTCTTCGTTTACGGTCTTATCCCATTAATGTCGATAATCCCACCCAAACAAAACCCCCGTTCTACAAAGACACGAAAACTTCAATGAATAAAAACTGCTACAACAAAGAAATGAACAATCGGTAATGTCTGACGAAAGTCAAATATTTATGACTTTATAAGTGATAACGGGGGGTTTATCATTACTGTCGAAACAACGGAAGTGAGGTGGGTCTCAAGACGAACAAGAACAAGAGGATTAAGTCTGGACTCATCTCAGTCCAGAGTGCAAGAATACACGATCCACCGAAAACCGTTCCATCTACCATCTATCCTTTCGGTCTCCTATAAGGAGTAAAGGACCCAAACTAGACACTACACCGTCACTGTACTTAGGGAGGTCACTGACGATAAGGAATTGGAAGTGAGGAGGTGTGGACGGAGAGAACTTTATTGTGTCCGACAGTCTCAGTTGGTAGAGAGGTTTATATCTTTCCGGTCACAATCAGTCTCCTAGTATCCAAAGTACCTAGCCCAAGGAAACAAGTATTTATGTAATTGACTACCACCAGTTTCAGAAGTTAGTGTCGGAAAAATTTCGACAATTTGTCAACTTTACGAAGGACGGGGGTTCATTGTCTTTTAAGTTGTGTCGGGTCGGTTCTTGCAGAAAAGACCAAGATACAGGTCCCGCTCCTTCGGGGTCGTCACGAGCGTTCTCAGAATGACCGAGTCAGGCAGTCAGACCGGTCCAAATAATACACGATTAACCGAAGCCGAACACAAGGATATCCCGTGGACCGTAATGGGAACTTCCTTCTCGCGGGGGAGAGGCTACATACCCACCCTCCCGTAGAAGACTTCATGAACTTATCATACCCCTCTATCCCATCTGTGGACATGTCTTTGCCCAAAAAAAAACCTTCTCTCTTTCCCCCTGGATCTGCGAACCACCCGTACGTCTTTATCGGTGATGTCACCACTGTACAATTGAATGCCTTCGGTTCTTAAACTGGCCTTAAGAATTTTAATATACTAATCGGTGTATAAAGTTTCCTCCGTCAAACCTCCTCTATGTCGAAAAATCAGTATGTGTGACCATTTAAATTGTATCTTTCTTTCAGATTATCTTCTACACTATAGTAAGGGTTATACTATAAAGATAGAATATCCTTTGAATAACTCCCCTACCCCTCCTGACGTCTAAGTATCCGTAATAAAACCAAGTACAATTCCAAATTTTTTAGGAAACCATTAAATTACCCTTGTAAAACTCCCCTTTGAAATCTGTTGATCCCAATCAAACCTTAACACGAACTTAATAACAAAGGTTCTATAGAAAAAAGGTGGGGGAACTAACAGTTCCCCAACCAGAGGTGAGGGAACACCTAGATGAGGGGAGAGGAGAGTCGTTCTTGTAAATATTTTCGTACCTACTTATCTCAATAATAACGTCATTTATATTTACCTTCAAAAACGAGTAAAAGATTCTCTTCTATGCAGAAGTCATCCCACCCATTAGAAACGGTTTACTCAAAAATATGTATATTAGACAAATAATTCAACCACTCATAAAATATGTACTTTGACTTTCAAATCCATTTATCCACTGAAGAGAAACTGACTTAGTGTATTCAATAAATTTTTGAAAATTCATTTTTTCAGATCTATACTTAATCTCGATATATATGGTCGTACCCACTTAGAGTTCATATATTCAAATCCGGTGTTTTTGTCTTCTTCAACAATAAGTATACTTTAAAATTTTGTACTTTTTTCTGAGTATGTAACGACTGACCTCATGTTTAACCATGGTGGAAATATACTGTCATAAATATTTTGATTTGGCCGTTAAGTCGAAGATCCTTAAATAGGGTATCCATATACCTTATTACTCGATAAGTAACGGTATAACAAACAGTCATGTTTTCTAACCTTCATCATTGGAACGATCATCCTGTTATCAATTTAATACCAAATGGGTATGTCACCATATATGGAACGTTTGTAACTCTTTTTTTTTTTTTCGTTCTGAAATATATTATATCCCTTGTTAAAGGTTCCACATAAAAATTCTCTCCTTTTTTTATTTCTATTAGTTGTTTCACATATCGTATGGATGGTAAACATATATTTTTCATCCCCGTCTAATTTCATAGATTCACATTGACGTAGACATATGTCACAAAGAAATTTCTATGTGTACTTTGACACAATGTCATCTTTGACTTGTAATGTGTACAAGTCTCCTCCCCTTGATCCAACATCCTCCTGTACAGTGCCATATAGAAAAATACAAAAACTTAGACGTACTTAAGTAATACTTAAGTTTTCTTATATATTTTAATTCAAACACTTTTATTTGTATACCTTTTAACAATGATATAGTAAATACCTAAGTTGTATATACACCCTTTCTGTTTGGTGAAAGTTCTATCACCATTGGTGATCCCTCTTCTTTTCCTCCTTCCTTAGACCCTCCTCAGTCTGACCCGAAGTCAACGTAGACATTCCAAAATAACGAATTCATCGATAACCCACCTTGTACCCATAAACGAAACGGAAAACCCTGTGGGCTTTACAAAACAATTCTTTTCCATGGAAAGAGTTTAAAGGTGGATATCGAAAATTTTAAGTAGGGAGAGGTTGGTCTTAAGTCAATAAAGGGACTATGAAAATCGTCACTCCAAAAAAAAAAAACCAAACAAAAACAAAACGAAAAGGTTAAAATCTCACTTTTACTTTACCAACCCACTAATCTTATAGAAATCATTTGTAAAGATAGAAACACCGTTGAGAAATAGTCACAAATTTTAAGAGAGAAAGTTTCATACTAGAATGAAATGAAGTCCTAATATATAGACTAATCTTCTCGTACACAATGTCTCAAGATGTCAATCTGTCTCAAGGAAAATCTTTCGTCATTGTCCAACAATCGATTACAAATCAACTGAGTAGACAACGACAACAACACTCCCTCTACAACACTTAACACCATTGGAAACGATACTCACTGAGTCCAGAAGGTACCGTCTTTATGGACAGAAGGGGTGTCGAACCATAATGACATTTTGTCACCGCAGACTTCTCATTTCAAAACTCGAAACCTGGTTCCCTCTTTATAAAGTCATCGCGTATAGGAACTGTTTCAGGTACACGACGTGACTAACTGAATACCTCGTCGTCAATTAAACCGACGTTGACTCAAATCAGTGACCTCTTAGAAATCGGATCAAAACTCCTTTGTCAAGTCTAAAACTATAACAACAGTTCCGAAGAAAGGGAAGTGTCACGTGTGACTACCACCATATATCACCTATCCAGGGTCTGAACCTTAAGAAGATTGATCTTCTGGACAAGACAGAACTAGTGAATTATTGAAATGAAGTCACTCAATTAGAGAGTCTCGGAGTATGATGGACGTAGTATCCAAATAACACTCCGAGTTTACACTAGAACACAAAGGATTCGATATTTTTTTTATTGATATAAAAGTTTTCATAATACGATAACTTTAAGATTATGACTTGATACAACCGTCACCCCAGTTCCGTTTATAACAACAAGGATATTCATTCCTTTTGTATTGTATAATTAGTATACTGCCGACCTTTTAGTCGCTCTAAAACGACCCTTCTTTTCCCCTTTTTTTTGTTTTCCTCTATGACGGAAGAGAATTTTTCTTTTATAAACCTCAGGAGTTACAAGTCAAGTCAAGTCAACGAATCAGTACAGGCTGAGAAACACTGGGGTACCTGACATCGTACGGTCCGGAGGGACAGGTAGTGGTTGAGGGTCTCAAATGGGTTTGAGTACAGGTAACTCAGCCACTACGGTAGGTTGGTAGAATAGGAGACAACAGGGGAAGAGGAGGACGGGAGTCAGAAAAAGTCGTAGTCCCAGAAAAGGTTACACACTCGAGAAGCGTAGTCCACCGGTTTCATAACCTCAAAGTCGAAGTCGTAGTCAGGAAGGTTACTTATGGGTTCTGACTAGAGGAAATCTTACCTGACCAACCTAGAGGAACGTCAGGTTCCCTGAGACTTCTAGAAGAGGTTGTGGTGTCAAGCTTTCGTAGTCAAGAACCCACGAGTCGAAAGAAATGTCAGGTTGAGAGTGTAGGTATGTACTGATGACCTTTTTGGTATCGGAACTGATCTACCTGGAAACAACTGTTTCATTACAAAGACGAAAAATTAGACGACAGATCCAACCAGTATTGAAAGGAAGATCCCTCATTCGTAGAAAATTAAAGTACCGACGTTAGTGGTAGACGTCACTAAAACCTCGGGGGGGGTTTTATTTTAGACTGTGACAAGGGTGATAAAGGGGTAAATAAACGGTACATCACTACCCTGGTCTACGGTACTAGAATGAAAAGACTTACAACTTGAAATTCGGTTGAAAAAGTGAGAATAGAAAGAGTCACAACCCTGTAACAAAAGTTTGGAACCTCCTTTTTTGGACATAGGTCAATTCTGACCCTTTATGGCCTAATTTGTGAACTACCCAAAGAAAGGTCATCCCGAGATAGTCACAATGACACAATTATACGTATTATTCAAAGATTTTTCCTCTGCTCTGTAGGAAAGGTTCTGGTGAACTAACACTTTAGAAAAGGGTACTTCTCAGAGGTCAGGATCACAAAACATTTCGCATGAAATCTTTTAAATAAGATTATTAAAATCAAAGTACTAAAAAGATCGGGTAACTTTTAATCTTAAGAGAACTTTGTACATATGATAGTACATTCTTTGCTTAACGGTCAGATACAAACTACGTCCTATGTCCTACGAACCCCGACCACGTACCCCTACTAGGTCTCTCTACTATACCCCACCCTCCACCCTCCCCCCAAGTACAAACCTTTGAGTACATGTGGGCACCACCTAAGTACAGTTACATACCGTTTTGGTTATGTCATAACATTTCATTTTATTTCATTTTTATTTATTTTATATTTATTATTTTTTCTATTATTTTGTTTTTGATACCGTTTAGAGATTATTTTTAAGGTGGAATTTGTAATTTTTTTTTTTTCTTTCTTTTAATCTTAAGGACTTTAATTTTGTAACCTCTTCTCCGACACTTAACTGACGACTATCTGGCACTTCCTACTTTGTGTTGAAGTTTTTCGTCTTTTGGGATCCTAGACCGTGCATTATCGGACCTTCGTTCTTCACGATAGATCTCTTCATTGAGGTACTACAGGGACACCAAAGGACAGTAGTACACAAGGTAAATTCTTACGAACCTGTGTACATCACGTCAAGTCTTTTTAGACAAAAGTTTTTTCTAATGAAAACAATTGAACAACTAAAACTACACTGACAGTATTTGGAGCCCGAAGGGTGTACCGAGTCACCATCTCTTAGACGGACTTTACGTCCTCTGACTCCCTTACGTCCAAACTAGGGACCCAACTCTTCTAGGGAATCTCCTCCTTTACCGTTGGGTGAGGTCACAAGAACGGATCTCTTAGGGGTACCTGTCTCCTCGGACCACTCGATGTCAGGGACCCCAACGTTTCTCAACCCGTGCTGACTCGCTGATTTATGTCGTCTCGTGTGCAGTATTTGGACAGTCAAAGAATCCCGACACCATTGTCATGGTGTTTCGACCCACTGAATTTTTGTTGTTCAGTAAAACCTCAAGACCTCCGGTCTTCAGGGCTTTCGTTCCCAAATCATCTCAGGGAGACCTCCGAAATCCCCTCTTAGACAAAGAAGGAGAAGGTCGGAGACCCCTGAGGGCCACAAGAAACCGAACATCTTCGTTTGACGTCAAAGACGGACAGAAGTGTGCCAGTGGAAACACGCACGCACGGACACAAGAGAGGAAAAGCATATTCCTGTGGTCAGTAATCTATATCTCGGGTGGGATTTAGATCCTACTAAAATAGGACTCTAGGAATTGATTGATATGGGGGGTTTTGGGACCAAAGTTTATTCTAGGGTAAGACACCACTACCATCTGCTTAAACACCCCTTTTCCCTGTGAGAAGTTGGGTCATGTGAACGTAATACAAAATACACGAAAATAAATAAATAAACCGACGTCACGTAACGAACGTCCTAGAATTAAGGGGCTGGTCCCTAGTTTGGACCCGGGTCGTCACTTTCGGGACTCAGGATTGTTGACCTAGCGACCCCTTAAGGAATACACGGATCAAAATACGAGAAGTAAAGACAAAATACTACGTCAGTGGGGAGTCTTATGAATTCCCCAACAAAGATCCTCGGGGTCTCCTATGGTTTTCCGGGTCTACGAGTTCAGGGAAAATAATTCACTGTATCATGTCACCCGGGAGGTATGGGAGCACAAGATGCAGACCCCTATTCCCCCAATCTACAAATATACGACTTTTTTTAAGATCATAATCACCTGAGAACGCCAAGTTTGGACTCAACAAGTTCCTAGTCAACATCTAAAAACTCATTGAAAATTTGTCTAAATTATCTTACTTATTTTACAGAAAAAACCGTAGAACAATATTTTGTAACTTTAACGATTCTTCGTCCAAAAATGACGTACATGAGAATCAACGAGTCACCACAGGTTAAGAAACACTGGGGTACCTGACGTAGGACAGTCCGAGGAGACAGGTTCCCTAAAAGGTCCGTTCTTATGACCTCACCCAACGGCCAAAAGATGAAGTCCCCTAGAAGGGCTGGGTCCCTAACTTGAACGCAGAGGACGTAATTGTCTGTCTAAAAAAAAAAATTGGAGACCGGTGGACCCTTCGGATAATCTCACCTAAATAAAAGAGTATGTCCTCTTTCCAGTATCATCGTTCACGGACCGTGTATCACCCACGTCCATGAGTTATTGATAAAGAATTTATTTACTTACTTCAAAATCTCATTCAGAATAATCAAACCTCTTAAGTCAGACAATAAGAAAAGTTTTAATATTCTGACACTTGGTTCCCAAGATGAATGTACAAGTTGAAGATAAATAGAAAATAATTTTCCTATAAATAAATCATAATAATACATATTCATGATTTGTTATCGAAGGGACCACCGACAAGAAAACTTCTAATAGAAAGTTTTTTTATAAGTGTCAAGTAAATGACAAAAACCTTTTTCCTGTTCAAAAACTCTGTCTGTACCTAAGGATAAAAACAAAACAGTCAGTGATCGATACATTGAAACCCGTTCAATAAAGTAGAACCAATTCAATAAAGTAGAAGGACATGGAGTCAATGAACATTTGACAACGATCATAACAATCAGAAGGTCCGAACCCTCTCAATCTCCGTCATACAAACCCATATTTCACCCATACAGTACTTATAATTGATTACTCAACATATGGAATTAATACAATACATAATATTTAGTTAATCTAAATATAAAAAATTTTTATCATTAGTAAATTTTTTAGACTAAAGTTTAATTCAGTCTATTTGGATAAAAATGGAGACACGAGAAGACACTGAGTTATTCACAAGGATATCAAAAACCCATCATTCACTTTAGAATGATACACATATATGTAGATCGTTATAGTACAACTTTTAATTGGTTTCAGTCCTTTACCCAACTTGAAACCTTCGATCCTTAGAGACCACAACTACCCTTCCCCCCTACCTCGTTCAATCACTCTAACTTCGAATACCCCTATCTTCGGTCCACGTATCTTTAATGTCGATAAACTTTTTATTTACTTTCACAATCAACGAGTTAACACAGACTGAGACACTGGGGTACCTGACATCGGACGGTCCAAGGAGACAGGTACCTTAAGAGGTCCGTTGTTATGATCTCACCCATCGCTAAGGGAAGAGGTCCCCTAGAAGGACTAGGGTGAGTCCCTAACTTGGGGTCAGAGGACGTAACGTCCGTCTACAGACTCGGCGGTCCCTTCGATAACAAATCATGAATAACACCTGGACCTGTTTCCGTAACATGACTTAGATTGATATTTTCCCTGTTTACTTTTTCGACTCTATTTTAACCGATATGTCCCAATTAGTCTTTGAAGTCCTGACTAATCGATCCTTGCCCCCTCTGTAAACCCTCGTTACCTTTTATTTATTGGAATTTATCATTATCAGTAGCAAAGAAGTATTTCTTCAATGACACGACCCGTACTACCTTTCACGAAATGTTTGGAATGAAGTAACAGTGGGATACCTCATACATCATAACAATGAAACTTATGTTTCAACTTTATTAAATTGAACAAGTTCAGTTTCAAATGATTGATCTCTCGAAAGGTGTTTCGACAACGAAGCCTGAAACGAAGTAATTGAGTGACCCTCAGTAGAAAAAGAGCATATAACCTGGGGAAGAAATGACTTATGGTAGAACCGAATGAAGAACTAAAACAACCTTATATTTAAGAGGTGATCTGGGAATCTTTTCTGAAACGGTGATAATTTTTTACAGATTTAAGACAATATTGGTAACTAATACACCCATATTGTAAGTTTTACCTTTCCATTAGTGAATTTAAAAAAAGAATACAAATTTTTATCTTTGATGTACGAGTACTTGGTTTTAAATTTTCCAAGTTCCCGAATATCTCTTTCACACAGATTGTACTCCCTCCAAAAACCTTCCTCCTTTGACAAGACATAGACTAATATTGTCACTACTGTGGCTAAAGGTGCACAATTTTAGGTATCTTGACGTGTGGCTCTCTCTTTTTGAGTTACACATACATACTGTCTAATTTTTCACTTTTCAGTTAATTCTTTTAAATTTTCATATTTTTCCATCTCTTGTCATTTCTTCAACGAAAGACAGAGACGGAATCGGCAGGTTGAAAGGAAAGGCCTTTTTTGCTGTCGGTCATCAAAGAGTACACAGAAGGGTGAACTTTCACTTTCACAATCAGTGAGTTAGTACAGACTGAAAAACGTCGGGGTACCTGAGATTAGACGGTTCGAGGAGACAGGTACCCTAAGAGGTCCGTTCTTATGACCTCACCCATCGGTAAGGGAAGAGGTCCCCTAGCAGGGTTTGGTGCCTAACTCGGACTCAGAGGTTGTAACACCAGGCCAAGAAATGATAGACTCGGTGTCCCCTTCGGGTATGAATTAGTGAGAATTTGTGAGTCCCCATTTAGTCCGTCTTAACCTTCCTTGAACCTGAACGAATTCATAAAAACCTCTTCCGATTCTAAAGATGAGAATCTTATCAAGATTTATACAATAATTGGTTTGGACCGTGATTAAATAATTTTAATAAAGAGGACGTCAACCGTTTGTACTTAACTGACCCGTATTTCAACGACACTTCTATGACTTAGCCGTCTTCTAAGCTTCGGAACTACATCATCCTTTTTAGGCTTCTCTTTAAGTCTTGGAGTTCGAAAAGTCCGTAGGAGTATATTAATTTGACATTCTAGACTAATATAATTTATATCAGTATAGTAAAAAATTAGTAAAAACAATTGGTGAATTAGGCTGTTCACTCTTTCGACTCACTGTAAAGAAGTCAAATAAGGACTCTCAAAATCTGCAAGAAGGACAAGTACACAAATAGATTGGGGTAAGTACCAGTGAATTCGGACTCAGGTGTAAGACGGGAACACAAATAGTCGACAATATCAAGAATAAAAGACTCGACTACGGGAAAACTATCTATTGAAAGTCACGGGGCGATGACGATATCTTGGTTGTTACTAAGTGTTTTGTTTTTGAGGACTGGAGGTTTAAAGGTGCACTATAGTGAATCGGAGTGATCTCTGTTGCGTCATCTTTCACAGGGAGTGAGGGGATGTGACCAAGATAGACTATTTATTATTTATCTTAAAATCTTTAGGTCTAAAGCTTTCCGTCATCATGATGACAACAAAATGTCAACGGCCAACATCCCAGATGTCTCTTGAATAAATGACGCGCCGAAATAATACGTCTGATATTTAATTTTGGCAAATCCGAAAACATAACTTGACCGACTGAGTCTTAAACAAAGTGAGAGTGGAGAAGATTAAACAACTTCACGGTACCAAAATTTATGGTAGAAACACGGCTGTCGGGAATTCATATGTAGAGGACGAAACTTTGAACAAGGGACCTAAAGTCTGAGGATACGGGCGATGGATAAAATGAAGAGGTAAACCCACAGGTGCTCCGTGCACTTTGAGCCATACCCATTTGGACTTGAGAAATAGTGGGAGGGTGTGGACCAGAAGGTGTCAAAAATGGTAAAGTCCACTATTAGACCAAGGAGTCCCGTCTTTGAATCCTTGATAGGAATTGAAATGACAAAGAGAGTGAAGGGTTGGAGGTGAGGTAGAGAAGGACGTTTTCATATAGATCCTATACTAAGGTCAAGGTAGTAACAGGAGTGCGGCCACACCCGGGGGAAGTAAAGACAGTACCTGATGACGTCATCGGTGGACGAAGATGGGATCATGCGTCAGTCAAGAAGTGTAACGACGGTAGTCAGGTTTAATAATGGGAAGATTAGCCGGTCCGGTGTACTGACAAAACGAATTTTGGAAGTAATCGCCAGAGAGACGGTCTCTTACTTTCGGTGTCGGAGCAGTACCGAAACATTCCAAGACACGGGAGACCATGGTCAACGGAGAAACTGGGGTGTAGGACAAAAGAGAGAGGGTCGAATGAGTCGAGATCGGAAGGATGACAACGAGTCTCTACGGTCCGTCCGAAGGGGGACGCCCGGAAACGTGAACGAGAAGGGAGACGGACCGAGTGGAAGAACCATTACCGTATCAAACAAAGGACTAACGTAATCCGAGACAATGTACAATGAAATAGTCTCTCCGGAAGGAACTTGTGGGACATACTTTCTAAAGGAAGGGAATCAAACGAAATAAAGAGAAGTATCGTACAAGGTGGTGGACTCTATAACGAAAAAATAAATCACAGACAAAGGACCGAGGACCTTTTATTTGAGACACTCTCGTCTCTTAGACAAAACAAGTGACGTCAAAAGGGTCGAAGATCGTGTCACGGACCACATAATATCCGCGAATCATCTATAAATAACTTACTTACTTATATGTACAAAATTATGACCATCTATTACAAAAGAGAGTGGTCCATGGTCCAGTAGTCATGTGGTAGACTATAAAAGTACCACTACCTTATACAGAGTCCTCCTCTCGATAAACTAATATAGACATTTTTACCTTCCCATTCGTCAAGACTAAATTAGGACATATATAAAACATTGAGGGGAATAGGAAATACTCGTAGTCTTATAATCTTTCGTCAAGACAATTCTCAAGATAAATTATTGGTCAGGGGAATCAGTGTATAAACGGATCTTAGTATCTGAACAATCTCGATCCTTCCTAGAATTTCTGATATAGGCATCCGATGAATGTGTCTATACCTTTGACTCTGAATATCTAAAAAAAAAAAAGCGAGTTCCAGTGAACTAAATAGTCACTGTCCTAATCTAACTCTGGGGGCCTTGAGTCCTAGAAGTCTGAATCGAAGACCCCGTATGCTTATGAATATTATATATAGAATTTCATACATAAATTAGGAATTTTTTGTATAATAAACCCGGAACGTCCACTTGGGATCGGTGTAAATTTAACGTAAGTAAAAAACCAAAGTCTTTAGACTACATGGACCTCATCATTCTTGTCCGAGGTACTTCCTCCATCCTTAATCTGAATTTCTTAAATCTCAACCTTCCTTGAAATTTTCTGTAAAACTTGTCATAGAATTCAATGTCTATGTTTTTGTCTTGTAACGGGGACGGTATGAAAAAGAGTATGGGTCTCATACACCATATGTTTTTGGAGAAGACCTCCTCGGAGTAACTCGTGACTCTTCGGTTGACAAAAGGGAGGGTTAGATTTCAAGAAATGTAGTAAGTAAGTAAACAAGACGTATCGTATAAACAAGTGAAAGTAGTTTTAGTTTTAGTAATTGGTTCAATTAAAACTAAAATGGTAAAGAATTGTACTAAGTAAAGTTAGAACCCATAAGGTGAACAGAAAAGTGGGGGACGAAGGAGGTGACTGGAGGGACGGGGGTAGGGACCGTGGTTATAAGACGGATTTTTTACCCTTTTCTGTGTTCAACTTAACCACAGTACGGAGAATAGAAAAGGTAAAAAGTACAGGACTAGTAAAACGAAATGTAATACCCTTAACACGAGTTAAAATGGGTAACGTATAATTTTAAGGTCGACAGTAAAAAATAAAGAAAGAATAAAAGACTTCAGTAGAAAGAAATCCATCGGATAAAAAAACAAGGTGTCTCTATTATTTGTAGACAAGCTCCTACGGTCAAAGAAATTTTAAAAAAAAACAAAAGAAAGGAAGTAACGAAGACATGGAAGACACGAGGGACGAAAAAAGACAAGTAAAATAACCAGAAACAGAAAACACGCACTAGGAACGAATCTATAGACCACTAACATCCAACAGGTGAGTATAAACTCTCACTTTAAGATTTACGGTTCCAGTCCTCCCACCTTAAATAATTAACTACCTGGAAGGGTAGCCAACTTACTCATCCCTGGACAGACAAAATGATCCCTTGTGGTTTACAATTATTATAAAAAAGGAACGACTCTATCAACGAGGTCTTCTTGGGAAGGTCAAAGGAACTCCCACACTCGAATCGACGGTCACGAGACACTCGATTTACCCCTTCCCAGGTTCTCCGAGTGACTAATGATACGACTGAAAGTAAATTCGGGGTACAAGAGGTACACCACGGAGTAAGAAGGATATCACAGGAACCCCTTGTCCCGACACAAATCGGAAGTCAAGTCACGTCAAGTCAAGTCAGCGAGTCAGCACAGGCTGAGAAACGCTGGGGTACTTAACGTCGTGTGGTCCGGAGGGACAGGTAGTGGTAGAGGGCTTCAAGTGAGTTTGAGTACGGGTAGCTCCGCCACTACGGTAGGTCGGTAGAGTAGGAGACAGCAGAGGAAGAGGAGGACGGGGGTTAGGGAGGTTCGTAGTCTCAGAAAAGGTTACTCAGTTGAGAAGCGTACTTCATCGGTTTCATAACCTCAAAGTCGAAATCGTAGTAAGGAAGGTTTCTTATGGGTCCCGACTAGAGGAAATCTTACCTGACCAACCTAGAGGAACGTCAGGTTCCCTGAGAGTCCTCAGAAGAGGTTGTGGTGTCGAGTTTTCGTAATCAAGAAGTCGTGAGTCGATAGGAATGATCTCATTTAGTACCGAGAATAAGGGATCATTCCCACCACTCGAATTTTGAAGAAAGAAGTTAGTCGACAGGACAAAAGTCAGGTAAAGAGTGAAGATGGTAGTCTTTAAGGGTTGTGAAGGTTATAGATTCGGGAAATTCTTCAGACACACGTCTACTCAAATAGTAACGCAAGGTGGGGATTTCCGAATCCAAAGTCGAAAGACACCAATCGGTTCAGAAATAGTGACAAGTAGACGGGAGAGCGAATCACTGAGGGGAGTCAATGACGGCAGAGAAGAGAAGAGAAAACAGAAATATACGACAGTAGAATCACTACAAGGTAGAAGGTACAAATTTACCTTTATACGAAACTGAAAAGATCAAAAAGAAATATCCGAAGCGGCGGAACAGATCATAACTTATATTAAAAGTAAAAACATCGGATTGATCATAAAATGGAGAACATAAAACAAATGAGTCAACTAAAAGAAGAGAAAGTATAAATCTTGTGTAACAAGAAAAGTAAATCATATAAATATATACTTCAACATAATGTTTTACTTGGATATAAAGAAGATTCTCATTTAATCTAACGATTAGTAATAATGGACGAGAACTCGTTCCCATAGAGAATAGAGAAACTATCAAAACCAAAACGAAAGTTTTCTTAAATGACCAAGTAGAAGGTCTAAAAGATAATGGTAAATTCCATATCCTTGGACCAAAATCTTACGATTAAACACTGGACACAATTTCTTGACGTACAATCGCAGGAAACGGATCTTATAATTATCGAATAAATAAATTATACTGAAGAATCCTCGTCCGTATAGGTTCATTACCAAAAGTGAATACCTTTTTTTAGTATCTTATTCTTACACCTATTTACCTTTCTCTTCAAAAATTTTTTTATAAAAATTTTTACATCATGTCGTATTCTATTAAAAAAGTCATTCGCCTCATTTCTATTTACGACAAAATAAAATATTTCCGAAGGGACCACCGAGTCGACCATTTCTTACACGGACACTATGTCCTGTGGACCCAAACTAGGGACCCAACCCTCCTACAGGATCTCTCCCTTGTCGATGGGCGAGGTGATAAGACCGAACCTCTTAAGGTCCCTGACATGTATCAGGTACCCCAACGTTTCTCAGTCTGTGACTCGTTGGAAGTGAAAGTGAGATAAAATATTTTGTTTACTTAATCCAAAAAGAAAAAAGGAAAAAAATTAATTTTGTGGAAAATCTTCGATCCTATTGTACCAACGAACGATTAAGTAATTGTTACGAATTTACAACGAAAAAGTATACCAAGTTTGGTCATAAGGGGTGGGGTTGTATTAAGAGACACGGGAACAGGACGAAACAAAAAGAAGTCTTGTGAGAATAAGAAAAATAAATACACAGATAATTGGTCTAATCCCGGAGATAAATAGTAACGATATAGTACTCACAGATTTTGTCACGTACCGTGTAACTTCCATAAGTTATTTATAAACAATTTCCTTAGTTTCTCATTCATAAACAGTAAATATCCTCTTTTGTGTGGATCAAAGTTCATTTTTAACTTTAATAGGCTTTATCGTGTACTATAAATCTACTCTTGTTCGATAATCTCATATCAGTACTCTCACTATTACACTCTTTTGACTCAATGACTAAAACTCAAGATTCTAGGAGGATCGTAAAGACAAAACACACCGGATATGGTGGAGGGGTAAACTTTTCGTAGAGTACTCACTCCAAGTAAACCTTCCAAGAACGTAAAAGTGTCAAAATATCCGATGTCTTAATATCTATCTGATGAAAGAAAACTTTCTATGTGGAAATTCAACGGAGAGACGAAAAAGAATCGACCTACTTTTTCTTTCAGCTGCTGATAAGGTTGTTTAGGAAAGACCACACCTAATGACAGTGTCCGTATACCACCAGGTGTCTCTAAACTTTGGACTTTTGCAGGACGAACTACGTGTGTACTTACGTTTCTATCGACTAAAACCATTCCTCTAAAAATATCAAAGTATATAAGTAATACAAATTGTTTGTAGTCATGCAAAGAAATCCATTGAACGTATATTAGTTGACTTATAGGGTTTCATCATATAGGAGTGACAATCAGATCCTCGTATGCTTTTCCTCATTTTTATTCCTTAAGAGAAAAGTATCGAAATACAGAAATTTTAACTGAAAATAATCCGTCTGTTAAATTTAACCGTCGTAATCACTGTAGTAGACTTTTCTCTGGTAATAAACACTTCTTCAATCGTTGGATAAAGGTGCACAACAAAACTAGTTGATACCTCGTTCTCCTTTCTCTGACCCTACTTCAATGAGTCTGAAACTTTCAGTCTTCCGTTTGGTACACTTATTTTAATAAAAATTTTTTACTTTCATTTCATAAATTTACTATCTTTTCGTATTAAAGTCGAACTCCTTTTACATTACTCAAACAAAAGGATATATTTAACGGTAACTGTAATAATTTGGATTCTATTTTTACTTAGAGACGTTGAGAGAGAACGAAACAAAGTCAAGTCTAGTCTCCTCTACGAATATTTAAAATAAAAGAAGTCAAAACATACATACTAGATAAAATCTCTAAGTGATTTATCAAGGGTTGTCGAGACTCGATGACTCTAAAAAAAAGTTATTGACTGATTTAATAAACTGAAGGAATAAGAAATCAACAGTAATAAAAATAAGTAACATAAAAACTCCTTCGTCTCAAAAGAAGAAAACCGACGTGGACACTAAAGGTTTTAGTGACGTCTACCACTGACGTCGGTACTTTAATTTTCTGTGAATGAGGAACCTTCCTTTCAATACTGGTTGGATCTGTCGTATAATTTTTCGTCTCTGTAATGAAACAGTTGTTTCCAGGTAGATCAGTTCCGATACCAAAAAGGTCACCAGTACATACCTACACTCTCAACCTGATATCTCTTTCGACTCACGGCTTCTCAACTACGAAAACTTGACACCACAACCTCTTCTGAGAACTCTCAGGGAACCTAACGTTCCTCTAGGTTGGTCAGGTAGGATTTCCTTTATTCAGGACCCATAAGTAACCTTCCTGACTACAACTTCGACTTTGAGAATTATAAAACCGGTGGACTACATTTCTCGACTGAGTAAACTTTTCTGGGACTACAACCCTTTCTAACTTCCCTCCTCTTCCCCTACTATCTCCTACTCTACCAATCTACCGTAGTGGTTGAGTTACCTGAACTCAAACCCATTTGAGGCCCTCAACCACTCCCTGTCTTTCCGGACCACACGACGCCAAGTACCCCAACGTTTATCAGCCTGTACTGACTCGCTGACTTGACTTGACTTGACACTAAACACCCTAGAATCAAGGGACTGGTCCTTAACTTGGACTCGGTATCGTCACTTTCGTGACTCAGGATTGGTGACCTGACGATCCCTTAAGGACTCAAAAAATAAAAACATCATCTTGATACTTCCTTGAACCTATAATTTTTAATGATATATATATATAAAAAACTTCTTAGTCTAGTCCCCAATTATCTTTGAGACTTAAAATTAAGGTCAGATGTAAAAAAGGGATCATTAAAGAAATAATTATTTTTGTATGGGTAAAAAATTTTTCAAAAAATAAAATATAATCTCATATCGGTTAACTGTTACAACACTATCAAAGTTCACCTGTCGTTTCCCTGAGTCGGTATGTATACGGACATAGGTAAGATGGGGTTTGAGGGAAGAGTAGGTCGATGGTGTACTGTGACTCGTCTCAAGGGACACGATGTCGTCCTAGACAGCCAATAGGTAACATTTATATGGTTCTCGTACGTACAGTTAGAGTTTGAGGGATAGAGACGGGGGACAAGAAGGGGTAGACCGTCGGCATTCAAACAAGAGATTCAGACACTTAGAATTTGAACGGGTCAAATAAGATTATTCGTTTTATTGATTATCGAATTATACATAAGTCACTTGAGGACTGGAACGTGATTGAAATTGACAACTTTGTCCAATGTTCAAAATACCGTATTTCCGTTTTATAAACCTTTGTTATTTCCTACATCCTAAGACAACTTTCTTGCTTGTTTTACTACTAAATAGTGAAATTACGTTTGAGTCAAAATAACAAATTACCTTAACAAAAATAAAAACAGGAACCCTTTAGAACTCGCCACTTAAAACACGTAAAAGTCCAGAAAGTTTGTACTACAGTCTACCACTTAAAAATTCTTGTTCAACACCGAGTGGGTTGATACGACGTGGTCTTCATTAAAGTCCTTCCATCACAAACTGTGGAGGAGGGTCGGGTCATATAAACATTAGTATAAAAAGAGGATCTGAAGCAATCAGATACCATATTATGAGTTAAGATCACTTTCTTTGAATTTCAAATAAGAAAAGAGTAGGTTTTTCACAAGATATTCTTATTTTATAATATTCACTTAGTCCTAATTCTTGAGGTAAATATCTCCTCCTATAACCAAACGTTCAATTATATTATAATCAATGTACTCTCATGAAAGTAAAAAAGGGGACCACCTTCTTTAACTTCCGAATTTTTGATCGTTCAAATTTTCACTCTGTAATTTTTGAACTGATTACGTCTTTATAGATCATTATTCTTTACCAAATGATAAGTGAATCTACTTCTCAATTTTCACATAACACATCGAAATTAAAAAGTTTAATCGAAATCGAAAATACTATTCCATGAAACCCCCTTAACCTGATTTCATAACTATTTTTAGAAGTCTAAAGTGAATAAAAATTAAAAGTAAGAAATTTAGAAGATCTCTGACTTTATTCTTAAGATCAGAGAGTCAAATAAATATGATGGTCGTAACTCTTGTACTCGAGAATCACATTCCGTCGAAAAACTTATCAAATCTACTGTCATTTTAAATGAAGAAACTTCTCCTTAACAAGAAGCAATATGATGACTTTATCTTTTGTCTCTTCGATTTCAAGAAATGATCAAAAATATTAATTGAAAATTATTGAAAAGTAAGTTTGGAATAAAGAAACAAACTTACTGAATGTAGGACTAAATCTTACGTCTTTACATCATCATAAAAGAAAGACAAAAGTATGCGATCGATCGGATCGGATGAGTCTCTTTAATACAAACACAATTCCGTACCTATACTCATTCCGTTTTTATAGATTAAAATCTAAATAGTTCCAAGTAGTAATAGAAAAATATAATCGTCCACTTACAATTTTAATAAAGTACACCCGACACATCTAATAAACCCCTTCTTCTGTCAAGTCCTGGACCTATGACCCCCGCAACAATTAATTGATTTGTTTTTCTATACATTAACACATATATATATTACCCGGCAATGACTTCAGACAAAAGGGTCAAACCTATTCCAGAAAGACACACCAGATCTACATACCTTTGGAAATGAAAGTTTTGTCATAAATAATCAGTCAAGTCATTAAATAAACTGGTTAAATTTCTTTGGGAAAGGGACTTCGGTCTGAAACTTACCCCATAGATTAATTAGACGTCGATCAATAGAGTCATCCCGAAGAGATCACCGAGTCGCCATTGCTTAGGTGGACGATACGTCCTCTGGACTCAAGCTAGAAACCCAGTCCTTCTAGGGAACCTCATCCTTTACCATTGGGTCAGGTCATAAAAACGGACCCCTTAAGGTACCTGTCTCCTCGGACTGCCCGATGTCAGGCAACCCAGCGTTTTCTCAACCTGTGATGAATCGTTGATTTATTGTTGTTGTCAATTCAGTCGTCCGGTGTCATGTTACGTTTATTCTCAAATTTCAGGAGACGTTTAGTCAATCGACCCGAAGTAAGGTGTCGAAGTCCGGGGAAAATGGAACCATATTCCAGAACCCATTAACCCCTCTCACCCAAATATCAGGTAGTGATGTCTTGTAAGGGTCAACTCCTTTCTAACGAATTAGACATTGGTTTTGTGTCACCAAAATTTATGTCATTACTACACAAACAAGTTTCAAACCGGGATAATCAACCTCCATGTTTCACGAAAATGAGACATAACTTCATACTACAGAGTTCTATCCTGTTAACACTCCATGACTCCTCTATTAAAATCGATATCAGACATTGAAATTTTTTTAAGAATTAAAAACAAAGGATTCTATTATGACTATCTTAATCACATCTTAGAGATACACATCATGTATCGTCACTGAATATCTTTGGTATAAGACTGTTTACTAAGAAATATTTTATAGACATAAATTTTACATACTAAGTAATTAACTGAGAATTCAATGATTACTAACAAATTGGGTCAACCATAAAGGACAACGTCTAACATACGACCGGGTCTCCATCTATATACCTCGTCACCCCAATAAGAGATGCGAAATAATACACCTTGGGAAGGTAAACTACTACTAGTGCACGGTTGAGAAAAATTCTTCTATACACTACCCTAGAAAATATGGGGAGTTATAAATTTAGGAAGACACTAATCGGAAAACTTTGTATACGACGTCCACCTAGGGTACTTCTCTCGGTGTTAGTTTCTATAGTCCACTATTTCGTTAGACTAACAGTCTACATTGTCATAGGCACTATCTTCAGTTCACTTTCTTTTTAAACGTCTTATCAAACATGTCACATTAGGGTAAAAATATAATTTTTATTACACATCTGAGTTTGAATAAAATGGAACTATAAATTTTTATGATTTGACCGATGGAATCCTTCATACTAATCCTCCTCCTTTCCGAAAGTGAAAAACGAATACGAAGAAATAAACAAAACTTTAACATTGACACTTGTAATGAAAAATTTAATTTTTTTTTCTACATTACTTTTTATTTTTTCTGGGATCAGCCCATAATCTAAACCATCACTAAGAAATTCTAAAAGACATTATACGAAGTACAAACTGAAAATGTGTAAGAGTATGAAAAAGTATCATTTAAACATATAACGAAAAACTCAAGAGTAGAATGTTCAATGACATAAAAAGGGAAAACAAGTAGAGTTCCTTACTCTTGTAAAATTAAGTCAGTTACTGTACAACAAAAACATCATCATATGTAACTTAATGTATACTTTAATAACAAAACATTCATTTTTTCAGGTGGTCATAACGGTCAAAGTACACCAAGTTGGATTGTCAAATTTATTCCGTTTTCACTACTACTGTTTAGGGTTTAAACTCGTCCAGTAAAGACTACTTCTATTATGACGTTTGAAACAAAGAAGATGGTAACAAAAAGAAAGGAAAAAAGCAATTACCTTTAAAGAGAAAACCAGAAGATTACCGATATATCTTGTAAAGAGACTCTACCTCCCTCTTCCTACTTTCTTTAGTCTACACATAGACCCTGGTCATTTCTGCTTTCATAATCCCGTTACTTTTTCCTTCTCGTATACATCTTGAATTTCAAACTAAGGATTTTATTTATTTATTATTCCTGGATGAAATATTCGTGTCCCCTGGGATAAGTTATGATACATTACTGAACATACCCCTTTCTCAGATTCTTTCTCACCTATATACACATTGACTAAGTGACACAACATATCGTCTTTCATTGTGTTGTAACATTTGGTTGATATGAGGTCATTTTTTTTTTTTTTCGAATTAAGGAAAGGTAAATGAGGTATAAGACGTCTGATTTGTTCTCTCCCTCACCATCCAGTACCGAAATGATGATCTTCTCTTCCTGACTAAGTAGAGATTTTAAATATGAAGTCTTATAGAATCTCCACCAAAAAGAACACAAAATGGATAAAAAAGGGTTAAATTTACTTTATACACTGTTAACCTTTTCTGAATCTTTTGTGGTTTTTGTAATCTCTTAAATTTACTAGAAATTAAGGTAATAGGTCGTCTATTAGAAACAAGAAACCCCACAAAGGAGAGTTATAAAATTTAAAATCGTATAAAAATATATTAACTTCAGGTTTTTATAGGGAAATATATATTTTAATCCTTTAGAGTCAAGGAAGTAATTTTATTTCCCTGTAATAATAATAGAATGACCTCAACAAACTTTTACTCCACTCTATTGTCTATGCTTCACAAGTCGAATTTTAGATGGTGTATCATTCGTAAGTTACTCACTTTCGACAGATAAAAACAAATATATAAAAAAAGTGAATTGTAATATAGGGTTCTCCTTCGGTGTCTGATTAAAACAAGAAAAGACTCGACCTTTATTCTACCAGAAATGGTAATCGTACGGTAACGGTAAACAAAGTTTTTAAATTTCACATCTGTGAAGAAGGACCAACGAGGTCGTCACAACAGAGGGAGAATGATAGTCTCCTTCCGACTCGTAAAGACAATATGTTACTTTACACTCGGTTCTCTCTTTTTAGACAAAATTTTTTTACTATTGTGTCATACTTACTATTATGACATGCTCATATTTAAGGGGGTTTGTCAATGAAAGTCAGAGGAGAGAGGAGGTTTGGGAAGACTGTGGATGGTAAAAGAGAGTCCCTTGTACTTACCAAATTTGTCCTGGAAGGTTTTATAGAGAAAGGACTCCTAGGTAGTATATCGAGTTGGTACTAACTACTACTTCGGAATTTTCTTCATACACTTTTTAAACTTACGAGTCTCCTCCTCCAAGAGTCGACGGAAATATTGTCTTTAGTGGTCCTGGGAAACCGTCAACGGATGGTGGAGTATTATCTATTGTCCTCCTATTACTTGCTCCGGTTTCTAAAAATGAACCGTTGTTCGGGTGGTCTAAGCAAAGAGCTGCTAGTGGTGAACTGGGCCGGGGTAGGACTTTCTCATGGTAAGAACCAACGACTTTGAGGGTCCCGCGCGGTATGGGAGCTACTTAATTTAGGTGTCTTTAGGTTTGTGGTTCCACATTCCTTTCGTTTTACCGTAAACCCTTAATCTTCAGTTTCAGCCGGTTTACTATAGTACCGTCTTCAAACATCTCGTTAATTTGTTGACCTAATACTTACCTTCCATTCTTTCTTTCTCGTAAGACTTATAATCGTGTAAACTGTTTGAACATCAGATAGTACAAAATATCTTCTTAAGGAAAAGTGAAACAAAAACAGGTATGGTACACGATCCAACATTTGGGCATAATAAACGCACAAGCCTCCTTCTTAGGACACTGTTCATGTATGAGGTTTTACTCAGACGTCAATATGGTTCACCTATCATCTTGTATAAATAACCTAAAGGCTTCATAACTACCATACATGTAGTGTGTCTTGTTACATCTGCTGTATAATCTGGAACAATGAATCAAACCCTAAAATCATTTAGAAACTCAGAAAACTTCGAATAACTTAACATAGAGAATTAAGTTATCGTTTTCTTGTATTTTCGTGGAAAATCTAAACTTATAAACTCTTAGATCCTTTATCAAATAACAGGAAAATTCTGATAGAAGATTTTAGGAATTTCGCAATATGTCGAAATAGGATTTGACTATCAAACAATGTAAAAACAAAGAACATCAAGTAAAACCATTCTACTTTACCAAATAAATCTTATTTACAACTGAAACGACAATTTCAATTATCGTAATTTGAATTTTTTATAGACTATAAATTATTTTAATTCATCTCATGTCGTGAAAGGACCACCGAGTCTCCATTTGTTAGGTGGACGGTTACGTCCCAATAAAGGGAGCCAGTCCTTCTAGGGGACCTCTTCCTTACCGTTGGGTGAGGTCGTAAGAACGGACCCTTTAGGGTACCTATCTCTTCGGACGGCCCCATGTCAGGTACCCCAGCGTTTCTCAACCTACACTGATTCGTACGTACGTGTGTCGACACATATATATTTACAAGAGAGTGTTTGTGTTAGAAATTGATTCATCTGCACAATTACCGATAAGAAGTAACCGGTTCAGTTAATTCTATACAACGATGAAAACAAGTGAATACTCTAAATGGGTACCGAAACAGAAGAAATATTTGAGTTTCTATCATGGATGTGTCATAGTTTTCTGTGTCGAAATTCGATACTATACAACCGGTTTGGACAAACAAATACAGGCCTACCATAATTGTCACGTCAAACTCTATGTCTTACCCAAAAAAAAGGTAACATAAACCTAATTTAAACATTGGAATCCAAATAATCATGGACCCAAATGGTTGACTTACTGGTAAATGACAAAAATACAACACAAGAATTAATCAAAAAGGAACAAAAACAAGTAACCTTAACGACGAGAAAATATTCTAGAATTTATACTTCTGTTTCATTCTCGTGACTCTACTCGCAATCATCTGAATCAAAGTTCTAAATGGAGAGACAAGTGAACAATGGAACAATTCGTTCAGTGAATTGACAATCCCCAAATACAAAAGAATAGTTATTTCGTTCCTCAATCTACTCTACTAAAGGTTCTAAATTTAAAAGTCACGTAAATAAAATAATATTATATCTTTCCAACTGAAGACAACGATCACTTACTACAAATAATTCGGAGTAACAATCAAGAAACTCGAGAATTAGGACCTAACGTTCTGACTACTCATCGGTTTATACATACGTTAGAATTATTCAGTAGTCTCCTGACTGATGTAATGACACACATTTTCTCCGTTCACCGTATTAAGTAACGGAGACAATATCCCTCATAAGTTTTATTTGTACGAGAACTATCGACCAGAGTGAATTTCTTCGTTTAATTTATGACAATTTTAAAACCCTTCCCACAGTACCTAATCTTATTTAACTTAAAAAAAAAAAAATGGGTCTACTTTAATGACTTCGGTTTAGTCCCTGACGATGCGGTGTCTCTAGTCCGAGTCAATCGTTGATAGCTCGAACGGTTTCCTTACTAAGTCTACGACTCCGAGTTCCTTTTAGGAGTCTTCGAAGAGAATGGAGTAGACATTGGAGTGAACTGAGAAGAGGACAACTTAATTGAGGTTCTGGACCTTCAGTGTGTTATCTTAAAAAACTCTACACGCGCTTAGATTAATTTTAAGAACGTGTCATTTGGATTTTGAAACGAATAAAGAAACTATCGTTATTCGTACGTATTATTTAGTATCGGTTTACGAAGGTACATATTAGTTCAATATACATTAATATTGACTCCCAACCGGAAAACCTTACGTCAAACGTGTCTCCAACTTTGTACTAATCATCAATTTTCGTATTACACGTTTTTACTTAATTCTGTTAAAACAAGTAACAAGTCATCCGTATATCTTATTATATGATACGCGTTACTTAATATCCAGAGAGTCCGAGTGAACTAAAAAACCGATAAAATATAAATCACATATGTCCCGAAACATCTTATAATTAAATGGTATTTCCGGAAGTATACAATTAATGTACAACTACACAATATATAAACGAAGTTTCTAAATAAGTTATTTATAAACGGATCTCTGAAGGGACCGTCAGGTCACCAATTCTGAGACACGAAGGTTACATCTCCCCACGTCCAAGCTAGGGACCACCCCCTTGAGTCTAGGGAGTACGGCGCACCATGCCGGTTTTTTCCTTATTTCTTTATTTATAAACTGATCTTAGGGGTCTCTGAAAATCTCCACTAAAACAAACGACCCGAGGAATTAAATCGTTCATAAAAGTTGTAATCCCTGTCGGACCTACTAAGAAGGCATAGGAGAGGAATTATAAGATATCATATACCATTCAGTGTAATTTCTATGGACTGTGTTCAATTTAAAAAAAGAAAATCAAACCATTCACGTTTTTGTATGTCTTGAATATATAAGTCTATGAGGTCCGTGATTAACATCAAGATGTTAAACGGGGTGATATAAAGACATATATTTAACGAGAAAAACAGTGTTCTCGACGTAACGTATATGACATTTATTTAGTAACCAACCAAACTGTAAACGGTTACAATGTCTCAGGAGAGAGGATTAGTACAGTCAGTCATAATTGACATACGTCCTTACAGACCAGTAAGTTAGTACATGGAAAATTTAACTAAGTCACGTATCCTGTACAAAATGTTTGACAATTGACGAATTTGTCCTGAAAAAGAGGATTTAAAGTAATACCGGTACAAAATCTTCTTTTTGACTTTCCGACAATTCCACTAGTGTACACAATAGATGGTGAATCTAAGTTATGAACAATTGTAAAACGGTATAAATAGATATATAGACATACATCTATGTCAATATATATAGATACACATATACAAACACACATATATACGAAAAAAGGGGACTTGTTAAACCTGTAACGTCTATCTGAGTAGTGAGAAGTTTTGAATTTCGTAGAGGATTTTTCATTACTGTAAGAGGATTTTTTGGTATTATGGTAAGAGATTACGGTAGATTACTACGTATAAATCTAAAGGGAGTAACAGTATGTTTAAATAAAGTTTGGTCCGAGGTTGATTTCAAATGTGTAACGTAAACCAATAGAGAATCGATAATGGAATAACAAAACTATTTTATACCTTGTTTAGTCAAGAAGATTGATCAGTGTAAACGAAACCTAAAAGTAATGAATTTCATCGTAATACCCTTGACGGGTTTCAACGAATTAGGAGGATTCTTGAGTCTAAATATTAAAGAAAAAGAACGAGAATCACATTACGTAATGTATGATCCACATTCTTTTTTAAATCGGTGAAGTCTATTTTAAACACATACACATACGATTATTATTTTATGACACAGTAAGTATTAACGGAATATAAAATTGAAGTTCTTTCAAAAAAACCATAAGAGAAAGGTAACGTTGTCTTGAGAAGGGGGGTGGGGGGGAAAAATTCTGAGAACCATGACATCATAACAAAAACCGTGGACACATTGACCCACTATTACGAGAGGTCACAGTACTATCGAACATATCAACATCTACATCGAGGTCGTAGGGATCGTTGTACGTGACTTAAGTTCTCTTTTGGAACGAGGGAGACAGGTCCCGAATAAGATAAGTTGAATCTTAGCCTTTCGACATATTTTAATATCCTCAAGGTAAATTTATATTCAAGTTCGACATGAATATTGAACATACACCGGGAGACAAAACCTCTATGACTGAAGTACATCCGAGAGATTCACGCCGTAATACAAGGATCACAATTCTTGTCTTCTGACATAAAAATTTCGATGTCTAAACATATATCTCGATTCTGCAACAACATTACAGAGACTGGACAACACCCCTCACCCCTTGTTTTTCTCCTTGGTTAATTTATCCTGGAAGATTTTTAACAATTAAAACATTTGCCGAAGAAAAATTCAATAACACTAAGGAAATTCAATGACTCAAAATAAAACCTATGAATTTATAACGTGAACATGTTTATTATACTATTTATGTCTCTGATAACGTTCATCCAAGTAAAATTCGACCCTATAGACTTTACTGTTGAAAACCAACTCTTACAGTTCCAAAGTAGTGTCAAAGGTGTTTAAACGACAACAAACGTTTAAGAATTGATTAACTTCTACATTCCCTCAGTTACGTTTACTAAAAATTAGAAAAAAATAATAGAAAAGTCGTTAAATATAAAAAACACTAAAATACGTTGGTATAAAAATGAAACAGAACTGTTGACTTTCTACATATTCCGAAAACGGTCTTTACATGACATGTGTCAAAATTTATTGTCTAAAATGACTATACATTTTAAAAACGGTAATTTTATTTACTAAAGAGTGACTCTCCTTGAAAAGATAGTCCAACCCCCTGACCCCTCGAATTATATAGATTAAATTCCATTAAAGTGACTTTATTTGAGGTAACGAAAATGAAACTAATATAAAAAAGAAACCTACCGAAACATCAAAAAGTCTCAAAATTTAGTAAAATATGTCTTTTAGGACTGGAGAGTGGGACGGTGGCGGGGGGCGGGGAAAACCAAAAAGTCACTATGTATGGTAAGTGTGACTTACTAACCACCTGATACCCACCTACATCTTGAGGTACGTGGAAACCTTACTTTCTTTTTTTTACACGAAATTTAGAAAAGGGGAATTGAGGAAGGTTCAGGGGGTAGATATTGTCTTTAGGATAAAAATAACACTCAAAAGAAGTGATCTACTTAGTTTCGGATGTATGTTGTATTTAACGATCATACCATCTTTAGTTAGAAACACCATGTTCTAAAAACTCAGAACAAGTGCAAACAGAACTGGTCCCATATGAATTCCTATGTTAAAGTTTATGAAATTGAACCTTTTACCTATTATTTTTTATACTAAAAAGTAACCAAATGTTACATCAATTGAAATTGAAGACTCTTTTGATACACCTTTTTTTTACAATGAACAATGCCGGTCGGTAGACATATGGAAAATTTGTCACACGGATTTATATTTCATATCACGAACTCGTCTAAAACCGTGAACTTACAATACTAAAAACAAAGTAGATTTAATCACTCGAAAACAAAGTAGATTTTTAATTTGTGGACTTGTTTTATAACAATATATACTATTGTCTTCTCGTCAATGGAAACCGACGGTTGTAATCTAAACCAATCTTAAGGTGATGACAATCTTAAGTTAGTCATTTTTTAGAATATAGGGTATACCGTAACAACCGAACACAATCTAACAGCGATAAGGTTTAGAAATTTTATTGAACTATTAACTTGTTGTCTTTTGTCATGATTTCTCACAATACTTGTTGTGTACCCAACAAGAAAATCCCCTGAATATTTAATTGAGATCTACAAATGGGACTGACTTGTTTTAACATGTTCTTTAAGAGAACGGACTTTTTAGTTATAAATAACTTGACAAGATAACATTTTTCTAACAAGATAAATAACACTTACTGTTATTTACAATTGAAACTGTTTAAATCTCCTAAAGATTGTTGAACCTTCTACTAGTACAACAGATATATCCGTCGTACCCTTTAATAATTTATATAGTTATCCACGTAATAGTATTTCGTTTTATTCATCCCTTCACCACCCCCATCGGAAATGGTCCCATCTCACCTAGTTCTATCAATAAACTCTCCAAATCATGTCTGAGGATCTTTCCACATGGCGAAGTTCGTAGTAACTGAATAAGTGAGACGTTTGATATAGAAGAACATATCGATGATACTTGGTTCGTGATACTTACACTGGTATTCCGTATTTAGGACGAGACTCAGGGATCTATGTATGTAAAATTTCTAAAATTATCTCCAGATTGTATACGTCTTTTCACGAGTTTAGTTCATAGAGGGAACTACTTAAAAGTCACAAAATCCAAACGTTACTTGTACCGGTACATTTGGAGATGGGTCTACTTCTTTGTGACGGTGGTGGTATCATCATAGAAAAATAATTATGGTCTTCACTATATGATAGTGAAGACGATATAGGAACTCCGTTGTCTCTTGTTAGGACCATACTACACCCTTCATTGATGTGTTCTCAGGACCATACTACACCCTTCATTGATGTGTTCTCACACTTACGTTCCCCTCCCGAGTCCACCGATAGAACCTCCAACCGATGGTGTTAACGTATCACTAATAAAACTTTTTGACCAAGTGAAGGTGTCAAGAATATTTACAACCTTTGTAGATTAGGTTGTTATTTTTTCTTTTAGTGTAAACTATGGTGGTGACTAGAGTAGTCTTTTCAGAGCCCTGAAGGGACTGTCAGATCACCTTTTTGACACGAAGGTGACGTCCCTACCACCCACGTAAGGAGCCAACCCTTGATCCTAGGGTGTACGGGACGTCACACCGGTTTTTTTTTTTTTCAGACCTTCATGGTCCTTCGACCGTTCTATTAATACCGTTTATGTTCATAAGGTTTTACCAAACAACAACAAATCAGCGATTCAACACAGGCTGACACTAAGGTACCTATACTATTTTAAAACGTTATTGTTCGAGTATCAGACTCGGTGTCAGGCGAGGTCCAGAAAAACGGTTGACATATCTCGAAGAGGTAACAGGTGACGTTTCTTAACGTTTCTTATATTAGTTAGACTAAAGCCATAACTGGTAAACCACAACAGGTGTGTATCTCAATAGAGAACACGACGACCTTTTCCCACACACGATACTGATCATACGAGAGAACTTTTTTGCCAATCGGAAACGGGACGAAGTAAAACATGAGGTTCCGGTTTGAACCGACAATGAGGTCGATAGAGAACGAATTTAAGAACTTAAAATAAAAACCGTTGTGACAGTTAACAAAAGGAACTACATCGTCCGCCGAAAGGAAGTAAAAGTTTTACAAACAGTCTGGGTTCGGACTTATTAGTCGTCCACACAGTCAAGATTCATTTTCAACAGAAGGTGTTTTTTTTCATAAACAAATATTACATTAGAGTGTTCACGAAAACTCTGTAGTATGAAGTTATATCTCATTTTCGTGAAACATGGAGGGTAAAAACAGTGTGTCTTATAATTTTTCTTTACAGATATGAGTCCCAATTATTTAACTAAAAATGACGAAGAAATTCCTGTGAGTCACTGACCTTAGAAGAAAAAGAATGTTACTTACCCATGATTCCTCTCTTATGTTACTGATGATCATGTCGAACCATAGTGGTGGAACTAAACATGACTCCAGGGTCACCAAAATCGGTGGTAACGAAAAGGTAAGAATGACGTTTACAGTTGTAATACTTTTTCCATTTACTACAGTACTATCATACTTTTATATCAAAACAAAAATTTAAATGAATAAACCGACGTAACCCAGAGACAACGTCGTCCCTTCTAGAAGTAAAGGAGTACGCCATAGACAGTAACAGTGCGAGCGTGAGATCTCATCCGTCGGAAGTCACCAACGTCACGTATCTGAGACACCACACGCCCAAATCAACGAGACACGGTACTGCCTAAAAATCGAAGGGTTAGTCCATACCTTGGACACAGGGGACGTAAAGTTCCGCATAAGATTGGGTATCTCTTCAGGGGGTTTATGAAGACTGAGACTTTCCTAGAACTCCTGGGAGTCCCCAGACTCCGAGTAGAAACCTCTTAGTAACAAAGGGTAGTCACCAAGAGTTACTCCGTCTCCTCCCCTCTCCCCCTGGGTAGAAAGAAGGTCCCTGAAACCCGTTGAAGACCTCTGTAAAAACCAACAGTGGTGACCACCCCACCATCACCTACGATTACCGTAGACGACGACGACGACGATTCAGCGAAGTTAGCACAGGCTGAGACACGCTGGGGTCTCTGCCGTCGGGTGGTCCAAGGCGGCAGGGACCATAAGAGGTCCGTTCTTGTGACCTCACCCAACGGTAAAGGAAGTTACGTACTTTCACTTTTCACTTTCACTTCAGCGAGTCAGCACAGACTGAGAATCGCTGGGGTACCTGACGTCGGAGGGTCCGAGGAGGCAGGTACTCTAAAAGGTCCATTCTCATGACCTCACCCCACGGTAACGGAAGAGGCTTACCGTAGATCACGGGTCCCTATGACGACTTGTGGGACGACACGGGTCCTCTCAGTGGGGGGTGGGGGTGCGAGGGCGGCAGAGTTTCTTACTAGGTCAACCTTTGCAATGTGGGAACTCCAACTCTTTTGAACCAAATGTTTTGACTTTGGTGTTGTGCCTCTTGTTAGAGTTAAAAAGTCAAAGGATGTGTGAAGGGACACAATGTGAAAGGGTGAAATAAAAAGTTTTGTCGATGAAAGCCCAGTATCAAGAAAGAAGAAATCTCTGTGACGTAGGTTGAAAAACCGGGGGAGCCGGCGGGAGGGGGGGGTCAACTCGATGCCGGGAGGGAGCAGGGGAGGGGTGGGAGTATATGAAAATATCAACCCAAACGGAGACAGGAGTCGTGAACCGACTAGAATTGATCCGACATTTAAGGAAGTCCCTCCCGGCGTATAGTCACGAGGGCTAAGGGGGGTTTCAGCAAAAGGCGGGAGATGGACGACTGACCTAACCGGAGCGCTATGGTGGTCGCTTCAGGAGAGGTGCGCGTGAGTCGGGCGCGTCTGCGTCAAAGGGAGCGAGGGCTCGACACCCGTGGTCGCGCGGCTACGAGAGCAGACGGCGATCTCCCGCGCGGGCCAGGCTCGCCGGGACTGATGGTCGGAGCCTCCCATTATTACCCCACCCCCGCCGGCGGCACTGAAGACCCTGAACATCAGGGTCCCTTTCCTAACGCCTACTTTCCGTGACTCAGCGGAGAAGGGTCGAGCGACGAGGCCTTCCAAGCCTGGGGGATCCAGCTGGTTGGGGGATAGAACCTTCTGGGCCGTAGATGCCGTTCGCCCTTCCTCCACCCGTGCTATCAAAGGCAAAGGCCACCCATTTCCCGTTCGCCTTACATTTGTCCCCTGGCCCCTCACCGGAAGCCCATTGTGTCCGATGCCCAGTCACCACCTTGAGCCGCCTTCAACCCCCTTTTGCTCCGACCACCCAGAACCCCACTGCCCTCATTCTTCGAAGTCTTCAGCCTCAACTCCGGGTGGCGCCCACACCGTCTCGGTCCTGCGATTCCAACCAGAAATCCCTGGTCGTCAAAACCCCAAGTCCGGGAAGGACCACGAGCGCGGGGACCGCCCTCCTCGCCTTCCATCGACTGAAACGTGGGGCCCCTACCCCGGGCACAGACCCCGCCCTGAGACTCGAGCGCCCACTGCAGGACCCGTCGGGAACACTTGAAGCGTCAAAAAAACACATGCACAAACACACAAGTTTTACTCCCCTTCAGCGATCATGACCAAAGAAAGAACGCCATTGCACAAAGCCCATCTAGCAAAGAACGCCTTAGGGAGTGGAGGCTTATGTAGGTATATGCGTCTTCCTACGACAAAACGAAGGAACAAACACAAGAAGTCAAAGGAGCGGAAGCAACGAAGTGAAAGGCTGCGTCACTTCTCTTCGTAAGAGATCGAACACCGTCCCATTTAACAGACACAATAAGACCAAGGGTGTGAGACAACCAAAGGGACCACCGAGTCACCATTTCTTAGGCAGACGTTACATCCTCTGGTCCCAAGCTAGGGTCCCAGTCCTTCTAGGGGACCTCTTCCCTTACCGTTGGGTGAGGTCAAACGGATCTCTTAGGGCTACCTGTCTCCTCGGACCGCCCGACGTCAGATACCCCAGCGTTTCTCAGCCCGTGCTGACTTACCGATTGTGTGTCAAAGCAGAGAGTGTAACGGATAAACCTTTGAACTTCGGTCTTTTGAATTAGTAGGAGTAAGAACAGTGAAAATCCCTGTCACCATTTACGTTCGGAAGATTTGTACTGAATAAGATTATGGAACACTCTCGAAAGATTGCTAGGTAAGAATATAAGAGAAAGACATGAAGACCTGAATCCAAGGTATCATTTGTGTGAATGTAAAAGTCCGAAAAACAACAACAACAAGAAAGGGATACAATGAACGTCATTAGAAGTTTGTATCCTTTGAGTAAGAGGGGATAATGGTACCCAGACCCTTCTCCTAAACCGAAACAGGAGTAAGGGATCATATCAAACATTAGGTAATGAGGACGTCCGAAAAGATTTTTAGAGACGAGGACACCTTTCGCACACCAAATGGGCATAGTCGGATAGGTAAGAAAAAACCAAACGAAACCCCAACACAAAAAAACCGGAGGGAAGAGTCGTCCACTCCAGGATCAAGGGCTTGATCCCCATCTAGGGTACGCGGGACGTCACCTTCGTACGTCAGGGTTAGTGACCTGGGGGTCCCTTCAGGGTGCGTCATGTAAAGAACTAACGACATCAAATAACTGTGAAGTAATTCTTGAATCCGTGTACTGAGTGCTAAAAGAATGGAGAGGTTTTAGACGGTAACGGAACCCGGAAAGGTACAATCACTGGAGTATCGGTGGGTGTGAAAGAAAACCAGAGAAAGTAGGATCGCCAATCAAGATGAAATAAAGTCACACGTAACCACTACTTCTCGAACCATCGACGACCTTGAATGATAAAGTAATGAAAGGTAATAATGAGGGTGTTACGGGTAAGAAACTATCAACACACATCTGGAAACCAGGTAACGAAAAGGAATAGGGTTATCAACTAGTCAGGCAACTATGAGAGAAACCCCAACATCCGAGGAAATTCTTACCTTACTTTCGTATCTCTGAGAACACGTCCCATGTTTGTATATTTTTAAGTAAATGTTAAGGTTTCCAAAGAGTCATAGATATTTGGATAGGTACATTGATCGTTCTCAAGAACTAGGGAGTCATTTAGGGAAGAGCTTTATTTATGAACAACTTAAGAAGATCCCAAAAGAAATTGAAACAAGGTAGTTAATACGAACGAGTGAGTCGGGAATATAAAACATAATAATAACGTCAAAATGTTTCGTCAAATTGTAAACAATAGTAAGACTAATTGGTATATCAAGACACTTAATTTAGTAAATGGTTAAAACTTAGAAAGTCTTTGAAAAATACTACCTTTTAAAGTTTGTATATACGATTCTCTCTTCATCTAAGGTATATGAGCAGTGGATTGAACTAGTGAATAGTTGAGTATCGTTAGAAAATTATACACATAGAATATAGTATAAGTAGTAATGAAGCTTTGTTAAGGATCTATGACACATTAAAGTACATTTTATATAATTATACATAAGGGTTTTCTACTCGTATGAAAAACAGTTGTATTATGAGAATATGGACTTTTTCGTCCTTAAAGAATTATAGTAGTTTATACTTCCGTAACAAGACTAGGGGGGATAATAAAGAATTTAAAAAGGAGGGGTAACCGAACAAACTAAGACATTGATCTGTTCTAGGTGTGTAACACAAACCAAAACAAAGAATTCAGAGAGAATTAGATCCCCCATGGAGGATTGAAAAGGAAAAAAGAACCTCTTTGGTCAAAATAAAAAGGAATCAAAGACAAGGAACGACAGAACAGAGTCTGTACAATAAATTGTATGAGGAGACATAGGGAATAAAGAATATTTGGCCATCTCTATATTCCACTACATCACAATTAAAACCGTCCTTATGAAGTACCGACGACACAGTGAAGGTAGTCCTCTATGTATAACACTTGAACAGAAAGAAATGGCACAACCCGAAGGGACCACCAAGTCCGTCATTTCGTAGACGGACGTTACGTCCTCTGGACCCAAGTTAGGGACTCAATCCTTCTAGGGGACCTCTTCCTTTACCGATAGGTGGGGTCATAAGAACGGACCTCTTAGGGTACCTGTCTCCTTTGACCGTCCGACATCAGGTACCCCAGTGTCTCAGTCTGTACTACTCACTGCTTGTGAAAGTGAAATGCTACAATCGTCGGTATTTACTAATAACGGATCTAGGTGATAAAATTAATCCCCGGTCTTTTACCACTGTCGGAATAGGAAAATAGGAAAGAAATGGACAAACAACCTTATGAAGATATTTCCCGGTTCATACTTTAAATTTCGAGAGAGAAACATCAAAAAGGTCTTACCGAAGGAAACCTACCTTTTCCTTCTAGCCACTCTTCCAGAGTTTCCAGTGTAGGGTCGTCAAACTTCGACTTCGACGACTACTCTTTCTACGTCGGCCCTTTCTACTTCCGTCGACCGAGGTGCGACAATTTGCCTCCTTTCTCTCAGAGGAACTTCCGACACGGCTCTTTTCGTTTGTCGACTTCCTACTTCCTCGGTGAGAGCGACTTTTATTTTCCATACAAAAATCTCAAAAGAAAATCTCCTACCGAAACCAGAAACCATCCTACCTTACGAGAAGTCTAGTAGGTCTCTAGATGTCAGTCCGGACACACCGTAACTGACCATATAGGAAACACCACGACTTCGCAAACTCTGTAATTTTCATCATCACGATTGTTCTTCGTGAAAAATTTTTAAGAAAACAAAGAAGAAAAAGAAAAAAAAAAACTGATAACCATTCCTACTAATATTTTCTAACGAACAAATAGTAAAAACAGAATTAACTCAGTTTCAACTCCTTGGTCGGAAAAACAAAGATCCTTACAACAAAACTAAGACCCTCATTAGAATAACTTAAAATTACATTTTGTACTTTATTACGAATTTGATATTTTATAATCGTGGAGTTTAACCTTCACTTCCCTTCTGTCAGTCAGTTGCTGTTGATGGTCGAAGTACAGGATTACAATCTAACACTTAAAAGTAAACATCACAAATCCGTGTTTCTAAAAAGAGACCATCCTGAAGTGTTCTAACCGATAAGATAGAATCTTCTTTTAGTTGATATTTAAAAGGTGTAAATACTTTAGTAAAACTTTTGTAGGTATTTTGTAGAAATCTTTAAGGACATTTACGGACAATTTTCAAGTAATTAAAACAACAAAAATAGAAAAAGAGATCTGGTGTGATCACACATCTTCCCTTCTCGATAAGTCAATAACGGTACCCTAGGGGAGGCTTAAAGGACACCATCTACTCTCTATAGTTGAAACACCTATTTGTTTATCGAAAAAAAAAAAAAGAAAGTTTTGTAACTCAGTAAAGTGACTTTAGTCGACCTATCCTACGAAATAAAACTTACCTCTTGTGACACTCTATTAATTCATAAAATCGAGAAGTCGTAAACAAAAACCTAATGACATATGTGTCGAAACTTCCTAGTGATTTGTCTTAATTTCTATAGACATCAAGATACTCAGTAGACCGATGAGATTCGGTTTTTATTTATCTTTATTACCAAATTTTTATAGATTCTCTTATAAGTTGTACTAACTTTCATTATACTCCTCATCATTTATTATATTCCTTCTTATCATTTCAATTTAATTTTCTTATCTTGAGTTAGGAACAAAAGGATAGTTGAAGTGATACTAAAAGCCATGTAAAATTCGGTGTTACAGGAAGGAACACAAAAACTTCTGTCAAGAACTACGTCGAAACAGAATACTGAATAGACGTTTGGACAATCAAGGACACAAGACTACAAATAGCAGAACAGGAAGTCTAGAGACGAGTATTCAGGAGAAGAGTCGTGGGACATGAAGGAACAAAAGGTAGTGTAGTCGAAAAAAAAAAAAATTTTTCTTAAAATTTACAGATAAAACACTAATCCACTTTCCTTACGATTAGTTTATTTGGAATCTTTTCTAACTTTTTGAAGAAATGAGTACTGAATATAAAGATTTAGACACAAAGTCTCTGTTAGTAATTTAACTGGAGATGTTACCACTCTAGTGTTTCACTTAATCAACAATCCCACCGTCAATAAAGTTCACGACATTCTGAATAACTACATGGCTCCACATCTTTGTCACAATCTGTAAATAGCTACATGGTTAAAGAAATTTTACACAATTCGAAATTCTTTACACATTGCAGTAGTAATTTTAGATTGTAGTTTATCGGTAAGTAGGTAAGTAGGAAGAAAATTTTTTTGTAAGTTTCTCTCCATTCTATATAATTATTTGAAATTCCTCGAGTCGAAAACTATTCTACGACGACGACGACGACGACTCAGCGAACTCAGCACAGGTTGGACACGCTGGGGTATCTTGTGTCGGGTGGTCCGAGGGGGTAGGGACCCTAAGAGGTCCGTTCTTGTGACCTCATCCAACGACAAAGGAAGAGGTCACCTACTTTCACTTTTCACATTCACTTCAACGAGTCAGTACAGGGTGAGAATCGCTGGGGTTCCTGACGTAGGGTGGTCCGAGGAGGTAGGTACCCTAAAAGGTCCGTTCTCATGACCTCACCCCACGGTAACGGAAGACGTGTTCTTATGTTTATTAATCTCATCACACACGTCATTCTGTCCAGGTATGTTTTATAAAATCTTAGTGTCCTTTAGTCTCGGTGGTCAAGATGGACACATATAGTTCCTTCAAGACTGTCTCTTTAAGTCAGAAGTCAACCCAAAGTTTCTTCCTCATCATAAACGGTTTGGTTATCACCACTCTTCATAAAGTTCTTTCACCCTTGTCTTGTACCTTCATCTTTCTCAGTACTTTAACAAAATGGACAAATCCTTTTAAGATGGTTCAACCATAACGACCTCGTTTCTTCATGTTTTTTCAAACGTCATTTGTGAGGACTTCTCTTTTTTGATCCAACACTAGAGAAAGATACGTTGTTATTCTGGGAAAAGTAACATAAAACAATTGTTACCACTCTTCATTAAAATACTGAATTTGTTTCATTCTCTTTGGTGTTAGTGTAGTCGAAAAATTTAAAAGAAAATCATAAAAAGAGAAAAACTTCAATGTAAAAAGTGAATAAATCACGAAATATAAAGAAACGGAAGATATCTTTACATTCGAGGTCCTTACATCCCTGAAACAGATTTGTCTGAAAACATGAGATTGAGAACCTTATTAAACACAGTAAATGTTCCGGTCAGTCATCTATAAATGACTTATAAACATTCCGACGACACAATACAAAATAACACCGATTTATCCAAAAACACCTAATTAATGGTATACAATGTAACATGGATATCTTTATATATAAAAATTTGAGGTCTAACCTTGTGGTAAGACTCTTGTATAAAATAAAGTATAAGGTTGGTGTCTCCAGGAAACCCTTATCTTAAAAGGACAGAAGGAGGACGGACTCTTATACTACGAACTCTTAATAACAAGAAAAAACTCAGGTTAAGGAAAGGAGTTTTCGACACTACCATTCCTAATTCATTGTTTTATACCTTGTCGAAACTTGAACCTTACTCATTATTAGGATTCTCACATCTCTTCATCCCCACGGAGACCTCCGTAACGATCTCTTCCTCCCTCCCTTCCAACCACCTTTCCTCCCTCGAGGAAGTCAAAGGACCCTATGTAACAAAACGGAGGAACTCTAAAAAAAATGGGACGTCCAAAAGAGTAAATCAAAATAAATCGTGAATCTGTTAACAGACTCATGTAACTTATACATACTAGTTCACACAATTACAGAAAGAAGGAGGTTTCCTCCGTGTCAAGAACTCGTAGTGTCTGAGATGGGACAGATCAAATGAAGTAATCATTGTTTGATAATCGACGAGAATCCTTTTACACCAAACGTCGTCGTATCGAAAATTTACAACGTCAAGATGGAACATCAGAAACCCTAAGGAAGACTGTCTTTTGACCAAATGAAAAGATGACTTCGGAATTTATTACAATCACGGAATACGAACACACACGAGTCAGGGAGTCAGCCCAGGCTGAGAAACGCTGGGGAGACAGATACCTCAAAAGGTCTGTTCTTATGACCTCACCTAACGGTAAAGGATGAGGTCCCCTAGAAAGGTTGAGTCCTTAACTTGGACGCAGAGAACGCAGAGAACGTGACCGTCCGTCTAAGAAATGGTGACACGGTGGACCCTTCGGGGGCCACGGAATGTCTCTGTCAAATCATTCAGATCACCAATACTCGCACCTAAAACTTCAGTAAAATTAAGGTAAGTCTAAGATCGAAATAGTAAAAATGACATTTTTAAAACCCGTCTAATAATTAGAAAATTCACAGTTAAATATCAAAGGAATATACATTTTACTTCCACTGTAAATAGAGGATTTGATACCCCCCTAATTTCTCGTTCAGGTACATATTTGTGAATCGTACGGCGTATCGTGGATCATGAGTGATCACTTATATGAAATCTATCACATTCTAAAATATACACTAACTATATAAAGTACTTCATAATTTAAAAAAAAACTGTTAATAAAACAAGTTCGTAGAAAAAGACCTTAATTATAATTGGTCCTGTATGACATCTGAAGGTCCCACCAAGTCGTCATTTCTTAGACGGACGTTACGTCCTCTACACCCAAGTCAGGAACCCAGTCCTTCCAGGGGACCTCCTCCCGTGCCGCTGGGTGAGATCATAAGAACGGACCTTTTAAGGTACCTGTCTCCTCGGACCACCCGATGTTTTCAGTCTTTACTGAATCGTGCGTGTGTGAGCGTGTCCTGTGTGTGCACGTGCCCTACACGTATGGAAAAATTCTTAGTGTCATACCCAAGTTTGAAAATATACGACCGAAAATTCCAAAGTCGGTGATCTACCACTATAACTTAACACATCGATTCACCAGAGTAAAAAGGAACATAATCACAAATACAAACCTTTCGATCTTATAAAATATTAAACGGTACTTAAAACAGGGAACAGATCTTTTCGTATGATGGTTTCACTTGAACTCCCACTGGACCGACACACTTTGCGTAAGACAACTCACGGTCAGACCGACATAAATTACTGTCACTAGAACGGAGAATAAGACACCTTCTTTTATCTACGTCAGGCACATCTTACGGAAAATAAAAGAGTGGGGTGAAGAAGGTCAGACTCACACAGATGTAGGTTCGGTGAACGAAAATGACACAACATTACTTCACGAGGACGAAAATAGTTTCCGAATAGATTAGGGAAAAACGGAATAGTCCTTAGAACAAGGATTTTGGTGGGAGTAAAAAATTTTTCCAATAATAATAAAAAAAATTAGATAAATTACTTAAAAACCGAAACGGTCCAGAATCAATACCGTATACCCTAGAATCAAGGGACTGATCCCAAACTTGGGTCCACGGGACGTAACCCTCGTACCTCAGAATCGGTGATCTGATGATCCCATCAGAGGGGAGGAAAACAAAACTATAGTAGACAAGAAGAGAGAGAGAAAAAATGGGAAAAATTTTAACTTGATATCAACTCCATATTATAACACTCCATATTATAATATACTCAAAAATGGGAAAAATTTTAACTTGATATCAACTCTATATAATAACACTCCATATTATAATATACTCAATATCCACATGTTATATCACTAAGTGTTAAAAACTGTCATTTCTTAAGTGAACGTTACACCCTCTACACCCAAGCTAGGGACCCACCCCTTCCAGGGTACCTCTTCCTTTACTTTTGGGTACGGTCATAAGAACCGGACTTTTTAAGATACCTGTCTCCTCGGACTACCCGATAGTAGGTACCCCAGTGTCTCAACCTGTGCTGAATCGTTGATGTTGTTTGTTTGACCTTCGCACTTCAACAGAGACGACCAATTACACGGTAAGGTCTTGATTAGTCGGGGTGAGTGGGAGTCTAGGGACGGGACGTCTTTCGAGTGTTATAAGAAAAAAACTATCAAAAAAAAATTAACTACACATCAACTAAATGTCAAAACACAGTCAAAATCCACATGTCGTTTCACTAAGTCAATATATATATATATATAAAGTCTAATAAAAAGTATTATCCAATAATGTTGAGAAGAATAATGGTATTCCAGGGTCGTCTACGACGACAGTCGTGTCTGATCTCTCGGCGGTACACACCACGACTATTACTTTTCTGGTAGTGTGGAACTACGACCGATCCAACCCGGAATACCCACGAAATCTCCCTGTCCCAGTGTATGGGTCTTCACACTTTCCCAATTTCGGAACACCCTGACTGAAACTAGTTACCTTTCGTCCTATACCTTCCCTCTGACGTTTATTTAAGAAAAAGGAGGTAAGGGGTGACCTGACAAAGGTCATGTTTCACCAAAGTGTGACACAGACTTCTTCAAGAGGTTTCAATTGTTAGTAGACACAAACAAAAACTTCGACAACAGTCGAATTGTATACGGAACACAAATAAGAGGGTTTGACGGAGTGAAAAGAGAAAAAAGGAGTGAGAAAGGAACCTAGGATAGACGGTGTTTCTCAATCGGACATTCGAATCCGAAGTATAGTAGTCCGACTGTATAGTAGGACCTAGGGAAAGAGAAAAAAGTGAGGAGAATCGGTCAGGTGCAACGCTACTAAAGTGAAAAAGTACATAGACCTAGTGAAAAGAGGGGGGAAGACAGAAGTAACGACAGTAGGATCAGATTAAATAACAGGAGAATGGATCTAATGAGACCATCAGAGGATTGTCCCGAGGGACACGAGTAAGAACGGGGGAATATCAAGTAAAAGGAGGTGACCCGGGTTGACTACAAAAGTTTTACGCTTCGTTAAGTACTGACATAACGAACCTTTGACACACCTAAGGGGTAGTGAGTATGTTCTTTTAGCTGTGAGTATTGACCGGATGATCAAAGTATTAGTACCGAAGTCTCTTGGAGAGAATGGACAGTCAAGGGAAAGAAGGAGGAGGAATATCGGTACGACCAAAAGAAAAGAACGGAGTTTTTTTTTTTTTTTTTTTTTTATCTCACAAATTCGGAGCGAACCGGAAAAGGAAACAGACCTTACTTGAGGAGATCTAAAAGGTAACCGACCGGCGAAAGACAGTAAGTCGAGAGTCGAGTCTACGGAAGGGTCTCTCTGAAAAGGAGTGAGGACAGTATCGGGAGGCACACAGACAGTAGTACCATGAATCGGTACAAAATTAAATATAAACAACAGAAAAACACGACAGAAGGGTGTGTGCATGTAAGATCTTACATTTGCGTTCTTCTGACCAGAAAAATATAAAACACCTTACGACGTGGGAGTCATCTTATGATGGACCGGGTCATCAAAAGACGAGACCACGAGCTATTTACGAATAATTTACTTATTCGACCATTGATATATCGAGTAATTTGGACTACGATATCGTTTAATGTTTAGATTAACCCTCGTTTCATCGATTTGGGATACTGTAAAGATAGACCATTATTCACACGACTAACTGAACCGAACCAGTGGTCGACAAGAATATGGAGTCACAGTCCATAATAGAATGGGTCGGGAACCCGTCAGGGACCTTGATAAGTGAGACGAAGGAAGAAACACGATCAAGTCACCGTATGACAATTCCAACAGAAATTTGACCGACTTAGTCGGAAACCTGTGAATAATTGGTATCACTGAAATTTGGTTCAAAAATAGAAAATTACGAAGGATAGGTCGTCGACGTAATCCCGGTACAGACAAGTTAGACAAGGTTTGGTTTCAACTTAATTCTCTATACGACATCTCGAATACTCACTGGTAACTAAATAATCCACGGTTCAAAGGACACTAGGTTTTTACCTCTTCGAACTACCATGGTGGAAAATAAGTATCCGGTCCTCTTCTCCTTCCCCTCTTTACTCTTTTTCGTTTCCCTCTTTACTCTTTACTCCCTCCCCTCCCTTAAACTGTTCGACTACCATCACTTCATTTACGGGTGGCCAAGGACCGGGAGAAATCGGTCACCTTTCGTCGAGTCAACAAGGAAACTTGGAATACACACGGAAATCGTTGTCACGTGTAAAGTAAACCGTCACGAAGACGATTGTCATCACTTCACTTTTTCACTTCAGTGAGTCAACACAGGTTGAGAAACGCTGGGGTACCTGACATCGGATGGTACGAGGAGGTAGACACCATGAGAGGTCCGTTCTTATGACCTCACCCAACGGTAAAGGAAGAGGTCCTCTAGAAGGGTTGGGTCCCTAGCTTGGGTCAGAGGACGTAATGTCCGTTTACGAAATGGTAGACTCGGTGGTCCCTTCGGTTGTCATCACCGAGAAAAGGTTTAGTTTCGTCACGTCGACCCCTTCTCCTGTAAAAAGAAAGACGGAGTTTAGACACACGGACACAAACGTACACACACAAAAACATACGCACCCGTACAAACACACGGACGGAATTACTTTCCTCTTTTGTCTTGATCACTACTAGTCACAGTAGAATTTGAAGGACCAAATAAAACATGAAACCCTGCTGAATTCGAAATCACGTATTCGTAGAAACGCCTCCACCCACCCTTCTCGGTAGGACTGAAAAATCCTTATTACGACAACCGTAAAACCGTCCTGTCAGAGAACACGTACTAACGGGAAACGAAACGTCCGGCGATTAGGAACTAGGAGAACGGTGATCACAGAGGTTCAGAATCACTGTTGGTTTTTCAGGAGGTATTTACGGGAGGTACTCCACTATTGACGGGAACGAACTCAATCGTCCTTTTATCCTGACTTTCATTGTTCCTGTACACTGTCTCAAATTGTCACCAACCTAGTTCAACCCCGAAAGGTCCACCGCGAACACCATTTCTGGGTGGACGGTTACGTCCTCTGTATCTCTGTACCCAAAAAGGGGACCCAACCCTTCTAGGGGACCTCCCTTCTGTACCGTTGGGAGAGGTCATAAGAACGACTCTCTTAGGTTACCTGTCTCCTCGGAACAGTCCGACGTCAGGTATCCCAACGTTTCTCAACCTGTACTGACTTCACTGAACCGTGCGTCCCCGGTTCATCTCATCCCCAACCGTGGGGTTTAGACGAAAATATTTATTCCAAAATACCCCTGTGTTCGTCGATGAAAAGAAACACATAACGGACACTGACTAAGACACGATGTCGTCGGACTCGTCAACAGTCTCTGACACCGAGTGTCTCGGACCTTATAAGCGACATACCTGGCAATGATGCGACTGGAACCGGAGGTCTGGGAAGGGGTCTCGATGTCGCCGAGAACTTTGGAGTCTATAGGGTCTCAGAATTCTCTGGGATGAAGATTAGAGAACTAAGAAAGATGGGTATAAAGGTAAGTGGACCAGAACCCTTAAAGAACATTAAAGAAATGGACCTTACCACTCTACTTTGTTTTATTCTTAATTCCACAAACGATGAAAAGAGAAGTCCATCTTAAAAAAAAAAAATGAAAGGAAAAAAAAAAAAATTACAAAACCTTTGTACGATCGAGGACAAGGAAGAAATATAGAAGGTACGAAGAGAGACGACGAAAGGTTCTGAAGAGAACCTCTTCCTTTCCTGTTTAATCCGTCTTAGTCACTATAATCCTGGAAAAGACATGGGTCGGTACAAGACCCACAACATTTCTTATATTCGTTTACGTGGGAAACCAGGAACTTAAGTAATCATTTCTCTTCTATTTTTATGTACCTTCTTAATCTCTTTTTAATTTACTTTCGTTGTAACCCCAGTAACCTCGTTCGTAACCAGTACATCAAGAGTCTCGAATGGAGTTCAGGACGAAAGAGTACACAGAAACCTGACGAAGAGATTGATGAGAGACCAGTCACCGGAGTCATTTTACTCTTGTTTATTACGGTCAGAATATCCTGAACCACTCGTGATTCACTTAATTGAAAGATACTTTTATTAAGACACAATTCATTAACATACCTTTCACAAACCATTTTGTATTTCATGAATTTTCACACTGAAACACCAGTCAATTTACCATGAGTACCAGAAGTACTCTTTTCTCCTAAAAATGAACCAGAGACTCCTGTCTCTCGGAAACTGATCCACTCCTCCCCCTCCTCGCCCTTGGAGTCGCGCGTGTAAACATGTGATTCCCATCTACCCACCCATCTCGGCTCCGTCTCTACGTCGACTCCCTGAAGGGACCACCAGGTCACCGATTCTGAAACGTGAAGGTGACGTCCCCCACACCCAAACTAGGGACCAGACCCTTCTACGGTGTACCGTACCGGTTTTTCAATTTTTTTTTTTTTTTTCTGTGTTGACTCCCTTCGTCTCAACACCACCGGTCATCCTCTTTTTTCTAACCTGTCTATCCGATTCTGACCCTCTCTAGTTGAACGATGACAATTTAGGATACCTTAAATGATGATATGATATTTAATCTTTTAATACTCATATTCTTAATAATTCTTCCTTATTAAATTGAAACTTCTATTTTTACTATCTTGTAAGAATTCCTACGGTAAATGTCAAAACTTAATCCGTCACCGACTATAAAAGACCAGTCCGGGGAAGGTATCTCAAGGTCAAGTAGGACACAATCGACGATGTCGACGTATATGAAACCACTCGTTTTATGGATAATGTGACAGATGCATTTCGAAAATCAAATTTATTTGTGTCTTTATTTACATTTCAAAGTTTATCCAAAAAATTTTTCAATAAATAAATAAATTAAAACCGACCTACTCGAAAAGAGATCAACGTAGTTCGTCTCCGATGAGATCAACGACACGTACCTGAAGAGTAACTCCACCGAAGACAATGACGCCTAGTGTCCGTCCAAGATCTCTTGTCGGAACTATCAACACCGTGTGTCTGAATTTACGAGGTTCCGTACACCGTAGAAGGTCTAGTCCCTAGCTTAAGAACAGAGGACGAAACCATCCGCCTAAGAAATGATTACTCCGTAGTCCCTTCGTGGGGAGTTTATCAAAATGTTTCTGTGCCACTCGGTCATAAGTCGTATTCCGAAGAGATTCTTTCGTTCTTCTGTTTACTAACTCAAGTAGGTCCACTTCTCAATGACAAATAACAAAACGGAAATAATACTAAGATAGCATAAATAGTAAATTCATACGATGACGACGATTCAGCGAAGTCAGTACTGGTTGAGGCACACTGGGGTCTCTGCCGTCGGGTGGTCTGAGGGGGCAGGGACCCTAAGAGGTCCGTTCTTGTGACCTCACCCAACGGTAAAGGAAGAGGTTACGTACTTTTCACTTTCACTTCAGCGAGTCAGCACAGGCTGAGAATCGCTGGGGTATCTGACGTCGGATGGTCCGAGGAAACGGGTACCTTAAAAGGTCCGTTCTAATGACCTCACCCAACAGTAACGGAAGAGGTAGTAAATTCATATCTTTGAACGATATCAGGTCGCGTAAATAAACACTTACAAAAACAACCTAGGTTTGACATGACCTCAATTAACGGTCACTTAGAATAAAACACTGTACATACACATTCGATTTACTTACCTTATTATCTCTATCATTTTATAAAATTCACTAAAAACATAGACTTCATTTTTTAACTATAATTTCTTTATCAGTATAATTTTCATACTGAAAAATCTTCAAAAAGTCTTTTAATAGTAACAGATTACAGTGTTCCCCATCTTATCTCGTTGACACAAGTTATGTTATTGATTCTTTACAGGAAATGATTAATCTTCAATGTACGAAAACTTTTACTAGAAATAAGTCACACAAACGTGGAGGTTCATTAAAGTCTCGAGAAAGGACAAAGGTCTCACTTAACTAGGAAATATTTAACAATCAAGAACAGATATTATCTAATCTTTGAAAATTTCTGGAAAAAGAAGAAAACACATTCATCTATCAAATTTAATAATGACTTTCATCTGAAATACTGAATTAAGAACAGGTGTATCCAAGTTATTTCTTACCACTGATTTTAAGTCTCGTCAAATCATAACCTAACCGGTTGGGTAAACCCAAAAGGGTACTCTAAAATACCCTTTTTTCCTTCCTTGAAAAACCGGTTGGGTCGTAAAGATTATAAAAAAATTACAAACTTTAAACAAAAATTGAATTAAATTAAAATGAAATACAATAAATAAAAACCGGTGCGATCCAGAAACAACGACGTTCGCCCGGAAGAGATCAACGTCACTCATCTCCGCCAAGAACTCACCACACGGAACGTAACGCCCCCGAAGAGAGGGACGTCTCCTATCTGAGGTCCCACGCACCCGAGTCCTCGACGTCGAGTGAAGTCTCGTGCTCCGGAATCTCGCGTCCGGGTTATCGACACCACGCACCCGAATCAAGAGACTCCGACACCGAGAAGGACCTGGTCCCGAGTTTAGACACAGCGGACGTAACCGTCCACCTAAGAGTTGGTGACCTGGTGGTCCTTTCAGGGAGTCATAAAGAAAAATTTCATGTAAATATAACATAGAGATATGTCCTATTTATATGATATCAGACTCGTAGTAGAGTCATGACGAAGGATAAGGTTTAGGGGAGAAGAAGTCATACTGACAGAACTCTCTTATACGTCAATCCTTCATATGAAAAAGAGAAGGTAACAAAAATGAGGAAAAAAAGGAAAGAGAGACTCGAAGGACTTCAAAGCCCTTCAATCCAAGGGAATGATACTCACGAGTAATATACCTTGATATGTAATAAAAAAGGAACCAAAGAAGTCTTACAATAAGATTTAAGATCTGTCTTTTTGAGTTTTATTAAATACCTTAAAAAAACAAAACCAAATCACATAACTCGTAATAGATTTTGAACTTTGGACTAGATGGACGTAACCTTTAGTGTGTTCAAAGTCAGTTTAGACAGATTGCGACGAAAATTGTAGAAATATTAAAGAGACATTTTCGAGAGGGGTTTAGTTCCTTCGTTTGAGATTCAAGTTTTTATATGAATTGTCACCATTCGGTGAAGACTATTTGATTCGACCTTTTCAATGCAGATAGTAATTCGTAAACCCCTTTTGTTACTAATATTTATAATCCTTGTGTTATATTTTATTCCACTTTTGAAATTACAAGAACCATTATATCAAAAATATTCCTTTATTTCACTACTTAGGACGTAATCGATGACTAAATGATTTTACACAGACATATCCTCCCTGAAGGGTCCACCGCGATCACCATTTCTTAGACGTACGGTCACGTTCTCAGTGTTCTCCATGTCCAAACTGGGGACCAACCCTTCTAGGGGACCTCTTCCTTTACCGTGGGGTGAGGTCATAAGAACGGACCTTTTAAGACACCCGTCTCCTCGAACCTCCCGGTTCCAGGTACCCCGACGTTTCTCAGTCTGTACTGATTTGTGTACTTCGTGTCTCGACATATCCTTATCGAAAATATAAACAAAACCATAAAGATGTACTCGTGTATTTTAACATACTATCTTTAGATGGTATTAAAATCACTTTTCATTAATGGTAAACAAAAATCACTGTAAAATAAACTGTAACTGTTTTACGATATTGTAACTAAGAATTTATGTCAGAAGTAAGTATCTAAGACATAAACACTTGAGTGGATTAGTAAAATTTATATAAACATTCGGGCTTTAGTCAAAGGTCCATGAAAGGGTCGACTCAAGAGTCGACTCAGTTTTCTGAAGAAGACGGAAACACAAAATCGAGAGTGTCACTTTTATTCGTAGGAGAGACACCAGAGAAAGCACAATACAAAAGGTGTAAAAAACGAAAAAGAACCACTAAAACGACAAAATTTTCCGGGGGTTCACATCACGTCTCCACGAAACATCACAAACAATTCAGGTTCTTCCGACACTACACGGAATGTCTCTTTTATACGTCCGTCTCCGTCCCCCCTGTCTCATAACACCTCCGAGTAGTTTTTTACTCCACTCGTCACCAGACAGGAGTCTAGTAATCATCAAGGATTTTAACTCACCAGAAAGAGGGTCTCAATTTGTGTCAGAAGTTTGTCTATCGAAGAGTCTCGAGTCGTCCCCTGGGATATTCATATCCTCTATAATTATCATCAAGACTAGTAGTAAAGACGTATAAGTCTTTATACCAAACGGACCTTTGTTTCTGACGGTCGGTAACACCCCACTTAGAAGTGGAATAGGAACATACATCTGACGACGATGTTTCATTATCATCGGTAACTATTGTTGGGTGTACCGTCAATTCCGTCTGAAAGATTTCAAGGGACGGTGTGACAGGTGGGAGTGGGGACGACGACTCGTACCTCGACCGATACACCGTCTACATCAGATCCTAAACGGTGGGACCGTACTCTGGAACCTTTACCATAACGGTAAACATAATAAATGATCATTTCCCTACGATATCGTACCACTTTTGTCTCTTACATGAAAAGTTTACAATAAATTGAAACATAAAAGATGGATTAAGACGGAAATCAAAAGAAGAGGGACGAATTTAGTCACGTTCAGTCGGGTGTAAAAACCAACAATACCAACCGGACCTAGAAGTGTATCATCCATCCTTTAATACATGTTCGTATACATCTCCTTTACTTCCCATCGACCTTCACTAAGTCCTCTTCTGTCGTGCACTATCCCGGATTATATGGTTCTCTCTCTAATAGTCACCAAGTGTTGGCACCAAAAATAATCATATTGGATCCTTTGAAAAATTTTTATGCTTACGAACCCGGGATGAGGTCTTTGAAGAGTAGCTAGACTCCGTCCCTGCACACACACACACAGACACACAGACACACACAGACACACACACACACGTACGTCACACACACACACACGCACGTACGTCACACACACACACGCACGTACGTCACACACACGTAAAACACACACACACGAAACACACACACACGTAAAACACACACACACGTAAAACACACACACACACACACGCACGCACGCACGTAAAAAAAGAGGAGGTTTTGGAGGGATCTAGTGGGTGGTAGGTGGTAGTTTTGACCACCTAATATATAAAAGACAAATCGAGATTTTCTTTCCTACTCATCGTAACTACCTTTCATGTCTTTCAAAGTCGGACAATATTACTTCTTATAAGACCATTAAACTTGAAACAGGAGGATCTTTATAATTTCATATGCACTCAATTGACGAACCCTTGTTACTACACTCCTACTGACGAAACCTATTACACATCCTGAATTAGAAAGGAATTAAAATAAATTTTTTCTTTCACGACGACATAAAGACGTCTAAATATTTTAAGCTTCTATTAACAAAATGTCATAACATAACCAAAGACGACATGTTGTCACATTTAGTCGGTATTCCTGTATGCATATATGTGTACGAAGACGTCTAAATCATACCTCATACGATTCTAGTCAAACCCCGTATAACTCAGACTCCACAGACATCCTTTAGATCCACCTCTACAACTGAGTCTTCTCTCAGTACTGACCCTCTTGTAGTCACTTTTCTGCTACCACCTTTAGTGACAGAGGCATGACCAAAAGTAAGTATACTGGGTATAGAATATTTGAATGACATATAACTATCACTATTTATTTTGTACTAGGGACCTGAGTACCTCGAATATCTGTCTCTTTGATTTATGACTTCTTACAAATGTTTTACTGGACCGTCGCAGAATTTAACAGTAGAGACAGTCGATCTAACGACGTCATCCCAGCCCCCAACGTTGACCTAATATTTAATAACCCTCTTCAGGAAACATTAGGTAAACTTTACTCACTGTTGTATACGTCTGTGACTCTAACCTCTTTTTTTCTTTAAGACACCACGAAAGAATCGGGTCTTTTATTTAAAAGTCCCTTTTAAAGGTCAGAAAAAATTAAATATAAAACGAAAACGACAGGAAAAAATTTTTTTTATAAAACAGTAAACGACAGGAAAGGGAAGTAGAGAATTTAAAAAGACGAAAACATTGTAGTAGTAATAGTCAATAACTTATCTCTATAAAGAACCATTTGTCAATAAAGAATAAAAGACTGAAAATTTAAACCAGAACATAAGAGTTTTATCTCTTAAGAGTTTTATAATGACTTTTATCTTATGATTACATTGAAACTGTTGATATCTATGGCTCTCCGGTAAGTCTTCACCCTACTTCGTGATGTCAATTGGGGTTTACTACGATGGGACATACTCTACTTTAGTGTCCATTACCAATACTTCTTAAAGGGAAAGTAACACTTTAACGTGACAAACACTACACTCGTCACTACTCGGTTTTCTTATAAAGGAGGGTAAAAGAAAACAATTTATGTCAAACAAATAAACCCCTTTTGTATATAGTGGAATAATAAATACCGAGAAAGGAGTACGTAGTTTCATCTTTAAACAAATGGAATTATCACTTTGATTAAAAATAAAGTTGTATTGATACGAATTCTATACTCACTACCCATAGAAAATTTTTCAATGACTACTAGAGAATTTATCTACTTCACACAATCGAAAGGAACCTTTAATTAACATCACCTGAACTGTCATTGAGTCAGAGAAGTCTTACTCCTACTTAACCTAAGACCTACTTCAATAAAGAGAATCTTGTCGGACCAGGTATCGTTTTCCAGTCTTCTCTGAGTCAAATAATTATCACATTTTTATTGTAAACATGAATATTTATGTAAAAATTACAAAACACCCTTTCGAGTATTTCTTTTGGAGACCTCATGAAGATAATCTAATAAGTCCTCTGAAAATTTTAGAGTCTGGCTCGTGATTGTATGAAGACCGTGCCTTATCAACGTGAAGTCGGACTAGACGGGTGGATCGTATAGAAAGTCTACTACTAGGTTTTGTATCCCGTGTAGGAAAAAGTCTAGACTAAAATTAAATAGGTCCTTTTTGGGTTTATTCAATAAAAGATGACTGGAAGTAAACCTATTCGGAAATCAAAAATTAGAATTTATACACATAGAATTTCCATCCTAAACACCGTTCGACATACTTTACTCAGTAAAATAAACCTTGGACTATTACCATCACAGCATTTAGAACACTTTACGTTTACCAGTTTTAAAATATCTATCTTCGCTCGTGAAGGGGTATTTAACTTCATCTCCAAGACCTTGCGGAACTAAAAAGACCACACATACTAAACCTCTTGGATTAATACCAGTCCGACCACCGCACAAATTCACTAAAAATATCGTCCTTCTACATGTACACCCTGTTCTACCCACCAACTTGGTTTTAAATATAAATGGATCAAACTGTCTTCCTGGACCCCAAGGGATTTTTTGTGTAACATCCAACTCATTTATCTACCCCTCAACCTCAAGTTTATCGACACTCGGTAGTACCGGTCTTATACCGAGAGACCAAATCAACCCCGAAAGGTCCACCGCGATAACCATTTCTTGTACGGACGTTTACGTCCTCTGTATCCTCTGTACCCAAACTAGGGACCCAACCTTTCTTAGGGAGTTCCTCCTTCACCGTTGGGAGAGGTTATAAGAACGGACCTCTTAAAGTACCTGTCTCTTCGGACCACCCGACATCAGGTATCCCAACGTTTCTCAACCTGTATTGACTTCGTCGAATTGTAGACACGTACGTCATCCCAAGTTGTCAACGTTTCTCTTATATAAAAAGTATTAATAAAGTCCTTATCCTTCTTATATTGAAAATTGGGACTCATCGTCTCCTCCCCCAATTTTGGTGAATTTACAATATAAAAGGTCTGATTTTTATATAAAAGTTTTTACCTCTCAACAAATGTATGCTAACAAATGTAAAAAAAAAAAAAAACCGATCAAAAATCAAACGATTAAATACTTACAATGACTACCCAAAGAAGAAAAAACCGGTATCCAGGATTACAGAGAAGTACTTTACAAGGGTCGTCAAGTACGACGTCTTTACCGACAGGTCTCTTTAGGTGTAAGTACCCTTAGAACCGTCTGAAACCCCGCACGAGTCGAACCTAATCCTCTCTATCAGAACCATTCCTTCACTCTAATAATGTCACCACTGTAAAATAAAACTGTACAAAAACTAGTCAACTTGGTTTTTCATTTATCAGTAAATAGTCTAGATGTGTTTTCCATTTATCGTTTACTGGAAAATTTCCATAATTGGGTATTTGTGACGAGTGAATGATGACTTGTAGAAAAAAGGTAATGTTTGCAGTTAATGTTATATAGTCCTAGTCTTATAAAAAGTCCATAAACCGTAGTACCCTTAATTTTTTTTTATTATTTACAACCGTAAACCATTTGGAATAAATTTATATTTTATTGAAAATCTAATCAAGTAACGTAGTGAGTCAAATGGGCGTAATATTTCACTATAGTCATCGTGAAACCTCTGTTTTGGTGATTCTCTAACACAACTTCTTCCTTCTTTCATCTTATGTCCTCTTATTACCACTATTTATGAAGTGTGACTTTTCAACGATTCGAACCACTCGCCTCTTTACCTTTTCCCAACTTTAACTTCATAAGTAACACATTTCAAATGATCTTTGACCATGAATTACTTAAAGAGTGAAATAGACCTGATATGGCACATACATCGTTTCCGAGTCATCCAGGCTCAACCGACACTCGTAACAGAAAAGTAGAAACAAAGCCGACTTGACATATATGGATTGTCGATTAAGGGATTGTCCACAAACGTTTAGATTATATAACCACGGTCTAAAGGAGACACAGTAGTTCATTTAATTTTAAAAAGTATGAAAAAAATCTGAAAATATCAACTTTTGTTTTGTTCGTTTTTTAGGGTGTCTTCAGTGAAGATTTTAAGAACCATTTAGAACTCAAATTGTAATGATCATTACCAAAATCATTCAATTGAATGATTGAATTTAAAAAGGCCATGAGAACATTTATATACTAATAAAGATTAATGGTTTATCCCATAAATAGTTTAAGAGTTTCTAGTATATCTGAGAACTACTCTTTTCCTAACTTTATTAAAGTCTTAATGTCAGACTTCCTTCTAAGTATCGCTACCTTTGTTCAAATTGGTCTCTAACAAAAAAAAGGAACGGTAAACTGTATCAGTAGAAAAGAGAGAAAACAACTTCTGAATTTAGTATAGTGTCAACCTTTTTCTTTAAGTTCCTTAAATCAAAAGATTGTCCAATTAACGTTTTGTTTGTCTTCAGATCGAATATTATGTAAAATGGGTAAAGAGAAAATTATTTTAGAATCTTTAGTAATAGACAAAATGTATATTCACAAACGCCATCACCTCTTTTAGAGATCCTGCATATCATTTCTAACAGGATATTTCTTTCTTTTATTTCACGCTTACTTTGTTGTCTCGGTAAAACTTAGTCGATTACTTTCATTTTAATAAGTCATAAAATTCAAAAGTTTTACTCTCATGGTCACCAAATTGACAATGAAAAAAGGGGAACCATTTAAAGAAAGAATAAATATAACACTTTAATAACCTCCTTAGTTTTGACCAAAAAAAGGGGGTAAATCCTACTAAAATCCAGAGATAAACTTTTTTTTAGATTTAAAAACTAAAGATCCATTTGAATTCGACAATATAACTTTGTGACCTTATCTTTTTTATTGAAATAGGTAACAGTATTACTTCCCTTATGACATTTTTTATATAACTTTTGTTCGATTTTTAAAATTGTAGATTGTCAAGAATTATATAGGTATACCTGTTTTTTCATTCTTTTATGTATTCATTTAATTTGTCTGTCATTCAATTTTCAGTTATCAACCTATATATAGATACTCATTATAAATCTAAAAATACACCTCGACTCACACATACAATCTTTTACCAGTGCCCGAACAAAAAGTAAAAGATTAAGAAACTCCACATTTCAATCCAAAAACGAACTCTAGAAAAGACAAAATTCGTATTGTAAATAGTGATATTTGAATTTCAATCAAAACGAAAACGTCTATATGGTAGGATATCACAGTCCTACAATATCAAAGTAAAAGTAAAGTTCTATGTAAAATTAAAGAGAAGACTCAAGAAACTGAGTGACCAACAAGTTCTCACACGACGAATTAAAGGTACATAAACACTCAAAAAGGTCAAGATAACTAAAGATCGAAATAAAGTAAGAGAACATCAAGTCTTTTCTGTGAACCATACAGAAGAATTTAAATTCTGAACAAAACACTGGACTCTACACTAGAGGGACCTTTTGCAAGACACACAAGAACTCTTATTACACATAAGACGACGACAACCTACTCAGAAAAATATAAACGGACAATCCAGGGAAACCAGACATCACCACAAGTCCAGAAGACAAAGGAATAACTAGAATACAACCTTACAAGATAGGTAATAACTTCCATCCTGTAACTTCAGAGGACGATTATGACATAACGATATACAAAGAGGAAAGTCAAGACAGTCACAAATGAAATATACGAATTTACAAGACTACAACCCATACATATATAAATATTAATAATATAAAAAGACCACTTAACTAAGAAAATAGTAATATGTATTACAAGAAGAAATGGGAGAACACTGTGAATTCTGTACAATAGTAATAATACTAGATTTGAAAACCGAAGTTTCTGTCCGTAAGGATTACGGAAAGACTAGTACTCGACCGGGTTCTTTAGGGGTCTAAATGCAAACGACTAAAGGTCTTCGACTTGTTACGTAAACTGAACAAAACTGGGTAGCATAGTTATGGAGATAAAATCACCTGAAAAACCAGGAATAGTTGTCAAAACAGTCGATGAAAGAAAATATGAAAAACTGAGAAAAAAAAAATTGGTATTGGTAGTAAGGTCATGTAAATGACAAAAAATTTTGGTATTGGTACTATAGGTCGTGTCGAGAATTGAAGGTAGAAATGTAACATTATGTCACTCTTTTTCTCTCTCTCTCTGCATAACACCTAATATAATTTATGTAAGGAACAATTTTGATTCGTTTCTTCAGACTGGAAAAGAGGGGACATCCGTTAAGCTTCAAAAGTTCATCGGGAAGTGTAGATAGGTTACTTGGGACTCTATACCTTTCTTCTGGAAAGAACCCGTTCTTGTGAGGTCCTTGTCGTCTTTCATCGTCTCTCCTAATTTTTCTCACTTCATGGTCGTCTTCGTTGTGTAAAGAGTGGTTTCAGTTAAGGACTGATACTGAAACTTTCACTACTCTAACAACGACAAACACGTCGATAACGACTCTTTGTCTTCTGTCAACGTCGTTTATTTTGTTACCAATAACACAGTCGAAGACCCTGACATCTCTGACACTGGCTCTTCCTCCTACCACGACGTGGTGGTCTACCGAGACAAAAATAGTTTCGGGCTACTTCGAATCGTTCTCAGTAAACTTGGGTAGAAACTAATGGTGAATTGAAAATCCGCACCCCCGTAAATCAGACCTCTTTGTCCCATTTTGAGGACGAACAACTTATCAAAAAGTCTACTCCGTATATTTTGAATTCACTTTCTTAATAACATATCAAAAACCTGACACGAAACTACACACGAAAGTCGAGTTCTAATTTTAAGACTCATGTACCAAAAAACTAATTCTTCGAATTAAATTAGGTTTATATATTCACTTACGTAAAAGTTCTATGTTGAACTTTTCATTCAAGAGTTTATCACTTATTGAACTACCGGCCACAATAATTTTATAACTGAACAACTAAAAACAAATTTCCTTCATCCGAAGAAAGGGACGATCTTTATATGACGACAAGGATAAGTGAGAAGAAAAAGAGAACAAAGTAATCTCATTCAGACAGTGTTTCGAACTTAGAAAAACTATGAGTAAAACTAAGTCTCAACAGTAAACCAGGATACATCCTAGAACTTTCAAACTTTTACGTACGTTTACACATGCGACTTGTAAAAGACTTCAAAGAGAATTAAAACCAAACACGAAAATTGAAATATTGATTATATTGTTACTATCAACGGTGAAAGTCATAAAAAATCTACACACTCTATGACTGTTTACAGTCTTAGTACCAAATAAAAAATTTAATAATTCCGTCTATCTCATCAGGAATCCTGGTTTACTCAGTAAAATTTCTACACGTAAAATTTTTTTAGTCACCGAGAATATCTATGTAGTATGGTTTAACGTGATGACAAAAGGGGCAGTTTTCATCATAAAAGAAAAGGAATAAAAATTTTCTAATTTTTGTTGAATAAAGAACGACATTAAAGGATCGACTACCAAATCTTAAGGAAAAGATCAATTGAAAATACCTTGACGAGTCACTTTACTCTTTGTTAGTGTTAAAATTTACTGAGCTAATATGAAAAGATTTTTAACTCCTCCTTTTTATCTATACAATAACTTCATTTCCTCACTTATTGCAAACCGCGTTGTATGTGTCTTTGACTTCACACTACATGTCAAATTAGGGTACTCATCTTTCCTATATAACTTCCTATATAAAGTAACTTTCCAGTGGTAGTGTAGGTGTTTAGTTATGACTGCAACGATTACAATTAATAATAAAATCATGTCAATATATCTTGACGACCCATGACAATGAAGACTTTGAGTCCTTCGATCATAACCATAAAATAGGAACAATCTCTCCTTCATTCAATGAAAAATAAAATTCCTTCAAATAGAACGAGTGACCCTCGTACATGTACATTACCAGACTCTACTGACTTTTTGAAGAAAAAATCACCTTACGAACGAAGAAAAAAAGTCTCAACCTCTTCGGTCGTAAACGGAACTTTTCATAATAAAAAAGGGGAGGTTTCAATATAGTCTATCAATCGAGACCAATCTCTTAAAACAAAATCTTTCTATTTTTTTTTAGTCAATATAAAATAAAACAAATTATTACGTATAAGAAGTTCCCGTCCATCTACCCACACATCTCTTTACACGTGAATGACAAAGTATACAACAAAACTCATTACCTACAACTAACATATCAAACACTTATTTATCCAAAAAAACGAAAATTTCCAAACGGACAATGAAACACAACAATCGAAAACTTTTTTAATCTAACTAATTAAATAAAGAATACACTTTTATTTTATATATTCCGTGGAACATACCACAGAACACATACTTCATGAGTCATTTACGATCGACAAAGATACTTCGTGAAATTAACCAAAATAAATTGGAGTGAAAGAAGACTAAAATTCTTTTCTCCTTTTGAAGAAACATTAAAAAAGGTATGAACCTTCACTCTTCAGTGAGGAAGACTACGATGTCTGTCGACCGAAAGTCAACCCCTTACAAGAACCATATCCAAATATGGAGTTGGGTTTTCTTTGTTCTAGGTCCTACCCTCGCGTACATCGATGATCTAAGACAAATACTTGGACGACAACGGAGACATGACTGTAGTCATCCGGTCCAATCAAAGAAAGAATGTGTCTCTATTCTGTATTCTACCAAATCTACGTTCCACCTCCTCTATTTGCTTTATCACCTAATACCTCCTCTTTCCCTAGAGTAAAGAAGTCCGGGGGTTTTTACGAATCAATCGTGAGAAAACACATACTTCCCTTTTTACGTATGTAATAAAATATTCCTATACTTATGACTATCTAAATATGATTCGAACCATTGATTATCGTTTAAGAAAGTTAGACTCCCTTTATTAACTACAAGTACTATTACTATATTAATTTCTATAAATTATATGAAAGACTTTGTTGTAATTTGTGATTATGATATAAGTTGTATTAAACATCATAAGAATAGACTTTTACACACACCGTATCTATGAGTAATCAGTCTTGTGATATGTTAGGTCTGGTACAGACTATTAAACTCTTAGTAATAAGAGATTTGTTGTCCAAGAATCTAATATTTCATAAATAGAATTTACACGATTGTTTATGATGTATTTGTGTACGTTCCAAATCTGGTGTTTTGGACTTAGATAAAATAAAAAAACATTAAGAAAAAAAGAAATTTTTTTAAAAAAAAATGTAAAAAATTTAACCTATCATTAACGAAGTTTATAACACTACCAAAGACGGTATGTAGTTGTCCTTAGTCGGTGTCCATATGTGCAAAGGAGAGAGAACTTGGTTCTAGATGAAATTAACCTCGGATACAAAATACCATGTGAAGTCATACTTTAATCGAAAATTAACTACAATATACAGTTTTGATATTTCTTCTCAAATTTAATTTTTTCGAAACCGAGTCTTTCGACAACAAAAGTACTAATATTGACTGGTTATATCGGAAAAGTCAAACTTTTAACACGAAACACATTACTGCAGTTTTCGAGCAAAGGGACGGAAAGAGTCGTCGAAGAGTCGTCGTCCTTTAACAATTATTACAGAAATTAAAGTCTGAAGTACTCAGTCTTCGGAAAATTTTAACCAAACCTGAAACTAAAGTACTGTATGTATATAGAATTACTCAACATGCAACTGTGTTCTTGGTATCAAGATATTAATAGAAGTTTAGTTATCCATATAATTCACACAAAAAGGAATCTCTAATAATACTTTGACTACAACACAAAACATTAACTACTGTAAAATCCTAACTCTTTTATTACACGAAAAATTCGGTTATTATTTTTATGTGTTCAAACATTTACTAAGTGAGTAATGATTTCATTTTACTTTATACAGTGAAATGGATGCACATTAATTTATACGGATGGACTCACCTTCTCCCCTACCGGGACATCGGTCACATGGTACTTGACACGGAATTACTCACAATACACACTTGGAATGAACGACACACACGGTCTCACCTTCTTTCCCACTCTTTACTATCAGATGTGAACTAACTCTTCCGTCTTCCTACCCCTTCCCTTACCGAAAAAAAGGTGTCACGAAACTGGCGGTAATTGGTTCCTTAAGGACAGAGAGGGAAACAAGGAGGGACGGTAGAGGGGTCATTTCCCTCAAATTCTATCTTTTGACCCGTACGTTCGGAGAAAGACGAAAACAAAAAACCTTACACAGCACGGACGTCTGTCGGATACAACACCAGAGAACGACCTTTACTTACAAAACGTCGTTTCTGACAGGACGCTCTCCTTTGGACATCAACAAGTCCTGACGTGTACGGAACCTCGTCCAGACAGATTAAGACCCAAACTGTGATCCACCGGTAACAAACGTGTTTGGATTTAGTATAGGAAATTGGATATGAAAAAGTCGTTATTTAGACTGAAAATTTAGAGACGTACTGTAAAACAGAGAGTTCACAGTCCTTCCCTTTTACTCACAATGAAATACTCAGGAAGTATTGTTTCTAATGACATCTAATAAAGTTGCATTCGTACTCTGTCTTTGGTTTAAAGAAAGATTAAAATCTAAAATAAATTTAGTACCTTTAAGATAACTTTTACCCGTTACAAATTAATGTTCCGTTATATATTTGTAAACAAACCGTATAAATTTTCCAGATGACAGAATCGTAACACGATCTGGTGTTATAACTAAGATATAAATTAAACTTCCTCTCCTATACTTTGTCATAGAGACGGGCAGGACAGTTGAAAGAACTTACATTAAAACGTATACTATTTTACGTGAATACTATTCAAATTCAAACTTCTCAAAATTGTGATGGTAGTTCTACCTCTCATAAAGATAGTGGGTCTTTCAAGAGATTTCAAATAAATATTAGTCAAGGGAAGGTGCGGTGTTTGTGACAAGTTGATCACTAAACGAAAGACACTGATGTGTGACTAAACTGAAAAGATCTTAAAGTTTATTTATCTAGTATGTTATATATGAGAAAGACTAGAAGAAGTGAATCGTATTATGAAAACTTTAGGTAGGTACAACTCTAAGTAGGTACGACAACACATTACATAACGGAAAACAACGACTCGTGATGATACGACATACCTATATAGTGTTAAACGAGAAGTATAGACAACTGTCTGTAGATCCAACACCTACTTGTAGATTCAAAACTAGACGACACTTATTTCAACGACATACGTATACAGTGTTCAGACACACACTTATATACAAATGGACCCCTAACTTAACGACACAAAATACCATTCATATACACATCGAAATCTCCTTTGACTTAGAAGATTTCATAAACATGACAAGACGTAAGACTGGTCGTTACATAAAAGACAACACGGTATAGGTACAGTTACGAACCGTAACGACAACCAAAAGTAAAATCACTGAAATCCCGAAAAGACCCTCGAGTCGACCATTTCTAAGGTGGACGTTATGTCCTCTGGGGTAAACTAAGGACCCAGTCGGTCTAGGCGACCTCTTCCCTAGACGATGGGTGAGGTTAAAGAACCGGACTTCTTAAGGTACCTGACATATCAGGTACCTCAGTGTTTCTCAGCCTGTACTGACTCGTTGAAAGTGAAATCACTGAAATCACCTACATATTACCATAGAGTGACACCAAAATTATACATAAAAGAACTACTACAACTCGTAGAAAATATACACATAAACTGTAAACATATAGAAAGTCCTTTATGGAAAGTTTTATAAAACACAAAATAAACCCAATAGAATAAAAACTCATTACTTTCAAAAAGATATAAGACCTATTTTTAGAATTCTATATACACAACACTTATGAAACAAGGGTACCACACCGAAGGAAAAAACAAAATGTAAAAAATTTTTTAACAGATAAAATTGACACAACTCAAAATCAACGTCGTACGTCCGAGAGACAACGTCACGGTCCCGAAAGAGATCGACACCGTACACCCGATGTCTCTCGTACACGACCCATCGACACCACGTATCCGAATCAACGGGGAGGTGTGCACCCTAGAATCAAGGGACTTGTCCCTAGCTTGGACACACAGGATGTAACCTTCCACCTAAGAATTGGTGACCTGGTTCCTTCAGAGACGAAAAAACAGAAGAGTCACTGTAGAAAACTTCTCACCTTCAAAGATTAAAACTACTTCAGGTAATATAAAGGGAATGCCAACATAAAAAACACACATGTCTAGTCTTTCTTAAAGAGAAAAGAGTATCTTCAAAATGTCAAAATCGAAAATATGAATCCAGACTCAGTTCAATTAAAAATACTTTCCATACACCATTTCCCGATCCAAGGAAAAAAGTAAAAGTCAATAAGTCCATGATAAGTAAATTTTTTCTGTTGACGGAAAAGGTTAATTTTATGGGAGGGGTATACTCCCAGACTCAAGACATAAGACAATGTGGCTAGATATACAGATAATGATAAAAAAAAAAAAAACCGACACGGAACATCGAACACAATAGAATACGACAAAATGTATATGATAGTTCAACACTTACTTCTGTCAAAAGGAAGAAAAGTTTGACTTACGAGAAATAAAGGTAAAGAGTGGAATAATGTGACCGATCTTGGAGATCATGTTTTCAAGGGGTTAGTTCCTAACTAGGACCCGGGAGCCATTACTTTTTCAAAGTTCAGGATTAGTGACCTGACGGTCCTTTAAAGGGACAAGAATTTTTAGTTGTCCTAAAAAGGTTGAGCCAAGAAATAAAGGGTTTCTTAAGAACTCGACAAGACTAAAGAAGGTATATGTAAAATCTTAGTAAACAGAAGTAGATGTACCTTCAGACGACCTTAAAACTAACCTTAACATAACTCAGACATTTAGTCAAACCCTTCTTGACGGTACGGTGGGTGAGGTCCCAAGAACGGAACTCTTAGCGTCCCTGCCCCCTCGGACCACCCGACGGCAGATACCCCAGCGTGTCTCAGCCTGTGCTGACCTCGCTGAATCGTCGGCGTCGTCGTCGGTAGAATTGGTACAGTGTAGAAGCTTAGGTACCAGTGCCGTATTAACAGTAACAAGATCTTGACATTAAAGAAACATACAAAAAATCAAAAGACACTTACTCAGAACGGATATAAAAACAAATAGGGATCTATAAAGTATAAAAAGATTACGACATACAAATTTTAAAGTAAAAGGTCAAACTATGATAATGTATCTTTACACATAAAAACATATGACTGGAGTATCGGATGTTGGAACTATTGAGTAAATAATCAACGTAATTGAAAAAATATCTAAGAAATCCGACAAGTATATAGAATAGTTCAACACTTACTTCTGTCAAAAGGAAGAAAAGTTTGATTTACGAAAAATAAAGGTAAAGAGTGGAATCCATGACCGATCTTAGAGATTATGTCACAATTTATCTTCGACACTCTTACCTTTTATTCCGTAAGAACGGAATAAATATTAGAAAACCAGAAAGTGACAATTCATACGACCATAGACATCAAAAACATATGTAGGAAATAATTTAACTCCTTCAAGAAAGGGATCAGATGATTGATAAACTATTTACATAAAGGACGTAGATAGACTTCTAGTATACTAAAAATAAAAAATAAGAGAATTATACTACTCAATGTACATAAAAAGTTTACAGTTTAGTAACGTAAAACCCCTATTTGGGATAAACCAATACTACCTTATAGGAAAAAACTAGAAAAAAATTAAGTTAAACTTTATTCCTAAAAATACTGACACGAGTACTTTTTATAACCAGACATCAAAAGAATATATATAAAAAAATCAAGAACTCAGTCTCATTACGACTGGAGAAATTTTTGTCTCCAACTTTTCATAAAGGTGGATAAGAAAAAGAAAAAGAAAAAAATTAAAATAAAAATGAATTAAAATGAAATGTTATGACATAACCAAAACGGTATGTAACTGTACTTAGGCGGTGCCCACATATGCTCGAGGATTAGGACTTAGGGGGAGGGTGGAGGGTGGAGTATAGTAGAGAGACCTAGTAGGGGTACGTGGTCGGGGTTCGTAGGACATAGAACATAGCTTGTATCTGACCGCTAAGCAAAGAATGTACTATCATATGTACAAAGTTACGGTAAGAGGGTTTAGTAGGGTGGGAGAGGGAGAGGGAGTGTCAGGTTTTCAGGCAAGATATGTAGTACAGAGAAAACGACAGAACGTATGTCCCAGTAGTAATGGTAGAAAGATTTAAGGTATATATACACAATCATATGACATAACCACAAAAAGAAAGACCGAACGAAGTAAGACATATTAACCGAGGTCAAAGTAGGTAGAGTAATCTTGACTAAGTTTACATAAGAAAAATTACCGACTCATTATGAGGTAACACATATACATGGTGTCGAAAGAATAGGTAAGTAGACGACTACCTGTAGATCCAACAAAGGTACAGGACCGATAATATTTGTCACGACGCTACTTGTAAACCCATGTACACAGAGAAAGTTAAGACCAAAGGAGTCACACATACGGATCGTCACCCTAACGACCCAGTATTCCATCAAGATAAACGTTAAAAAATTCCTTAGAGGTGTGACAAGAGGTATCACCGACATGATCAAACGTAAGGGTGGTTGTCACATCCTCCCAAGGGAAAAGAGGTGTGGGAGAGGTCGTAAATAACGAACATCTGAAAACCTAGTGTCGGTAAGACTGACCACACTTTACTATGGAGTAACACCAGAACTAAACGTAAAGAGACTATTACTTACTACAACTCGTAGAAAAGTACACAAANCACACATACGGGTCGTCACCCTAACGACCCAGTATTCCATCAAGATAAACGTTAAAAAATTCCTTAGAGGTGTGACAAGAGGTATCACCGACATGATCAAACGTAAGGGTGGTCATCACATTCTCCCAAGGGAAAAGAGGTGTAGGAGAGGTTGTAAATAACGAACATCTGAAAACCTAGTGTCGGTAAGACTGACCACACTTTACTATGGAGTAACACCAGAACTAAACGTAAAGAGACTATTACTCACTACAACTCGTAGAAAAGTACACAAACAATCGGTAGGAATACAGAAGAAACCTCTTTACAGATAAATCAAGAAACCGGGTAAAAAACTAACCCAGCAAATAAAAAGACCTCAACTCGACGTCCTCAACGAGCATATAAAAACTCTAATCAACAAACAGTCAACGAAGTAAACGATAATAAAAGAGGGTAGTCTTCCGACAGAAAAGTGGAACGAATATAAAAGGAAACAACACGTCTTCGAAAATTAAAATTAATCTAGGGTAAACAAATAAAAACGAAAATAAAGGTCATAAGACCCTCCACCTAGTATCTCCTAGGACGACACTAAATACAGCCTCTCCCAAAACGGATACAAGAGATCCTCAAAATGTCAAAGACCAGAATGCAAATCTAGAAATTAGGTAAAACTCAAATAAAAACACACAAGGTGGATAAGAAAAGAGTTTCTTAAGAGTATCTAAACCATAGAACAAGTTATCACAAATAATCTTGATTGTTTACAACAGTGAATCAGATTGTCATAGGAAAAACCCTTCCAAATTTTACTGTTTAATTCAAAGTTTTCATCCATCTTGTATCTGGAAACATGTAACACAGTGTAACTCACTATCATAGCAAACTAATTCTTAGGGGGTTTTTTCAGGTAAACAACGTGACAACTATACAGAATCTGAAAATATTAGATATCCAGGGAAAGTAAAAAAAGAAACGTTAAATAAATAAAAAATTGACTCAACGGACAGGAAATCTTAAAAGATGAAAAACACAAGACAGAGAACGTAGGGTGGATTACAGTAATTACAAGGAGAGCTAGACGTCAAGTCAAGTCAAGTCAGCGAGTCAGCACGGACTGAAAAACGCTGGGGTACTTAGTGTCGTGCGGTCCGGAGGGACAGGTAGTGGTTGAGAACCTCAAGTGAGTTTGAGTACAGGTAGCTCAACCACTATGGTAGGTCGGTAAAGTAGGAGACAACAGGGGAAGAGGAGGACGGGGGTTAGGGAGGGTCGTAGTCCCAGAAAAGGTCACTCAGTCGAAAAGTGTACTCCACCGGTTTCACAACCTCAAAGTCCAAATCGTAGTCAGGAAGGTTACTTGTTGGTCCTGACTAGAAATCCTACCTGACCAACCTAGAGGAACGTCAGGTTCCCTGAGAGTTCTCAGAAGAGGTTGTGTAAAGTTTTCGTAGTTAAGAAGTCGCGAGTCGAAAGAAGTGTCAGGTTGAGAGTGTAGGTATGTACTGGTGACCTTTTTGGTATCGGAACTGATCTGCCTGGAAACAACCATTTCATTATAGAGACGAAAAGTTATACGATAGATCCAACCAGTATTGAAAGGAAGGTTCCTCATTCGCAGAAAATTAAAGTACCGACGTTAGTGGTAGACGTTACTAAAACCTCGGGTTTTTTATTTCAGACTGTGACAAAGGTGACAAAGGGGTAGATAAAGGGTACTTCACTACCCTGGTCTACGGTACTAGAAGCAAAAGACTTACAACTCAAAATTCGGTCGAAAAAGTGAGAGGAGAAAGTGAAAGTAGTTCTCCGAAAACTCAAGGAGAAATGAAAGACGGTATTCCCACCACAGTAGACGTATAGACTCCAATAACTATAAAGAGGGTCGTCAGAACTAAGGTCGAACACGAAGGTCGGGTCGCAAAGAGTACTACAGGAGACGTATATTCAATTTATTCGTCCCACTGTTATATGTCGGAACTGTATGAGGAAAAGGATAAACCTTGGTCAGACAACAAGGTACAGGTCAAGATTGACAACGAAGGACTGGAAGTATGTCCAAAGAGTTCTCCGTCCAGTCCACCAGACCATAAAGGTAGAGAAAGTCTTAAAAGGTGTCAAATAACACTAGGTGTGTCAGTTTTCCGAAACCGTATCAGTCATTTCGTCTTTATTTACAAAAAGACCTTGAGAGAACGAAAAAGGTACTAGGTAGCCTACAACCGTCAAACTAGACACCAAGGAGACGGAAAAGATTTTGGTCGAACTTGTAGACCTTCAAGTGCCAAATGCATAACGACTTCGGACCGAACCTCTTAAAACTCGTAATGAAATGATTGTACACTCTACTCACGTCAACACGCCATCAAACTGGATGTAAAGAATATTTTACTAAACAACAACAAGTCAGTGAGTCAGTACAGGTTGTTGGGGTACCTGATCTCGTGTGGTCCGAAGGGACAGGAAGAAGTAGAGGGGGTCTCGAACGAGATTACGTACAGGTAACTCAGCCACTACGGTAGGTTAGTAGAACGGGTGACATCAGGGAAAAAGGAGGACGGAAGTTAGAAAGGGTCGTAATCCCAGAAAAGGTCATTCAGTCGACAAACGTAGTCCAACGGTTCGATAACCTCGAAGTCGAAATTGTAGTCAAAAGACCATTCTTATATAATGTCCACCAAAACCTATGAATGTGGTTTTCAATTTATTAAGACCGATAGAGAAACATTATAGTCTAATAGTAACGGATCTAAATAACAAAGTAATCTCCGGTGTTTTACCACTATTAACAATCTTAAAACCACGATCTTTTGTAGAAATTTCCTTTTGAAGAGTAGTTAATAAAATATGGTATCTTTACTAAATACATCATGTCCGTCAAATACATAACCTCCGAAACAAGAGGGGGAAATAAATCGTGAAAAGTCTTATTATCCAACCCACAGGTTATAGGAGGTTTTCACTGATCATTCACAAAATAAAAACATAGTAATACTTCAGTACGTAACTCCATATATATACGATACAAAGTCAACAACGTCAATAAGAAATATAACTACTTATATTAGGACTTGAAGTCATCTAGCACGGTTCAAGTAAAAAAAGTTACCAAGATTAAAACATAGTCTCAAAGATTTCGTACGAACCATAAAAGTCCGACATTTTAAAAATACTTATACTAAACATATATTCCTATATATATATATATATGTAAGTCACTTTAATGTTATTAACACTAAAGTCACGAATTAAGTAAAAATTTTAAACGTTGTAATTCATAACTAAAAAATAATACCTCCTTATACTAAACCGACAGAAAGTAAAGGGACTATATAAATGAATGTTGAGGACATGGGTAAAGGTTATGTCAACTAACATTAAAACCGGAGTTAGATATAAGTAATAATTATACTGATACATTAATAATGTGTATCAACTAGAGTGGTCCAGATAATAAAAGTAAAATGAAAAGTTTATAAAGAGAAACAGAAAATACCTCAGTTATTAACGGAACAACAATACAAAGAATCAAAAGATACATCATATATAATGTTTGTAGGTGAGACTGATTATCTTTATCTTATGAGCGGAGTTATAAGGTTTATATTTTGTTAGGTAATTAAAAGAAAAGAAAGAAAGAACCAAAATTAGATCTCGGTAGACCTCGGGGGGATCACGGAAAATGTGTCGAAATGAACATGGAGACACCTAGACAACGGAACTCAAGAGAAAGTAGTAACAAGAACCTTAAGAGAAACGAAGGAGGAACATAACTTGAGTTCTTTCTCTTTATAAATGGGTCAACAAGTCTAAAGTCACATCCCTGAACGACCCTGCGTTAACAATACTGCGTCCATACAAACGACACGGGACAGGAGGAGAAGACACCACTTTACCCCATCTACTGGATTTTCCCATTTATGTTCCAATACTTACTTACAGTCTCTATGACTATACCTATCTTCCTGTTCTTCGGGTTGATAGAAAGAGAGAAAAGAGGGTTTCAGGAAGGTCGAATCTCAATTTCGGAGTACACACTGGGTCCCGTCGAGGTCCAATCTGTCATCCCAGTTTACAAGAGAGAACGAGACTCAGAAAAAAAGGACTAAAGTAAAAACCACATGGACCTCTCGTTAGAACTCTATTATGAAGGACGGAGGATCTAAGTCCAAGTCACCATCACCCTTTCACTTTCACGTTCAGTGAGTCAGTACAGCCTGAGAAACACTAGGGTACCTGATATGTTAGGTACCTTAAGAGGTCCGGTCTTATGACCTCACCTATTGGAAAAGGAAGAGGTCCCCTAGAAGGTTGGTCACCTAGTTTGGGTCCAGAGGACGTAACGTCCGTCTAAGAAATGGTTGACTCGACACCCCCTTCAATACTCCCACCACCCTTCCCCCCTGATACTTTCGTAGGTTCAAGTACCGAACAAAGTACAACTTCGACTGTTCGTGAAATCCCTTTTTAGTGACAAAACACATCACGTCTATAAGACGTGAGTCAGATTCCGGTCTCCGTACCGAGTGCCCCTTATGACGACACGGAACTCAAAAGGTACCGGCGGACACCGACACCGAGGTTATTCCTTGAACACCTCTCTTCACCGACATTAAACCCTTTACTAAGAACGTAAGGTACCAAAAGACCAGTCTCATGGTAAACTTGACGACATAGTCATCGTGTCAAAAAAGACTGAACTGGACCAACCAATCTAATACTCTAACAGAATTTCTAATACTTTCATTTTTTTTTTTTCCCCCCCCCTTTCACAATCAACAGCGAGTCAGTACAGGCTGAGAAACACTGGGGTACCTGACATGTTAGGTACCTTAAGAGGTCCGAAGACTCTTTGGAGAATGGTCCAAAGAGTCAAGTACCTTAATAGATCCGTTCTTAAGATCTCATCCATCGGTAAGGGAAGGGATCCCCTAGAAGGACTGGGTCCATTACTTGGACCCAGAGGACGTGAAGTCCACCTAAGAAATGACAAACTCGGTGGTCCCTTTGGTGACCACAACGTCAATAGAAGGACAGACAATATAGGATAACCTTGGTCTATCCTAAATTATGATTGGCAAATCTACTCTTGACTGGATGTCTCTTTCAATCCCCGAGACTTACCAGTCTTTGTTCAGATGGTGTTTGTTGACAGAAACACATCGTATCAACCATTTCGAATATTTATTTTTACCTGATCTACCACTTGTTACGACTTACAAGAAAAATCTTATTCGGTCGGAGTTGTTATTTTTCTGTAACAAAACCTTACTTAACATAGGAGACTTTAAGTGTACCATTTCGGCATTGAGGGTTACACTGACATAAATCTCCACCCGGAGATTCCTCCATTAATTCCAACTTACTCCAGGATTCTCACCCAGAATTAGGTCATACTGGTCACAGGAGAATTCTCTGTGGCCCCTACGCACACATGCCTCTTCGGGTTGCACCATTCTATCCTCTTTCCGTCGGTACCGTTCGGTTCCCCTCTCCGGACCCTCTTTGGTGTAGACGGTCACGGAACTAGAACCTGGAAGTTGAAGCTCTTGACACTCTTTTATTTAAAGACAACAACTTCAGTCGGTCAAGTACCATAAAACAATACCGTCGGGATCGCTTGATTATGTCTGCATATTTGGTTAATTTTTTACGTATCTACTAAACTTACCGGTAAAGAGGTCTCTTTTAGATGTTTACCGGTCATACGTATATTTTTCTAAGAGTTGTAATAAACAGTGACGACGACGACGATTCAGCGAAGTCAGCACAGGCTGAGACACGCTGGGGTATCTGCCGTCGGGTGGTCCGAGGGGGCAGGGACCCTAAGAGGTCCGTTCTTGTGACCTCACGCAACGGTAAAGGAAGAGGTCAATAAACAGTGATTATTTACGTTTAGTTTTGGAGTCCCTCTATGGTGAAGTATGGATGACACACGAGTCAGTAGCAGTACAAACTGAGAACGCTAGGGTATCTGACATCGAGCAATCCGAGGAGAGAGGCACCCTAAAAGGTCCGTTCTTATGACCTCACCCAACGGTAAAGGAGGAGGTCCCCTAAGAGGGACTACGTCCCTATCTCCGGGCAGAGCATAGAGCCGTTCGTCCAACAAATGGTAACGCGGTGGATCCTGTCACTGTAAGGCCACCCACCTAAACGAACGTAGTTTACGGAGACTGTCTTCATATACCTAGTGTTTGCGACTCGCACTCGTGTCCCACTGAGAACTCCCGGGTCGACTCGGTATGAAGTAATTAGGTTCTCTCACTCTTCACTTACCTAGTCCTAGTACCCCTTTCCTTTGGGACTAGTCGTACCTGGGAGACACGAGGAGTACGGGTAATCCTACTGATATTAAATCTTCTGTTATTGTTCATAACTCCTATACCTCTTGAACTGTAACGACCACCCTTATATTTCACAACGTCAACCCTTTCGTACACCGTCAAGGAGTTTTTTAATTTACACATCAATCAAATACTGAGTCGTGAAAGTGAGGGTCTATATATGTCTTTACAGAGAGGGTCTATATTTCGTCATAGAAGGGGGGGGTTTTTTTCAACATGTGTTGACACCGATAGTCGTAATAATTATTATCGGTTTAATCCCTTAATTAAGTTTACGGGTAGTCGACTACGTACCTATTTGTTTTACACCATATAAGTGTGTTTACTTTATAAGTCAAGTCAGTGAGTCAGTACAGGCTGAGAAACGTTGGGGTACTTGGCGTCGTACGGTCCGGAGAGACAGGTAGTGGTTGAGGGCCTCAAATGTCGATATTTAGTTTTTCATGACTAAGTACGATACACTCACTTTGAACTTTTATAATACGTCTATCATTTCCGGTGTATAACATACTAAAGTACATACAAGTCTTATCCGTTTAGGTATCTCTACATCTGGTCCAACGGGACCAGATCCCCCTTTCTACGTAACCCTCACTGACGTTTACCCATACACCAAATAAAACCTTAATCCTTACTACCAACGTGAGACACGTTTACGATGTTATGTTCCTTTTACAATAATATAAACTCTAAATAAAGTTAATCCTTTTTATTCTTAGTCGATCTTAGTCGCAAGACCCACCACTTGGACTTCATTCCCTGTTCACTCTCATATATATGGAACTGATCATAACGATTGAAGACTTATTCTGAAACAAATCGTACTGACTACGCACGTACGATTTCAAACTTTTCGTCTCTAGATCTCTTAAATGTTCATCCTTTCCGGTGTTCAGATACGATTACAAAATTATTATTTATAAATCTAAGAAATGTACATCGTCCAATTCGTATTATGACAGAGACGGTGGTAGGTATGTTTGACCATTAAAACTCGTGTGAAACGTGGGTCTAGAACCAAAGAATTACGGTAAGAAATAATTCACCGAGGTTCGAAACACGATAAGAACGTTGAAATGTAACCTGTAATAAACATTTTATTTCTTCAATTTTATAAAGTCAAATTTTTCTACCTTCTACTGGACTTTGTGTGTTTTTAGTGTGTTCAAAGGTTTTGACTACTATACCTTGAGGTTAACTCACATAAATAAATAATATTAGAGGTTTTATTAAAGTCAACCGTGTTGACGAAGAATTTTGGTGTAATGATAGTCCGAGTTAAATTAATATTGGTTCGTTAAGTGCTTCTGTAACATTCGTTGTTTTGTACGAGTCATAAAGAAACTCTTTCCACGAAGTCTATGCACGTGTCGTACTGACCCGTAATGTGTTTTGAAAATCTTCTACTAAGAATGTACGGGTTCACACCATGGAGAAGACAACACTGTAGACACTTTCCGATTAGGAAGGTGTGGAGGACATTTTGGGAAGTACCACGTTAGACGGAAAGAGAATTTAAAATTTCTTATAAGATTCAGTAAGGAATCCTTTCATTTTGATATGTGTAAAGGTTCCCCCTTTTGTTCGACGAATGAAAAATATAATATGTGAAGTTAATACCCAATGATTGTGAAAAAATTTCGAAACAATGTAAAAATTTTCATGGTCGATTACTTCTGTTTTCATGTTTTATAAATAGTCGTACAATCCAAGAGGACTTTAGTGTCAAAAGACCTATCTATGTACGTCGTAGTGATTTGCAAAAAGTGATACATAATGTGTATCGAACCTTTCTTAAAATTATAAAACCGGACATTACAGGTACAGAATTTATCGTAAAACGAAATAAAGAAATTATCACGATTTGAGAAATTTTTTTAACATGAATAAAATATCTAGACTCAGTGACTTAAAAGTTGTGGTACCGGAGTGGAACCAATACTTTTTATAGAATTGTAGACGTTGAAGTCGACCAATATGATACCCCTCTCCCTAATGGTGTTGAAATAATATGGAGCATAATTGTTATTTGGAAGAGTGTCTCTTCTTTTATGAAATTTATGGAATTTAGTATAAATGTTGTTATTTTAAGTGTAAAGTACGAAATCACTCTGAGAATTTAGTAGGTGTTCGTCAGGAAATACCAAATAACCTTATCTCGGGAAGACATGTACCTGAAGACGACACACGGTGTATATTTCGAGAACTAAAATACTTTTATCGTTTTGAATACGACAGGAGGACAGTTCATCTTTTTGGCTCCCATGTAGAAGGGTCGGTAGTTCAACAGTGGCTTTGCGATAATAGTGTCGCTCCACCGTCGGTTCCGAAGCCTGGAGTCCTGGGTCTTCCTCGTTGAGCAGACAGACGTTTCACGAGTCTTCGGGGCCACAAGAGATTACACGCACTATCCTACTTTTCTCGGGAGAGTCGTGACCGGTTTGTCGAGTGACTACACAGATAACGTGCCCTAGAAGTTTCGAAGGTCTTTATCACGACATACAGAAGGGAAGTGATGATATATGTAAAAAGACTATTCAAGTCGCAAAGTGACCCTTTGCACTGAACGTCCCTCGAGGGGAACCCCTGTCCGGGTCGGGACGTCGAGGGCGGGTGGAGCAGGTGGTCATTCTTCGAGAGGCTCAGGACGGGGACACTCCTCAGACTCCAGAGGCTATAGGCGTCTCAGGATTCGCTGCACGACAGATAAACCCAGTCCGGGTGCGGCCCGTGTGGACCGTCGTCTAAGGACGGAGGGGGCTTCGGCAAAAGTGACTCAAGACCGCACATGTCCTCCCAGACGCTGCACGACGACTAGAGGAACTCGAGGGCCCTCTCCTTCCTCGCCCTCACCGGCCTGTGCCGCCTCCTGCAGGAAGACGACAGACTCGTCACGCCGGGACTTGCGAGGGACGCGCTGGGCGGCTACGCCGTCTTCTCCGTAAACTAGAAGAGATACCGAAATGACTCGTGACAGAAGGCGTCCTCCTACATATAGGTCCCCAGGTCCTACCCCAAGTGTCTTCGTTAAGCCTACCGGACGTTTAGACCCAAAAACGACTACTGACCGAGGTCCACACCGGCTATATTGACCAACTGCTTGTGGGCGTGGACGCCTTTCCTCTACGGGTGCAAATCACAAATCGTAAGTAAGTCGTTGACCCTTTTATAAACGTGCGTTGCAGATTGAATCATCGGAACTCTCACGAGTCAGCGAGTCAGACAGGCTGAGAAACGCTGGGGTACCTGCCATCGGGCGGTCCGAGGAGACAGGTACCCTAAAAGGGCTGTTCTTATGACCTCACCCAACGGTGCTGAAGGAGGTCCCCCACAAGGGCGGCGTCCCTAGATTGGGTCCAGAGGACGTGACGCCCACGCTGACTTGGTAATCATTGTAATCGACGGGAGAAAAGACAATTATTTACGGTTCTCCCTGAAGGGACCACCAAGTCACCAATTCTGACCATGAATGTTACCTCACCCGGACCCCAGTTAGGAACCTATCCCCTTGATTCTAGGGTGTACGGAACCTCGTACCAGTTTTTCTTAAAACTTTGAATTTTTTTAACGGCTCTTTTCTCGTCGTATATATCTTGGTCCTTCTGGTGGCTAATGGTAAATAGTTCAATCATATTGAAATTATATAGTCATTGATGGAATACTTATCGAAGAGATCCAGTTTCTACCTATTTTATTACGTTACACCACACATGTCCATTGTATCCGTATTTCCAAGGACCTCTTCTTAAAATAATTGCAGTAAAGACACGAAAGAGTGTCTTATCACTTTTTGAAAATTTGAGCCTTTAAAATTTGGTCATAAACTTAGACAATAGTAGATCTTACCGGTCTCTTATGAAAAATAAAAGAGATATACTTCGACAAGGGATCAATATTATTATTAGAGCACAATAGTTGAGAATGAAGTTTTTGGAAAAGGTATTTGGTTAATACACAGTTATTTATTTATTATTTTTTTTTCTTTTTTTCTTTTAGAAAGGGTCAATCCAAAGAAAAAGAAGGAGATTGACGTAAGGAGTGGATCTAATAACGTAGTTGGTGGTTTGACCGAAAGGGTAGAGGTGAAGGACAAGAGAGGTTTGGTAGGAGGTTTGACGGTGGTCTTCTAATAAAGAGTTTACGGCTAAACTAATACGATGAACCGACGATTTGGAAGTGACCGAGGGACGACGAACCCTTGATATCAAGACAAGTTGTAGACAGTGAGAACTTAGGTAGGACTTCAGAGGTGACCTTAGGTGGGGAGGAAACATAGAGACCTCGTAAAATCTTATTTATCGACCCTCGTGAGACCTCTCTGGTCTGAGTTACTTCTCTCATATTTAAACATTTAAACTCCTTTTGGTAGTAAAATAAGGAATCACCTTTTCCGTGAAGAATAAAAGAGAGAAAAATTTTTAATTTCACGTTATAATATATTTACTGTCCACATGTCATATCACTAAGTGTTAATAATTTCCATTATCAGGTAAATATCAATAATATATTTACCTCATGACCGATAATATATTTATATCAGTCATGACCGATATAACAGACACAACATGTTATATAGGAACATAGAATAAATTATGGATTATTAAAATGGAGAATTAAGGGATGGAGATATAACATAGGGGGAGAGGGGTGACCCTTGGTGATCAAACAACAGATATATGTGAAGGTATAAATGACGATTTCTCATCTAGAATTTTCGAGAGTAGTACTCTTTTTGTAGAACATTGATTCACACCCCTACCTACAATTAATCTGAATAGTATCACTAATAAAACGTTATATATGTTTATAGCTTAGTACGATATGTGAACTTATATTACAATATACAGTTAATATAGATTTATTTATACATATATATTTATGTGTGTGTGTGTGTTCTGTGTGTGGTTTTTTGGGTTTTAAAATGACAATTTCCTACTACTACGATAGACTCAGAATGAAGATTAAGGTGGTCCTAGTAATATATTTTTAGAGTGTGATTAAGTATATTTTAATCACCAAAAATTCCATTATATTAATAAACTATTAATAATGAACGGTAATCATTGATAAAATCCAGTCCCTCTTCATTCTCCACTCAGAGTGTCGGTTCTTTCTACGTAATTTTTGGTATTTTTCTTCTTTCTTGATATTTTCGTATCGACCTCGGTAAATTGGTTCCCGTTTATACAGATGGTAATTCTTCTCAACTACTGTGACGGTGAAACAATATGTCATACTATTATAAATACCACATACTTAGTGATTCTTTCTTATCCCTATAAAATCTTAATATTGTTTGCCCTATTTTTCTTCGGATTTTGTACATTTATTAAGAGTAATTAGACGTTTTCAGTTGAATTTACTTTGTAAAGATTTACTATGATCTAGTCACCCCACATTGATATAAAGATGAAGAAGGATATAACCTTAAATCTGGAGTTAGTTGATGTCCAGATATTAGGAAATAGTTCTTCAACGATAACAAAACTATAAGTAAACAAAACAAAAGTCAACGTTTTGGACTTGACTGATCTGGTACTACGATAAATGTTAAAATAAATAAGGTGAACTACACTTATAAGGGTACAAAACGAGGTCTCCAGGGTAAGGTCAAAGACTACCCCTATAATGTATATACATCTAATGATTTAATGAAAAGATTTTCGGTTCTTTAAGACTTAAATTTTGTGTGAACCAGGATTTATAAAACCTATTCGTTAATGTATGTCGGGACATTGAGAGTATCTTATTTTACTATTTTACCGAGATTCTACTTTAATAAGGGAACTAGAGACCTTCTGTCGGTTTATTTTTCACATGATCTTACTTGTTGTCATATACTACTGATGCGAAAAAAAAAACCGGTTTGGTGTGTCGTACACTCTAGAATTCAAGGGACTGATCCCTTTCTTGAGTGTGAGGGGACGTCACTTCAAGGATACTACTGTTGAGAATTTTATAAAAATCTTTGATACAAACATATTTACTAAGTTGGTTCTGTTTCCTACTGACTGAAAGACAGGAAAGTTTTTGGTTACCTTGTTTCGTAGAACCAAAGAAGGATGGTATGAGAAGTGACTCCAAGAGGCGAGACGGACCCGTGTCTCTAAGGGAGTCCAGATACCCGGAAAAGAGTCTACTTCACAATGACTTTGGTCCTTCAAAACTCTTGGAATGAATCTAGGGGGTGAGACAACCACCGACTAAGACCGGACCCGGAGTCCAGAAGTTTAATGAAAGTACAACGAAAAAGACAAAATGGTCCGATCGATCGAAAGACGAATTCTTAATAGAGGACTGTTACCTTAATAACCATTTTATGTTTCGTATATAAAATGAGTGTAGTGTGTCATCCAACAATTCCCATTTTCTTTACTACCTAAATTTAGACCTAAATCATAGTCCGGGAGGAGACTCACACGACGACGACGACGATTGAACGAAGTCAGCACAGGCTGAGACACGCTGGGGTATCTCCCGTCGGGTGGTCCGAGGAGGCAGGGACCCTGAGAGGTCCGTTCTTATGACCTCACCCAACGGTAAAGGAAGAGGGGAGACTCACTTCGGAGATCTTTTTTGGGATCCGCCCTAAACCCACTTAAACTCTGAAGATCGGTCATCCACCGTCACAACGAGATGAACCCTCAACCAGGGTGTCGGGAGGGATTCTCCAAACGGGTCGACGAAGTTCTGGGAGAAAGTCTTGTCTTAAAATCCAGATTTCAAACGTAAGAATTTTAAAATTGTAACTTTATGAAGTAACCATCAACAAAGAGGGTGGCTAAGGAACTCCCTTTGTGTAAATGATGACTTTCCTCCTTTAAAAAAATTGTGGACTTTACCGACATCTTCCTTACTTTAAACATCGATAAATTCCCTTATTTGATCCTCAATGATAAATAAAAAATTTTAAGGATACTGGGAAGTCTTTTCAGTCACAACATTTTTTTTAATTATCACTTGAAAGTATTAGTTCCACTGTTCTTCGTTCGTTTCTTAATAAAACACCGAGTGAAGTACGAGTCATCATTAATTAACTTTGATATTCCCGTACTTTTCCTCGGAATAAAGTCACAAGGTACCACACACAGCCGCCCCCGCGCCACCCGTCCCCTGAATGTTAATTATATTCGATCACTTGGACCAGTAAAGTACAGAAGAGTCCTTTCGTCTCGAGTACCCCATCGTTGTTTCTACTCATACTTTTCGTTGTAAGGTTTACATATACTTTTGTGAGAGTTTTCGACCATTTTACTAAACTTTTTTTTACTTCTGCCTCGAAAGGAAACGTCGCACTAGAGTTACCTCTGACTGAACTTATCTCTCTTTCTTCTGTTTTCACTCGTTTTCGAGGTGCGTGAAGTGATCTAAAGTTTTTTGGTGTCGGTAGAGACGGAGTGAAATTTCCGAAATGAACTAAACGAAGGGGTTTCCCCATCTGGGGTCTAATTCGACCCTGGTAGGTGTCGTCCTGAGGTCGCAGTGCTTCCCTCCTCTCTCGTGAAAAGACGTTAAGAACAGGTTGTCCGAGACATACAATGTGTTTATTTGCACAAGTCCGTCAAAAGTCACAACCTTCTCACACGACGACTCTTTTGGCTTGGAGACTCACCCTCCGTCCACCCCCTTGTGGAATTTTCTTAAGTGACTTATGTTTGTTACATACATCAGAGAACGTTAATCAGGTAAAGTCGATATCAGACATCAGATAATCGACGTCTAAACGTGTACACCGAATAACAATCTTGACCGTATGTACTGTTATAAGGTTTGAACAACTCCTGCCGATCTCTAATTCTAAGTCCTTGTATTGAACCTTTTTTGTACTATTTGGGTTTTAATTTACACTACTACCCTTTTCAATATTCCTTCCGATGTACAATATTTCTATTTACGGGTCAAGACAAGTTTAGGACCGAGAGACGAGGTATATTAAATACTCGTTTTTGTACTTTCCCGAATCATGTTTATACACCTTCGAACCGATGACACCTCATGTAGTTATTATGCTTTTGGTGTCGAATCTCAGCGAAACCCCATATCAATTACTGCGCGTACCATAGATTTTGTGTATGAAGGACAAATTACTTAATTGGACAACCGTCCCTTACAGATTAACTTCTCCTTACAACTTTAAAACTAATCTGACTAAACCATCAACTGCCAGCTTTGTCTTTACGAAAGGTTATTTACTGCTATTGGTCACTAACCTAAACATACACGAGGAACAAGACAAGGTTTTTGTACGTTCCTTACTAGATACACACTAGTCAATAGATTGACGGGACACTTCCCAGATTTTAACTGTGTCGACAATGATCTTTAAGAAGGGTGGAGGAAAAAAAAAAAAAATTAAATCACTGTTTTTAGAGATTCATTTCCTCTCACCTCTCTCAAGAACCCACCCACCACCTTACTCTCGAGTCAAGAGGAAGGGAGACGTAGTGACTGGCCGGTAAATTGACGTCTGGTTGACGAAGTGGAGATGTCCAGTCACACGTGTGACTTTTAAATGAAGACTTCACAAATCAAAGAAACTTGGGAATTAAAAGTTGTAAGATTGTTCTTGGAAGTTCTTAATGAAGTCAAGACCCCCCTTCTCTAGAACAATCGTCTACAAGGTATTTTAGTTCGGAACTGTCCAGTCGTTTCGTACCACGTTTCTCGGAATCTGATCCTGAGTGAGTGGGTCCTTTATCGTACTTTATTTCAGTAATAGACGTCAACTCCTTAGACTCCACGTCTCTGTCACTTTTACAACCAGTCGGGAGGACAGAAGGATCTCGAAAAAATTTCTAAGTCTCCTTTTCGTCCCTTTTGTTGGAATGAAAATACACAACGAGGTGTCAGAAGTTCCATGATGAGGACCCAGACGTTAAAATACAAGACCAATTTTAAGACGAAAAGCCTTAACCATGAAAAAATTTTTTTAAATCGGTTTAAATAAACTTTTTATTAGTTTAGGAAGTCCAAGACGACATTATCACGGACCTAAATACCGTAAGAAGTACATGGAGATCTACACTAAAAATTGAGTAGACCCTGGGGTAGTCAAAGAAAATCAAAGGTGAAGGTCAGACGGACGTCACTTGTTTTCACATAGATAAATGTGTCAAAAGGAGACGAGATTATTTGGAAACCGCTAGTTTACGACTACTTCCGAATATATCTGTTGATATGATTCCTTAGTTTATTTGTGAATTTCCTTCGATAAAAGATTCAAAGTGAGGAGGGTCCGTCTTCTACTTAGTTTGACCGGTAAGATGAGAATTATCTCCACTTCCAAAGGATTAAGTCTCATTCTTCTTTCTTTTATTTTCTTTGTTCATTCGTTATTTATGACGGTATCGTACGGACACGCACCCCCTTTTACGGAAAGTTTAGGACATCATATTGGCAAATCGGGATCCGGTTTCTGACCCAATGTTATTACAGATTGTAATCATTGTTTTAATCCATGGTCTGTAACTAGGTCGACGTCGTAAATTGTGGTCCTGGAATCCGACAGAGTGAACGTATAAAGATTTCTTAAGTAAGGGAAAATAAATAAAACTCGTATTTGCGAAAGTGAAGAAATCGAAGAGAACATAAAGTTTTTGGTCTCTGACGAATATTTGTCTTGTCTGTTTTACTGTAATTGGAACAGGGTGATTTGGAACAGTACGTTACAAGGGACAACTGACATAAATGTAGAAAAGAGAAGTAACGAACACTGAGTGAAATCTTTTAAAACGTTGAAGTCGTGTCAAGGAATATATTGACGTTAATTAAAAAGATTGGAAAGAGTTTAAAGGTAAGGTTTTAGATAAAATACTCTATAAATATAAAACCTCTTGTTTAATTTTAACTGAAAATATGATTTACGTTATAGTTGACGGAAGATTCTCGGTGACAGCAAAAAGAAAGAGACCATAGGCTTTCTGTGTTTACACCGGCGAAACGTCACTACGAACAAAAGGAATACATGACATTCAGTTCTAAACACTTTGACGTGTATTTGACATAAACGAGATAATAAAGGTTTCGTAAAATTTACAAACCTTCCCAAACTAAACGGAGTTTATCCTAATGGTTGGTTGAACTAAACTATTTCAATTTTCTCTAAGAAGTAATCAAAGGAACTTTGACTTCTATCTAGACTGACAAAATTTTCAGTCTCAAGTCTTAAAAAGTTGAGTTTAATGTTGTACTTACACTCTTTACACTTTTTTTTTTTTTTTTTTTTCGGTTCTTTCAACATTTTCACTAGGTTCCTTCCGATGTCAACACCTACGAAGGGAAAATTAAGAAAGTCAGTAACGATTTGACACACACCCACTCATTATATTACTGTAGTAAGAATAGTAATTAAATGTTAATTTAGACAAGACTTCGATGGTAATGAACATACTAAAGAATAATGAAGGTTTCCATACAGATACGCTAATAAAGAGTCGACTCGGTAAAAGTTAAACGTCCCATTTTTCTGAATTATAGTGATGTGTTGTGACTGAAATGTTTCTCATCTGTCAGGAACAATCAAATTTACACCAGTCAGACGTTTGGTGTTTATATTGAGGATATTAAAGAACGGAGAATAAGGAGTTTATTACAGTTTCAGAAACACTATTTACCGAAACGGTAGTCTAGATGGTAAAGTCGGGTATTCTCCGAAACTTCTCTTGTCAAGCAGAAACTGACCCACCAGTAGTTGTCGAAGCGTACGAACGGAGGTTGGTTTTGTGTCAAATTTTCAAGACACGCACAACGATTTGGACATCGAGACTAAGGAGTCAAGGAATTTCACCTACAAGACATTTATTGTTGGTGAGTGAGACCGTAAATGACAAGACATTTTGTATTCCGTCTCCGGTGTCTTTCTCCGGGGTCGTTCTCTCAACAAAGAAGATTTTAGAGGGAGATAAGATTTCCACGGTAATGTCTGTCATTTTATACAAATACACCGAGTTAATTGAGGCATTTAATAGGACCCGGGACCCTACCAAATTCCGGGAAAACCGGTTAGTGACCGGTGGAACGTCAAGGTAAATGTCTGCCTTCCTTAAAATAGGTAGACATTGAAATATATTATAAAATATAATTTTATAAAATAATCTATATTGTAGTTAAAATACTATATAAAAATAGAATTTTAGAGACTTGTCATAATCATTCCCTTTTCTACCTTATTATGGGATATTGTAAATAAAAGAGTACGAGGGTTAGTCGCAAGTTTTTTTTGGGGTTGAAAAAGTTCAACTATCAAATCTTAAAGGTCCTTACGCCACAAAACTCTATATCTTTTGGAGTCCTGATCAACGAAAGTACTCTTTGAGATCTACTTCATAAATAATACACGTAGACGGGTACCCAGAGATCACGTTTCTCTCCTCTTGATCCGTCTGAAAGTTTGAAGGACGAACATTGTAAAATTTTGTAAATTTTTCAATTACGTGTCCGTTAAAATTTCTTCTACCACAGGAATTTCCATGGTTTTGGGTCTGAGTCTGTGTGACAAAGCTTCCAGTTTTAATCTTCACAAGATCCTCCCTCTGTACTGCAGTATTATGTCTTCGTCGCAGCCCCAATCTAACCAGACTCCAAGTAGAGTTCAACGTGTCGAAACCGAACCGTTATTTATTCCACTGGTAGAGATTTCGGGGTAGAGAGATCTTTCCGTGAGATGGAGAGTGTCAACTCTTACACTTAAGTTATGGGGTCTACGTAGTCGGATGGGAGTTGTCCAGGGGACTTTGTGGAACGAAAGGACCGGGGATCTTTCTTACTTCGAGACCCGGAGCGGGCACCTCCTGGTGTACACGTGGCTCTACAAAAGGGCCCCCTGAGTGACGTACCGTTTCTCGTTCCTTAAATCGAACTGTCAGATCAAGACGCCCTAATAAAATTCGTTCATTAAGGGTCACATTTCACTTCCTCAATCTGGTTTTACGTAGGTTATAAGGAAGTTCGAGATTTTAAGCTGTATTCGATGGTTTTCTTTTTTAAAAAAATTTCCTGTATTTAGTCTTGTGATTTTTGCGATGATGACATTCCTCACCTGTGGTTTCTTTAGTGGCCGGGGCTGCCAAGCCTAAGGCGGACTCCTACCCCGAGTCAGTGTGATGATGTCGCCAAAGGAGAGATGTAGACTGGCTCTCGCCGCGCGCAAGAGCCTTCCGAGTTCCGGTGACAGTCCGTCGGTCTCCATCCCCGACAGGGCCCTCCCTCTCCTTTGGTCCGAAAGCCCCTTTCTTTGAGCCGCTACATCCCCTTTTCGTGGACGACGTGGAGCGATCGCTACCCCGGATTTTTCTCGGACCCGCACCCCTGGGGTCAGGGCTGGACCTCCTCTGTGCAGCCACCGGCCACCGGCTCCTCTCCCTCTCGTCCCTCGCCCTCTACCTCCTCCCTCCACCTGCGTCCTTTTCCCGGATCACCCCGGGACTGGGGACGGTGAGTGGTGTTCACCTTACCTCGTCTACTCGTGGTGGTCCCTCCACCGCTACTCATTCTACTGGTAGACCTAGAGGCGCGGGCGCTACGCCGCCTTCGAGGCCGCCGCCGCTTTCAGCGACTCCGCGCCGTCCCGTCCCCTCCTCCGCCGTCCCCCTCGGGCCGTCCGCCAGCCCCGGTTCCGCTGCCGCCGCCGCCGGCGCACCACGACGACGAGCCACGGGTCGCTCCACGCCGCGTACTTGACAGCCACGTACGCCTCGTCGCGCGGCGTGTGCTCGTGCAACGTCTCGTGCCACCGCTCCTACTCCTTCCTTGACTTCGGGCGTATGTACATCCTCTTCCGCCGCACGCGACAGTGCAACCACCAGGTCAGCTACTTCGTGGTCCACCGGCCCATGACGTCGGCGCTTGACGGGTCCGGGTACGACCCGTCGCGCGTCTTCTCGTGCAACCTGCGCATCTGGCGCTTCTCGCACTCGGGGCGGTCGGCGAACAGGTGCATCACCGACATCTTCATCCGCACCAACTACCGGTCCATCGCGAGCTATGAGTAGCGTGTCTACTACGACTCGGGGCTGTCCGGTTTCTTCTCGTCCTACTTCCACGACATGAGCGTGTCGCGCACCGGGGGCCCGGTGACCGGGAAGTTCATCCACCGCTACCAGTGGCCCGAGTGGTTGTTGCACGGGTCGTCCAGCCACTGGCGGTCGGGCGTATGGTCACACATCTTTCAGCAGAGGAAGACGAGAAACGCGCTGAATGTCTCGTGGTGCTACCGGTGGTCCAACGGGTGGTGGGGCTTCTACTTGTAGTGGCGGCCCTACCAGTGACCCGACAAGTCACCCAACCTCCGGACCCTCCTACTACGTAACCAGGGTCCCCCCCAGTACCACCACCGGCTGCCATGTGACGGAACCTCACGCTCCGACCCAGACACCTCTTATCCTCTCTCTGCTTCTTCGCTACTCGTCTTTAATGGTGGACGTTTTTCCACAGTCTGGGCGAGGGCTCTTTGTTATACGACTACTCTCTAGCCCCCTCGTTGAGCTAGGTTGTGACACCTGACGTCAGTGAATGGTTGACGTCGTTGGATTTAGAGGTCCGAGGCCTATTCAGGACGGCCGTCGTGGTGAGATGCCCGTAATTATAAATATGCAACTATGACAGAAAGAGAGGAGAGGGGTTGGGTCGAGTAAGGTGACGGTTCTACTTGTTCTGGATAGAGTTCCCTTTTGACCGAACGAGCAAAAGGGCTGTCTAAGACTCAGTTATTTTCAGAGCGACTTTTGTTCAATACCTTCTATTAAACTTCTCTCGTGAGAAGTAAAGGACCGATGCGAGTTCCCCGCGGACGTGGCGAGAGACGGGTCACGGGGGTTGGGACAGAGTGGACACCGTCGGCGCCTCCAACGTCAATGCATTCGGGGGTCCCAGTTCGGAGTCTACAGGACCTGTTCGGAAGTTGGACGGGAGTCGGCACGGGACGAGTCACACCTCGAACGGTTCGGAGACGGAAGAGTCTCGGACGAGAGCCACCGACGGTCAAAAGGCCTTGACCCCAGTCACCAGTCGAAACTTTTTGAACCTCTTTGTCTTCCCGTCGCTTTACCCAGTCATTTCGGGCTAGTACCTAACGAAATAAGGAAGCAGAAAAGGAAGCAAAGAAGTTTCTGCTAGGTTCAAAACGCCTCGGGCGCCCTTAGCAGGCACCCGCCTGTCGAGAGTCCACACGCCGCCGTGGCGCGACCACCGTGGCTCGGACCCATGGGCCGAGCCCGGCGGGAGGAGGGGTCGGGTCCCGTCGCGCACGCCGATGGCCCCGACCGCCGATCTCGACTCCCGCGAAGACTGCGGGACCCCCGCCAAACTCCAGGAGAGCCGGGCTCCGAGACTGGACCCCGCCAAGTAGAAGGAGAGTCCGACGGCCCAAAGGTCGAGGCGAGAACGGGCAGGTCGGAGACATGTTTGAAAAGACGTCGAAGTTCAAAGGGACCGCCCCCGCCCCGGTGTGTCGCGCGCCGGACCCGCGGGTAACCGGTCTACACTTCACCCGCCCCGCGAACGAGAGAGGACACGCGTCTCTCCTTCGCGACGCCCGGCCTCCCGCCCCGGGGCCCGCCGCGCCCAGGGTGGCGCGGAGACGGCCGACGGACGGACGCCGAAAGGTCGGGTGGCGCCCCGACCCTACCACCTCCGAACCGGAGGGACGAGGTCCGTCCACCACGCCTTTCCGGCGCCAGGCGCCCCTGAGACCCCCGTCAGGGCCATAAGAGGACACGTGGGAGAATCGATGAAACTTGAGCCATAGGTCCCGTCTGTCGAGACTTTGGCCGTAGAAGGAGCGACGGAGGAAGAGGTTCACCCGATAAAGAGCGTGGAAGAAGTCGGCCCAACGTTGTAGACCCACGACCCTTCCCTCCAGTCGCCGAATCCTAAGATGGACCCTCGACAGCTCCACACACACACACACACGCGCTCACCGAGCCCCTCCTCTTTATCCCACGCACGCGCTCACCGGGGCCTAGTCTTCATTCCCACGCGCACTGACACCACCACCGACCCACCCTGTCACCCGTGGTCCCAACCCGCCCCTTTGCTGCTCCTTAGGTAGGAGAGTGGTGCTTTCCTCAAGCAACCGTCACGGCTCCGTTTTTTTTCCACTCCCCCCACCCCTCTTCGGCCCTGTCGTTGGAGAGGGCAGCGTTCACCGTCTCTGGACGCCGACGCCTCTCGGCCGCGCGCCGGGAGGTCCCCTGGCTGTCACTGACGCCTCCCGACAGACAGCTTGGCTCCTCTGGAAACAGGAGGAAGCCCCTTGAAGAGGCCGGGCACTCTTGCCGATCTGACTCAAAGCACAGACCCGAGCCGATTGTCAGTCTAAATCTGTGGAAGTGGCACCTAAGAACCTTTCCGACTATGTCTCTCTGACCCTAACAAAAATTCATTTCCTTAACAGGTCAGTGATGGAGTGATCAGTTGAGAACCTTTTCGGATAAACGAGATGGAAAATTAGAAACTTAATGTTACACCGAAGACCAATAAGGAAAGAGAAAATGAACGATGTCAGTCTTGCCAAGATAATTATAAAATGAACGATCTCAGTCTTGACTTTTTACTTTTTTTTTTCTAACATTTTGAAATACCGTATTAATATTGGCGAAGTGGTAAAAAAAAATTTGGCATTTCACTCTAACACACTCGGAAGTATTAAAGTCAAGGATCCTAGAGAAAGGTCTCTAGCCTATGTACGTAAAATTGTATTACGTAGAGGAGTGTCCTATCTATTTATTGAACTAGGAAAATATACGATTTCGTCCGTGAGTACGGAAATAATAAAGCACTTACATGTTTGGATTCTTAAATAGACGACGAGATCAATAAGAGTTCACTGTGTCATTGGTTTCTCATTATCCTCTTTGTTTCGTAAGGTCAAAAGTCGATTAATGTCCTGTATTAACATATTCCGTGGTACACCTATATAACTATATTGTAGTTAGACAACAAACATAACAAAGGTGTACTTATAGTCCCCAAGCCTTTCTTTGTGTGTAAACCATCGTCTACATTTTTCTTGACTACCTCTACACAGTCAAAGAGCCTCGGGATTAGGTGATATTGGTGAGGACAACAGACACGAAGGACAATTCATCATTCGAGATCCTAACACAGTCGTAACTTTTTCCTTTGACGTGCAAGATGGGGGTTAGAAAACACTGGTGTAACGTAGTGACAGTGGGACAGTCCACCAACAATCATTCTCAAACTTCCGCTTCACCCTTCAAGGTGAATATTAGTGGGAGACGATTATTTTAAAAAAAAGGTTAAGAGAAACGCAAACTTCAAGGATTTTACCTCTTGTTAAACTTAACCAGGAATGATTGAAAAGTACTACTTCTCATAAAATTTATATTTTCAACTCCGTGAGACAACTCTCTTAACCCTAATCTCTAAAATCGTGTAACGACTATTTGACCTGAACAATGGTTATCTCGACAAAAAGAATGATGAGTAAATGTAAATGAAAGGTTTCATCGAAATGCTTTTACTTTTATTTATTCTTAGGTCTTGTATTCTGACTTTTTTACAATACTCCAAATGGAGATGGGAGAGAACCATGTACTAAGAATTTTGAATTCAAATCGAAAGTTTTCATCTTCAACTTTTAAACCTTTGTTTATAAAATAAAAGAAATAAACTTTTTGACCCTGTGACAACAAGTCACAGGGAGTGTCAGAAGACCCTTACATGTAACGTTTTCTTTTGTTTCTTAGTGGTGCTAATCCGCCTGTTAAGAATGGTAACGAACACATAAAAAAAACACACACACACACATAAAATTCTTGTCTAAAATAAGATTCGTAACTAAACATAGGATAGAACGGTAAAGACGGAGTTAAGGATGAGATGTGACATTCAGGCACAAAGTTAAGACAGTAGTTTAGGAGGGACTTCCAAACGTGATCAGGTTCTTACCGGACTGACTAGGAAAACTAACGAGAGACGATCGATTAATGACCTGATAAGAAAATCCAGTTGTAGTATTTCGTCCTTGAGAATTTTCGTCTCAGGTGAACCTCCCATGGTTGATGTAAGGGAAACTGATCCAACTTAGAAGGAACCTAGTTTTCTTACCCATTGGTTCCCCGATCATCTTCCTTCCATCGTCCTACTTAGTCTAGACCGGATCTGGGGTATGACTCCGTTTCGACCGGTCTAGAATCTCGTAAGGATTTCTCGATTGTAAGTGCATCGTTTCGGGTGTGTTTTGGACGAAAGACAGTAAGTCCCGACCGGTATATCTATGAGTGTTTCCACTTTTTCCACAGATAGACCACGTTGGGTCACGGGTACCGGTGTAGACGGAAGGTGGACGAGTAGGTTGACCGAATCATTTAATGTTCGTACTGTAATTGGACTACAACCCGTACTTTTCTCCAGGTACTAACACCGAAACCAGGGAGGGAAAAATCGTCACGTAAAATTTACACGTGGATTAATAAAAGTAAAAGGTTCGTATTCAAAACACGATTAAGACGACGAATCCCGACAATATGTACAATCATGACACTAACTGAGGAGTCGCAGAAGTACACCCGGACTTGATGGTGACACCTCCGACCAGCGGTGGTTCACTAACGAAGTCCGAACGAAGAAGAGACTGTCAAAGTGAGTAGTTTCACTGTCTCAAGATGGAAAAATAAGAAGGGGAGAAGAAAGAGGTCTGTCTATAAAGGTGACGTGAGGGTAACATTTGACCCGATTACCTGTTTCTTTCTTCTAATAAATTAATTACAACTAGTAAAAATCCTTCTTTGAAAAATAAAACATAACCTCATGTCGGTTAATTGTTTGTTACAACAGTAACAAAATCTACTTGTCACTTCCCTGAGTCGGTATGTATATATTCACAGGTAAGAGGGGGGTTTGAGGGCAGGGTAGGTCCGACGGTATGTTGTAACTCGTCTCAAGGTCCATGATAAGTCATCCAGGAACAACCAATAGGTAAAATTTATATCGTCACACATGTACAGTTAGAGTTTAAGGGATTGACAGAACGAGTAAAACCTTCCATGTCCACCTCTCTATTTCAAAATATTCACGTCCACAGAGAAGATGTCCTTCTACCTGTACGACTAATATTAAATCAAAGAGGAGTGTAGGGGACTTAACGACATATAAAATCGTGAAGTCTTTTATGTGTCTCTGAGAGACCAAATCAGTAGTTGTGGGAGTAAAAGATATCGAACAACTGACGAAAGGTACCTTGAAAGTGTTAACGTAAGTGTTTCATTTTCTTCTTTCACTTTTTCAACCGAATTTCGAGTTGTGAGTCTTTTGATTCTAGTACCGTAGACCAGGGTAGTGAAGTACCGTTTATCTACCTCTTTGTCACCTTTGTCACCGACTGAAATAAAACCCCCCGAGGTTTTAGTGACGTCTACCACTGACGTCGGTAATTTATTTTTTTGCCAAAGAGGAACCTTCTTTTCAAAACTGGTTGGATCTGTCGTATAATGTTTCGTCTCTGTAATAGAAAGGTTATTTCCAGGCAGATCAGTTCCGATACCAAAAAGGTCATCAGTACATACCTACACTCTCAACCTCATATTTCTTTCGACTCGCGGCATCTCTACGAAAACTTGACACCACAACCTCTTCTGAGAACTCTGAGAACCTGACGTTCCTCTAGGTTGTATTTTAGTCAGGACTTATAAGTAACCTTCCTGACTACGACTTCTACTTTGAGGTCATGAAACCGGTGGACTACGTTTCTCGACTGAGTTACCTTTTCTGGGACTACGACCCTTTCTAACTTCCGTCCTCCTCTTCCCCTACTGTCTCTCACTCTACCAACCTACCGTAGTGGTTGAGTTACCTGTACTCAAACTCATTTGAGGTCCTCAACCACTCCCTGTCCCTCCGGACCGTACGACGTCAGGTACCCCAGTGTTTCTCAGTCTGTGCTTACTCGTTGACTTGACTTGACTTGACACGAGAAGAATCATTGGGGGACTTCTACAATCCATCCACACTACCTCTGGGTACGAAATGGTTTAGGACAAAGGTAAAAAAAAGGACTTGTGCATGGACCTACCGTAAAGGGTCTGAAGAACACCGATCGACTCCGAGTACACCGACATGAGACCGGTCACCTTTATCCTCCTTCACTACACATAGTTAAAGTCCGGACCAGGGATTTCCTGGGACTAGGAGACACGAGAGATCGAAGGGAAAAGACGGTTGTCCTATGTTCCGGGACCACATACCGTCTTGTTGATCCATCTTCCATTGACCGAGGGACATATGGACGTACCTCCCTCCTGGAGTAAGATTAGGGTCACTGGAAGTGACCTGTTACTTTACTTCTCCTTATTAGGGGACTCTAAACTCCCCGACGAACAAACCCGTCAATGGGACACGACTGTTTTGTCATACTAACCTTAGTAGCCAGAAGTCATCACTCTGACACCCGGGTCTTTCCTATACACTGAACGAGTTTCCGTGTTTTTAATCAGTCTGGTCGACTTTAAATCCGTCACGAATCGAACACACTCTGTCACACGACTTACTAAATACGGATACAGTAGACTGGTGTGTTCTTTGGATACTTCTTCCATGATGTATCAACATCCGGGTCAAATGTCCACTCGATTGACTATAAACCAACTCCTTACACCTCCTCCTGTAACGGTAAAGAATTTTCTGATGTGTCGTAAACCCCTACCGTTATACTTCCCAGGGTGACCGACGACCAACTCCGAAGGACTGGTAGAACTAATCCACACTGGAACCGACTCAAACGAGACGGACAGAAGGACAACTAGGGAACACACAACTAACAGAAAGGTTATTTAATAAAAGGATGAATTTAACTAGTACGAGTCACAGACAACGAACGTTTATTAGTGGGGTGGAGCATGTCTCTGCAACTCATTTAATGTCTAGTGTCATAACTATTTACCGTCTTGTTTCTAAATTTAGATCCAGACAGGTTAGGGGTTTGGAGATAGAGATTGGAGACATAAAGAATCGGGTCCTTGATGTCGGTGTATTGAGAATCAGAAAAAAAGAAGGAGTCATAGTAACCGAAACCCTATTTCTTTCAGACCTAAGTTCCAGTATCATTCATTCAATTCGTCGGATTTGGAATGACTTTTCCTCAAAAATGATTCAACTAAGAAAGTTTCAAATTCATTATATCATTAGGTTTACTTCTTTTATAGACCGTGTATAATTTTTGTCAATAACAAAGATGTATGTCAATACAAGGGGTTTAAATACGCATATCGCAAATAGGAGGGACTATAAAATCTCCCGTAGTATTATTCAACTCATATATAATGAAACTATCTTGAATAAAAACGGAGACGGAACGGGTTTTATAGGTTTCTGACCAACATATATTAGTGTCTTTCTCTTAATTCCATAAATAGTCTATTAAAACCTGAAAGGACCACCGAGTCACCATTTCTTAGGTGGACAGTTAGTTACCTCCTCTACGCTCAAGCTAGAGACCCAGTCCTTCGAGGGGACCTCCTCCTTTACCGTTAGGTGAGGTCATAAGAATGGACCCTTTAGGGTACCTGTCTCCTCGGACCGTCCCGATATTAGGTACCCCAGTGTTTTCTCAGCCTGTACTGAATCGTTGATTTGTTATTGTTATTGTTTATTCTATCAAATCAGTTAGGGGAAAGGAAGGGAAGCACTCTTATTTTCTTAATGAAAGTTTCTCTACTAAGGATAACGGATGAATACAATTGAAATAATCTATTAAAGAGTTCTCTTGTGGATTATAACTGACATTAGTGTCAGATCGATAACTCGACTATAATCAATTAAAATGGGTCCGTGTCTTAAATGGACCAAAAGAAGGTTTTATTCAAAGGAAAAAAAAAAAAAGGGTTAAAACTCTATAAATATTCTTCTTGGTTTCGTGAAAATAAACCTTCTTTACTTACGTTGAGAGGGACCTTCGTCCCTCGGTTGCACACCTTGAACGTCTACCCTCCTTCTGACCCTCCCCCTGTAAAAGTTAGTTTTTACCTATCTTTTTTTTTTGTTCGTAGAAACACTCGTTTCTATACTACCCCTTTCATCGACAAGAACCTGTCCCGAGTCGGACAAGACGGTCCACGACAGATATCGATACTCCAGGGAACTAAACGTAGTCAAATAGGTCCCGTGGTGACCTTGGGACAGGACGTTTTTGACGATCAGACGATCGCGTTACCTACCGTTTAGGTCTCATTGTACTCACAAGTCTTGAATGGGAGAACTGGAAACAGTAGGTATGTTTAAGGTGAAATGTAGATCAGAGCGTCAGCAGAGAAGTAAAGACTACAAATATACGTCTGTGTCGGTTGGATTTCTCTGTATGTGTGTTAAGCGACGGGGGTTGGACGGTTATTGTGTAGGGACGTACGTAGAAGTCTGTATCTAGAGAGTCAACTGGGTCCTGTACCTGTTTGTACTATGAAAGTAAGACACTCACTCCACGAAATGGACCACATAAGTAACGTGAACTTAACGGGTCAGTGTTTGTAAAGAAGGAGGAAAGTCGGACGGTAAGTAAGTAGGTAAGTTTTCATAAACACATTTCCTGATCCTATTGGAGACGCACGTAGGAAACTTGTTTTATTTGTCAAGAACGGGAATACATTGAAACACATTACCCCTTTTCGAATGACAGGTCTTTCCCTTTGTAAGTATATTCGTGTATGTGAATCTATAAATGTTGGACCGTAGTTACGGAGTAAATCTAAACTCTGGCCCTTACCGGTAGACTTCTCCATCATAGAAGATTGGTCTCATATCAAACAAAGGGAAGTTCTACCGAAAAATCAATTGTTGTCTAATGGAAGGTGAGTGTCATGTCCTTCGAAATTCGTATAAGACCGAGTCTCGAAGAGTTCGTGAGACAAACTACGAAGTCTTTTCTATCGACGTGTAAGATATTCGGTTACCGATCTCGTCTCTTCCCAAGACTCTTAAGTCTCTTACCTAGAACTCCTTTGACAACACCAAGTCAACGATTTAGTACAGACTGAGAAACGTTGGGGTACGTGATGTTGTGTGGTCCGAAGTGACAGAAAGTGATTCAGGGTCTCAAACGAGTTTGAGTACAGGTAACACAGCTAATACGGTAGGTTGGTCGAGTAGGAGACAGCGGGGAAAGAGGAGGACGGGACTTAGAAAACGTAGTAGTCGTAGAAAAGGTTACTCAACCGAGAAACGTAGTCCACCGGTTTCATAACCTCTAGGTCGTAGTCAGGAAGGTCACTTATAAGTCCGAATTAAATGAAATTCTGACTCCTTTGATCCTCGACTTATTTGGGTTGACTCCACGTAACTTCATTTCCTTTAGTAATTTTAAACTTTTCTCCTTGGGTACTGGACTCTTTTAGACGGGGAGATGACACTTGAAGACGTTGTCTTCAAGTTTCGAGAGGTAACACCTCCCACTCCATCTCCTCTTCACTTCGCCCTAACGAAAGACTCCTATTATGGTTGAAGAGACTGATAATTTTAAGTTCAGTTTTAAGCATAGTCCGGACCGGTTAAGGAACGTAAAGTACAATTTTTCATAACCAGTGTTTCCTTTGATTTTCATATTGGTTTTGAAACGACATCAAATTCTTCCAGATTCACATACTTTCTATTTCAGTTACTTATTCCGACAAACAAAATAGTCAAGTCAAGTCAAGTCAGCGAGTTAGCACAGGCTGAGAAACACTGGGGTACTTAGCGTCGTGCGGTCCGGAGGGACAGGTAGTGGTTGAGGGTCTCAAGTGAGTCTGAGTGCAGGTAACTCAGTCACTACGGTAGGTCGGTAGAGTAGGAGACAGCAGGGGAAGAGGAGGACGGGGGTTAGGGAGGGTCGTAGTCTCAGAAAAAGTTACTCAGTTGAGAAACGTACTCCACCGGTTTCATGACCTGAAAGTCGAAGTCGTAGTAAGGAAGGTTTCTTTAGGGTCCCGACTAGAGGAAGTCTTACCTGAGCAACCTAGAGGAACGTCAGGTTCCCTGAGAGTTCTCAGAAGAGGTTGTGGTGTCAGCTTTTCGTAGTTAAGAAGCCGGGAGTCGCAAGAAGTGTCAGGTTGAGAGTGTAGGTATGCACTGGTGTCCTTTTTAGTATCGGAACTGATCTGTCTGGAATCAGCCATTTCATTACAGAGACGAAAACTTATACGATAGATCCAACCAGTATTGAAAAGAAGGTTCCTCATTCGAAGAAAAATAAAGTACCGACGTCAGTGGTAACCGTCACTAAAACCTCGGGGGGTTCTATTTCAGTCGGTGACAAAGGTGACAAAGAGGTAGATAAACGGTACTTCATACCCAGGCCTACGGTACTAGAAGCAAAAGACTTACAACTCGAAATTCGGTTGAAAAAGTGAAAGATGAAAGTGAAAGTAGTTCTCCAAAAAGTCAAGGAGAAGTGAAAGACGGTATTCCCACCACAGTAGACGTATAGACCCCAATGACTATAAAGAGTTTTTTTTTTTTCGACATCATGAATTAAATTGTTCTTTACTCTAAACTAACATATTTATCGTCAAAATTTTTATACTGAAAGACTACGATTTAACAAAACATAAAAGATATTTGACATAAAAAATATTGGATTTTTTATTATCTAATATATAATTTTCTCGATATATTAAACGGATTCCACAAAGACGTCGTTCTAAGTAAGTAAATTAGATCGTCTTCTTTTCGTTCATGTAGAAAAATTTAACTTTGCATCAACTGCATGTTAAAATACAATCATAGTGCACATTTTGTTACTAAACTGTGAACGTATGTAATATTTTACTACTGTCTAGATCATTGGTAGACAGAGGTAGTCTCAATAATGTTATAATGACTGGTATAAAGAAAATGACATATAATATAGGACACCGAATAAACCCAAAAAAAATCGTACAGAATTAAATAAATAAAAATTAACCTTGAAATGTTACAACATGGTCAAAGACGGTATGTAGTTGTATGTAGTTGTACTTACATATGTATGTATGTATGTATATATGTACATATACATACAAGGGATAGAGAACTTGGAGGAAGGGTGGAAGATGGGGTAGGGCGGGGAGATCCAACAGTCTTTCATGACCCAACTCAACAGACGTAGTGTCTCGTTTAAGGGTGACCGACACACCATTATATATACGAAGTCACGATGGAGAGTTAAGTAGGGTCAGAGAGGAAGGGGGACGATACTGGTGTTCAGACAAGACATACAGATACAGAGATAAGGACGAGAAGTTTATCCAAGTAGTCATAGCCATGGTAAAAAGATTTAAGGTATACATACGTAATTATGTACGTAAAATAGATTTAAGGTATACATACGTAATTATGTACTATAAACAAAAAGAGAAACACTGAATGAAGTGAGACATATTGTCCGAGATCCAAGTAGGTTGAGTGATCTTGACTGAGTTTACGTAAGAAAAAACACCGACTCATTATTGGGTAACATATATACATGGTGTCGAGGAAATAGGTAAGTAGACAACTACCTGTAGGTCTAACGAAGGTACAGGACCGATAAAATTTATCATGACGTTACTTATAACCCCTTGTACACATAAAAAGTTAATACCAAAGGAATCCCATATACGGATCATCACCCTAACGACCCATTATACCATCAAAATAAGGATTAAAAAATCCTCAGAGGTATAACAAGAGGTATCACCGACAATGATTAAATGTAAAGGTGGTCGTCACGTTCTCCCAAGGGTAAAGAGGTGTAGGAGAGGTCGTAAATAACATCTAAAAAACTACTACCTGTAAGACTTACCACATTCCACTATGGAGTAACATCAAAACTAAACGTAAAGAGATTATTATTCGTTACAACTCATAAAAAAGTACACAAATAATCGGGTGGACATACCTCCACCTCTTTACAGACAAATCCAGAAGACGGTTGAAAAACTAACCCAACAAACAAAAACCATAACTCGACGAACACATAAAACTTCTACTTAGGAAATAGTCAACGAAGTAAACCACAATAAAAGAAGGAAAAACTCCCAACAGAAAAGTAGAATAAATACCGAAGGAAACGAAACGTTTTCGAAAATTCAAATTAGTCTAGGGTAAAGAAAGAAAAAAAAAAAGAAAGAATAAAAGTAATGAAATCCTCCACCCAGTATCTCCTAGAACGACAGTAAAGACAGTCTCACAAGAAGGATACACAAGAAGATTCTCAAAATATCAAAGACCGAAATTAGGTAAAACTTATATAGAAATACATACCACAATCCTTCATAAGATTAAAGTAAGAAAATGTGTATCGACAGATCAAAGGGTCGTAGTGAATAACTTCTCTGATAGAAAAGAGGTGATATATAAGAACTGAGGAAACAGTTTCTATTCCACGGATATCCACGAAGCCAAATAGAGACCCGAAAGATAGAACAAGGTGACCAGATATAAGACAAAAACACGGTGATGGTATGACAGAACTACTGACATCGAAACATCATATCAGACTTCAGTCTTTCCAAATAAGGAGGCCGAGGTAAGAAGAAAGAGTTCTAACGAAACCGGTAAACCCCAGAAAACACAAAGGTGTGTTTAACTTTTTCAAAAACAAGATTCCTTTTATGGTAACCATTAAACTGTCTCTAACGTAACTTAGTCATCTAACGAAACCCATGAGATCAGTAAAAGTGTTTTAACTAAGAAAGTTAGGTCCTTGTATTATATAGAGAGGTAGACAAATATAGTAGGAACTAAATGTAGTAGTCACAGAATATCAAAACACATATGTTGAGAAAACAGAGACATCCATCAAAATAAAGACCCATAAAATAAGAAAAACAACATTAAGACTTACTCTAATTAAGGAATTGAAAGACTAAAAAGTAACACACATTTCTTTACGTTTTCTAAAGACACATAACTGAAATATAAGACACTGAAATGATTTAAGTGACTAATCGAGATCATTAAAAGACTCTCATAGAAATCTCAAAAGATACATATCATAGTACAACAGACGTTTGTCACTCTCAAAATGAAGAAAAAACGGTTACACCTAAGGAAAAGAAAAAGAAGAGACTAACGATACCGATCCTGAAGGTTTTGTTACAACTTATGTATATATAGTGTGGAAATTTTTTTTTTTTAGATAAGTACATAGTTACCTGTCAACTTCTTCGTTCGCGTAAAAATTCTCTAACTTACGCTCCTGACACTTAACTTATGTTTAAGAAAAAGAAAGTTTAACATTTAATCATATTTTCACAGTCAACGACTCTTCATTTTATAACACTTAAAAAACACTGACTTTTTTGTTATATGTGAAGAGTTTTCACAGAACGACACAATTACTACTCAAGTAGAGACTAGGATGAGGTAATCACGACTTCCCTGAAATTTTTTAGACGACTGCTGTCAGATTTCAAATCCCATTAAGTAAGATTTGATACATACAAGTTAAATTCAAAACTATCGTCAGTCAAGAATGAAATGATAAGATGGATACCTAATGTTGAAAAAAAAAAACCTACGTAGCATTCTATACGTCCTAAAATCAAGGGACTGGTCCTGACTTTCGACTCGGGGGACGTCACTTTCGTGTCTCAGAATTGGTGACCTGGTGGTCCCTTCAAGGTTTTGTGAAAAATTATCGGTTTGTTTGGTATTTTCTTTTTCATAATAAATCAAAACAAAAGGAAAAGGACTGAACGTAGAGTAATTTTAAAACAAAAGGTTTAACTTGTAATTGTTTTTATGATGGTTTATATTTTATATAAAGGGAGAACTCCTTCTCCGGTAGGAGGTCTACTCCAAAACGGACCTGAATATACTAAAACCTCTAGGACAAATGTCTGAAGAAACCCAAGAATGTGTGGTGTGTCAGTGGACCCGAACTTCCACACCGTGATCTTTACGAGTAAAATACTTCACAGGTATTCAGAATCTGACAATTTCCTTCAGGTTTCAAGAGAGAAAAACCGGGTTTACTGTCTGGTCAGTCGAAACTTGTGGTTTAGCTTAGAAAATCGGAAACGGTTCCTGACCAGAATCCTTTCTAAATTTTTATGTAAAAATTCGTTAAATCATGGGAGAAAAAAAAAAAAAAAACTTCTGAAGGGAAAGGACAAAAATTTTCCAATCAAATAAGAGAAACCTAAAACTGTCTTACACGAGAACGTAAACTGAAAAAAGGACATAAAAAGACTCTAAGTTAAACACGTCCTCCTAACCTCTTAACTTACACAACAAAATGTCTAGACGTATTCGTAAGTGAAAATCTCTTTCTGTGGACTCTATAAACAACGAAAATTTTCGAGATAAATAATCCTTCACCAGTCAAGACAGGTCCACTAGGGATGTAACGAGACATCTCCAATCACCGTGTGAAAACAACCCAAAAACAAACAAAAAAATCCTCAAACTCCTTTAGTAAAGAGAACGTTTCGGTCATAGCTAGAATACTAGGGACATGATTGCACAGTTAACACCGTAAAATTCGAACCCGTTTACGACTGAAGAGAAAAGAGTAAATGTAGGTATTATTACTATTTTCGAAAGGATATTGAGTTTAATTCTGAGAGAACCCTCGAAGGAAATTTTTATATAAAAATAAATAAATGAAAACCGATACGACGTTAAGTACCCCAGAGTTTCTCACCCAATGTTGACTCTCTGCCTTGACTTGACTTGACTACGACCCAGAAGTAACGGCACACCTGAAAAGAGATCAACGTCTCTCACCCCCGATGAGAGATCAACGACACTCTCCCGAAGAGTGACACCGTTGAAGAGAACAACGTCTTGTGTCCAAGACCCCGTACGTCCGAAGTCATCAACACCGAAGACCCGAGGTCTCGTGTCCGAGTCATCAACACTACGACCCAAATCAACGAGACACCGTACACCCCACCTTGGGTGCAGAGGATGTGACCGTCCACTTAAGAAATGGTGACTCGGAGTTCCCTTCGGGTCCTCTAAGGAAAAATGTGGAGAGAGACAAGACGTTTGGTCGGAAGGGACCAGCGAGCCAACCATTTTTTAGATGGACGTCACGTCCTCTGGGGTCAAACTAAGGACTCAACCCTTCTAAGGAGACCTCTTTCCTATTCGAGGTTACAAGAACCCGAAGGGACCACCGAGTCTGACATTTCTTAGACGGACGTTACACCCTCTGGACCCAAACTAGGGACCCAACCCTTCTATGGGACCTCTTCCTTTACCGTTGGGCGAGGTCATAAGAACGGACCTCTTAGGGGTACCTGACTCTTCGGACCGCCCGTTGTCAGACTGTACTCAGTCTTTACCGACTCACTGATTCGTGTCGTGAGGAATTGTGAAGGGAGGTGGGGAATTTTGTGTTTTTTTCTCCAGTGGTAGTTTTCCTGTTTCCATTTTGAAGAGACTCGTTATTATCATTTAAATCTAATCGGTGAATGGTGGGTGGGAACCCACGAGTCCTTCGTCTATGTTTTTCGTCTTTCATCTTTTAAGAAGTGTCATAAAGACTAACCTTGAATAACGGTGAATAAAATTAAAAGATAAAATACGTCTCATCAAAAGGTAAAGACGTTGATGGTTCCCATATATATTATCGAAGAGACTGTAAATTTACTAGTATATGAAGGAATAAACAGAATAAGACAAGTATTCGTGGGTTGGTTTTAGTTTAAAGGACGTATTCAACTAGGGTACGTGTCTATTTTACCTCTCACTTCAGTTATTGTACTTTTTTCGTAGCTGACTCATATTTGGCACACGGTCCCTAATCCGATTTGGGAGACATAAATAGAATCTATTCGGATATCATTTGGATGTCTTCTCTATCGTAATAACGAAGACGTCGAGAAAGTCCTACATTTCAGTCCATTTTCTAGGCGTCAGTAAACCACGGAGAGAAAAGACCCTCTACCCCATCCTCACCCGTAAATGTTCTTACTAATCGTATTTGTCTATTTTTTACCCCCCTCAGCCTCTGTGTATCGATGAGAAAAACAGAGAGTCAAGAGTAGTGTCTGCAACGATTAGGTGTTGTAGCAAGAGGGAAGTTCCCGAGTGGTGGTAGATAATCACGACTGTGCTCTCTATATTCAATAAACGATACGAACTAAATCGTATACGACACATATCTTAACTAAGTTTCTCTAGGATTATGTTCCTCTAAAACATTTGAACCTTTCATACAACCATTCCAGGAGGAACAGGTCCACTAATACCTCCCCGAGACTTCTAGGAAGAGGTCCCAAAAAAAACGAAACCTCCCGTTTCAAAAACGGTTCTCTCATCCTTTCCCCATGTCATCTGTTCTCTAGTACTAGTAATTTGTACACTGATCTTTTTTTCAAAGTGGATCCTGTCTCCCAGGACGAAAATTTCGTATAAGTGGATGAAATTTTTTCATGAAGTTCTTACAGATCTTACCTAGATTGTCATAGTATGTACGGAAAGACGTTTTGTGGACGTAAACGTTAAGTCCCTCTTAGGTATCTTAAGAGGTCCAGGTTTATGACCTTACCCATCGGAAAGGGAAGAGGTCCCCCAGAAGGGTTGGGTCCCTAGTTTGGGTCAAGAGGGTGTAACGTCCGTCTAAGAAATGGTCGACTCGGTGTTCCCTTCGGGTTCTTATGACCTCAACCATCGGATAGGGAAGAGGTCCCTTAGAAGGACTGGGTCCTTAGTTTGGTCCCAGAGGACGTAATGTCCGTCTAAGAAATGGTTGACTCGATAGTCCCTTCGGGATAAGTCTCTCGTCGTCCTGTCTTTAATTTCTCCATCCTTGTCTGACATAAACCCAGGTTGGTACTGTAAATTCAAAAGTTGAGAATACTTGGTAAATTTAGAAGATCATGGAATTTACCTTAAAACCTTCGGTTCATCCCCCACTCATTAACTTCTTTTTTCTAATTAATGTTAGTAATTTTGGATTGAAATCACTTGAAATACTACAAATTTGTATGTGTCTTTAGTCATAAACTTAACTCAATAAACTTTGGATACCGATATTATTGTCTCGGGAAACCCCTTATGAAGGGATTTCCTAGTTTATAAATAAATAAAAGAGATGAAATAGAAAACAAGAACCACGAACACATAAAATTATTAAGGTTGAGTATATTTTTTCCTTTGTAAAATTTAACATAAATATGTGAAACATAAAAAAAAGAATAAAATAAAATGAAATTTTATGACATAACCAAAACGGTATGTAACTGTACTTAGGTGGTGCCCACATGTACGCAAGGGTTTGTACTTGGGGGGAGGGTGGAGGGAGGGGTATTGTAGAGAGACCCAGTAGGGGTACGTGGTCGGGGTTCGTACGACATAGGACGCAGTCTGTATCTGACCGCTAAGTTAAGAATGTACTATCATATGTACAATCTTACGGTAAGAGGGTTTAGTAGGGTGGGAGAGGGAGAGGGAGACTCAGGTTTTCAGGCAATATGTGTAGACACAGAAAAAAGGACAGAACGTATGTCCCAGCAGTAACGGTAGAAGGATTTAAGGTATATATACACAATCATATGACATAACCACAAAAAGAAAGACCGAATGAAGTGAGACATATTAGCCGAGGTCAAAGTAGGTAGAGTAGTCTTGACTAAGTTTACTTAAGAAAAATTACCGACTCATTATGAGGTAACACATATACATGGTGTCGAAAGAATAGGTAAGTAGACGACTACCTGTAGATCCAACAAAGGTACAGGACCGATAATATTTGTCACGACGCTACTTGTAACCCCATGTACACAGAGAAAGTTAAGACCAAAGGAGCCACACATACGGGTCTTCACCCTAACGACCCAGTATTCCATCAAGATAAACGTTAAAAAATTCCTTAGAGGTGTGACAAGAGGTATCACCGACATGATCAAACGTAAGGGTGGTTGTCACATCCTCCCAAGGGAAAAGAGGTGTGGGAGAGGTCGTAAATAACGAACGTCTAAAAACCTAGCGTCGGTAAGACTGACCACACTTCACCATGGAGTAACACCAAAACTAAACGTAAAGAGATTATTACTCACTACAACTCGTAGAAAAGTACACAAACAATCGGTAGGCATACAGAAGAAACCTCTTTACAGATAAATCAAGAAACCGGGTAAAAAACTAACCCAGCAAATAAAAAGACCTTAACTCGACGTCTTCAACGAACATATAAAAACTCTAATCAACAAACAGTCAACGAAGTAAACGATAATAAAAGAGGGTAAGTCTTCCGACAGAAAAGTGGAACGAATATAAAAGGAAACAACATGTCTTCGAAAATTAAAATTAATCTAGGGTAAACAAATAAAAACGAAAATAAAGGTCTTAAGACCCTCCACCTAGTATCTCCTAGGACGACACTAAATACAGACTCTCACAAAACGGATACAAGAGGAGATCCTCAAAATATCAAAGACTAGAATGTAAATCTAGAAATTAGGTAAAACTCAAATAAAAACACACGCCACAATCTTTCACTAGATCAAAGTAAGAAAATGTTCACCAACTGGTCAAAAGGGTCGTGGTGAACAATTTCTCTAACAGAAATGAGGTAACATATAAGAACGGAGGAAACAGTTTCTATTCCACAGGTATACACACACCTAAATAGAGACCCGAAAGATAAAACAAGGTAACTAGATATACAGACAGAAACACGGTCATGGTATGACAGAACTACTGACACCGAAACATCATCTCGGACTTCAGTCCGTTCAACTAAGGAGGTCAAGGTAAGAAGAAAGAGTTCTAACGAAACCGATAAGCTCCAAAAAACATAAAGGTATGTTTAGAACTTTAATAAACAAGATCAAGACACTTTTTACACCGACCATCGAACTATCCCTAACGTAACTTAAACATTTAACGAAACCCATCATATGAGTAAAAGTGATATAACTAAGAAGGCTAGGTACTTGTACCATATAAAGAGGTAGATAATCACAGGAGAAACTAAAGAAAGTAGTCACAAAATATCAAAAGATATATATCCAGAAATCAAAGAAATCCATCTATATAAGGATTCATAAAATAAGAAAAGTAACGTTACCACTTACCTTAACAAAGGAATTAAAGAAAAAGATGAAAGAGTAATAATCACATATCCTTACGTTCCCTAAAGACACACAACTAAAATATAGGACGTTGAAATGATATAAGTAACTAATCGAGATCATTAAAAGACCACCTCAGAAATCCCAAAAGATACATCTCCTAGTACAGTAGACGTTTGTCACTTTCAAAATGAAGAAGAAAAGGTTAAACCTAAGGAAAATAAAGAAAAAGACGAGACTATAAATATGTGAAACTTGAGAAAAAAATTAGAGGAAATGACTTTTGTACCTTGTGATAAATAAATAATACTCACGTCACGTCTTGACTGAGATCTTGGTCTCTCTCCTCCTTTGAGTCAAAAATCAGACAAACATAGACGGAATTTATAAAGTCTTTTAACTGAAATAAGTCCGGTTAAAACAATATTATGTGATCATAAATTACACCCGTGAGTATTCTCGACTCAGTAAAAGACTTACAAAAGGACCGGAGATCGTAAGTCACTCCTTAGAGTTGTGTGTTAAAAGATCAATTATGTATAAAAGTTTACTCTCGTATCTTTCGTAAGATATCTTATTTTTAAGTGACCCATTGAACTAATGGAGGTACCCCACACCTCCTTCTTATATAACTCTAAAACCAACAACCCCATTTTTTCATAAATTCTTATTATATAAGTTCTATCACACACTGAACCACGTACCAACCTACTTCCTTATAGAATAGTATTGTGTAGTCGTAAGAAGGAATGATTACAAATTAAAGTAACTGTCCTTATGACTTCTTCCCCGTAATGTCGTAAAAGAGACGGAGCTTAGAATCAAAATTAAAATAAACTTTTACGTCCTTTTCTTTATAAACATTTGAAACCGAAGTATCGTAATCAAATCATTGATACCATACAAAAGGGGTCACTATTGTTTTTATGAATTTTTACGGATTTCTACTTTTTAGGAAAAGTCAGAAAATAGTTTCGTAAACTTTCCCTCCTCTGACCCCTTCTCTTTTTCCTTCCTCCTTTCCTTCCTTCCCGGTCCTGTGTCTCTCTCTTTCTTTTACGGACACACCATTTAGTCCACGTGTGAAAGAGTACCGGTGTGGGTGTCTGAATACACTACAATACCTGGACAGTGAGAATTTCAAGGTGGATCTTCAGGGGTTGCGTTGATTTTGTTGTGAAGTATGTTTCGGATACACAGTAGCTGATGTTAGTTATTACATCCTTTAAACTTACTGAACAATCTTCACTATTTATATAAAAATCTTACGGGTCACAATAACGTACCAAAGCAATAGTTGTTCCATTCAATCGAAATGGGTTCTCTGACTTGAAAGTTTTTACTGTTCTCCTTTGTTCTAAAAGATGGGTCAGAAAGAGACTGGTATTTTTACAAGATTTACAAGATTATCCCTATGTCCCATTTAATAATACACGTCATAGATAAAAAATATTGTACTCGAGTTTTTACGACAACGGAAAACTTTTAATTATGTCGAATCTTATACAAAAATTATGACTAAGACGAATCCCTTTTTCTAAAGTACTAGTCTATTTAAAACCTTTATATCGTGGTGTAAGGGAGGAACCTTTCAAAGTAAGATATAAAATACTTTTCGAGACTCCACAGATTGGTAATTATTTTGAGTTTCGAGAGATTGAAGTAAAATCAATCGTAGGGAATTCAAATAAACTAGTACGTACGGATCATTGGACTATGTCTAATCTTAAGAAACCTTGTGTACATCCTCTAGAGAGGTCTACGTCGTTTTCTTATCAAGTCTCTGTTTACATTAAATGGGAAGACCCCTTATCAAGTCTCTGTTTACATTAAGGGCATCTATGTATAAATAAGGTTACACAAGCCCTTTTACGTGTAAATCAAGTACTGACTCGCCCATAGTAACGAATCTTACTTCGATCTAATTACATACTTTTTCCTTGTATAAGTTTCTTATATATTTTATTTATTATCATTTCTATTATATATCACATCGTTTTAGTACTTCGACCATCCACTTACAGACTTCAAACCCTTTACAACGAAAGTAGGTATCTGTCTAACCTACACGTCTGAGTCTGACCAGTAGTCCTTTGAACCCCCTTCTCCCCTCAATTGTAAGACCAAGATCAAATTTTATTAAAACAATGGACCCTCCTCTCCAGGCAAGATCTGGAGTCAAAGAAATAGATATTCATCCCTCTCGACCTAACCTCTTCTAGATACCAACTGAAGTCGAACTGTCACAACAACACTGTCTTCTAAGACCACCAGACTAGACGATCGGGGAAAGTACGTGAGACCCTGAGTCCCTCCCAAGAAAATAGGGACAGATCGACCTTTTAATGTTGGACGTAACGACAGAAATGGTCCTTTTGCCACCGGTTTACAAAGGGATTGGTGTGGAACCACTTACGTACAACTGGTCCGACAGCATGACTACGGAGCCTAGGACCTACCGTCACCTCGGTTTACGAAGTAAGATACCGTACGACAACTCTGAAGGAACATGAAAAAAGAGTTTCATCAGTTTGGTCTAACGACCTAAACTTGATGGAAACATACTTATCTCTTGAAACGTCAAGTTCGAAGTCTCTCAAGGGATTCACTGACCGATCTCTTGATTCTATTCCGAATTGTGAAAAAAAGAAAATTACGGGAAGCGGAGGGTCAAAAAACAATAAAACCTTAGTGTAAAATTTTACTGTAGGTAAATTAAATAACTCAGACCAGAACAAAATTTAAAAAAATTTACACTGAAAAACCAATCTAAATAAAAATCCTAAAACAAAACTAAAAATAAACACAAAAATTACTAGGAAATAACAAAATACTTACTCTAGGATACTAGATAATGTAAAAGATTGACGAATAACAATCACGTTATATTATATAACCAAAATACTTGTTTGAGAAGGTCCGAGACAGTGAATAATGGACACACTGGAGTGTATCAATGAATAGAAAAGGAATCCTAAAAAAATAAGAAATTTTAGTCCTATTATTACGATTAGAGTGAGTCCTAATTTCCTCAGTTATATGATTTCTCATCATATCACGAGTCATGTATCAGGAGTTTTTAAAAATCAATAACAATGATGGTAACCACAGATCGTGTTAGAACAGGGGAGAGTGTAGTTAAGACACGAACAACAATAGGATTTCCTCTAGTCAGGACCCACAAGTAACCTTCCTGACTACAACTTCGACTTTGAGGTTAGGAAACGGGTGGACTACGCTTCTCGACTGAGTAAACTTTTCTGGGACTACGACCCTTTCTAACTCCCGTCCTCCTCTTCCCCTACTGTCTCCTGCTCTACCAACTTACTGTACCCAAACCCATTTGAGCTACCTGTACCCAAACCCATTTGAGACCATCAACCACTACCTGTCCCTCCGGACCGTACGACACCAAAGTACCCCAGTGTTTCTCAGTCCGTGCTGACTCACTGACTTGACTTGACTTGACGTGACAATAACCAGTCAGCGATTCGACACAGGCTGAAAAACGATGGGGTACTTGACTTCGTACGTTCTAAAGATCCAGGAGGCAATAGAGAACCTCAAACGAGTTCAAGTACAGGTAACTCAACCACTACGATAGACTGTAGAGGAGGAGACGACGGGAGAATAGGAGAACGAAAGTCAGAAAGGGTCGTTGTGCAAAAAAAAAAGGTCACTCAACCGAGAAGTGTAGTCCACCGGTTCATAACTTCGAAGTCGAAGTCGTAACCAGGAAGGTTACTCATAAGTCCTAACTAAAGGAAACCTAACTGACCAAACTAGAGGAACGATTAAGACACGATTGACTTGTGATTAGTTGGTCAATCCACTGATTTTAACGATCATATCGGTAGTAGTAATTACTTGTGTAAGTACATCAACGAGGTCCCTTTCTACGTGGTTATGTAGGGGTTTGGTACTACTCTACTAAATCAGCGATTCAGTACGGGTTGAGAACGCTGGGGTACATGTCATCGGACGGTCCGAGGGGACAGGAACCCTAAGAGGTCCGTTCCTACGACCTACGACCTTACCCAACGGTAAAGGAAGAGGTCCCCTAGAAGGGTTGGGTCCTTAACTTAGGACCAGGGGACGTAACGTCCGTCTAAGAAATGGTTCTTGATATCTGTATGACTGAGAACTTTGCTGTTACTTCTTTACAGTGTTTTACTGCGATTAGAGAGAAAAGTAGGGGAAAATATGTAGATTGTGTCTCGTTCGACCTTACTTACACTCTGGACAGAGGGTGAGGTAACGAACTACCACCACCACCACCAAATCAACGATTCAGTACAGGCTAAGAACGGTAAAGGAAGAGGTGAGGGAGTGAACTACGGGACGTCATTTACGACATGAAAGGAAGTGGTGTTGGACCGAAAAGACCTACAGTCCGTTCGTCTGGGGTCAAACCAAGGTATTGTAACAGTCACCTGACAAAACTTTCAAGATCCATACAGTAATATAGTGTACTTTTTTTATAGTCAAATCCGCGTAAGAAGGGAAGAAAACAAAACTCTATTAAAGTTGAATGGTAATATGGACTTGTACAAAGTATAACTATTTGAAATCCATTTATACTAAACAATACTTTAAATATTTTTACACATATAACATTTCATATTGTATATAAACACATATAATCACATATTTCAGATACACTTTCAATTCATTACTACTATTAACCTGATGGATATATACATGGTTTACACCTATAATTATCCGTGAATCCTCAGGAAACACGGAAAAAGGTCGACGTAGTTTTTAAAACATAGTCTACGTTTGATAATATATATCCTACCTATTTGTTGTTCTAGGATGATATATCGTGTCCATTGATATAAGTTATGGAACACTATTTGGTATTACCTTTTCTTATACTTTACATATATATATATTTACTCAGTGAAATATCGTCTTTAATTGTGTTATAATACTTAGTTGATATGTAGTTATTTTAAATTCTTTCTTAAAACATAATAAATGAACGAAAAGAAAAATGAAAGTAGTGGTCACATATGAATGGGGGTATATCTATATAATTCTAAACTTATTTTCAAGAAGATAGCACTAATAAAACAACCCAAATATAAAACCTTAAACCCTTATCTCGAAAACAATACGACTTCTGAACGAAGGAACCCTATATAAGATCTTCATCTTAATGATCCAGTTACCTAAACGGAATTTCCAAACCTGTTTATAACTAACAGTTTTATGAAAGGTCCTCCGAATGTAGTTAAACATAAAGTCAAAATGTCGATTCCCAATAATCAAACTTCTTATAGTACAATTTCATAAAAGTATATTAAACCTACTTAAAAAAATTTTCTGACCGATGTAAAAAACTTCTTTTGAAACATATCTCTTCACAGGTGTATAGTTCACCAATCGAACTTCTCGAAAATATTTCTCTTGTGTCGAAACATTGATTGTGGATCTAGTTTTATGTCTTGCAACAGACGTCTATTTTTTCTTGTAATTGACAGGAACACGAGTGAAAGTTAAACTTCTGGTAAAACATACGTTTTTGGAGATTTCTTTCTTTTAACTACAACGGAACTGGGTAAATCAAAACTGTCGGTTGTCATTCAAAAGTTTAATACTTCTTACCTCCTAAAACTTTCTAAATTTACACGAATTGTGACAATGACAGGAGTTTCATTTTTCACCTAAACATAAAGACTGGCTTTTAGAGAGAAAGACAACTTTACCAAACTGCGGTAAACCGATAATTTGGTCTATAGAAACGTATATGAATCTCAAAAATAGTTCGGTACTATCACATAGGACATCACGTCCATGTATTTAGGATCACATATATTTAGTCCTAAGGGAGTTACGAATTCTGTGTCCAAGTTCCCGAATCGAGTACGAGTCAACACAAGTCGAGAAACGCTGGGGTACCCGACATCGGGTGGTCCGAGGAAGTAGGTACCCTAAAGGATCCGTCCTTGTGACCTCGCCCAACGGTAAAGGAGGAGGTCCCCTAAAAGATCTGGGTCCCTACCTTGGGTGCATCGAAGACGTATCCGTCCGTCAAAGGAATGACGACTCGGTGAACCCTTCGGAGAGTTCCTGAGTCGATTCTGAGTGATTTAATCGTGAACGTAAAAGTACTCGTAAAATCCACTACGACTACGTACGTGTACCCGGGACCTGGTGTGAAACTCCTCACAACAAAACCTCCTAACACGACATGAGTCAGCACAGGTTAAGAAACGCTGGCGAACCTGAATCAGGAGGTCAGAGGAGACAAGTGCCCTAAAAAGTTCGTACTTATGACTTCACTTAACGCTAAAGGAAGAGGTCCCCCAGAAGGGTCGGAGCCCTACCTTGGGTGCAGAGGACGTAGAGGACGAAACGTCCACCTAAGAAATGGTGACCCGGTAGTCCCTTCGGGACGTCGTCTCCTATTTGTAGAGATTAACTTCTTTCCGTAAGACCTCATCAATGGCAGATTCTTTTAGGCAGATGTAACGTACTGGAGTCAAAATTTTTATACGTCAGTTCACACAAAACAGGAAAAAAGGTAAGATCGGAGAGGATCACATCTACAGCTGTACACCATAAATTGTATCCCCACCACGTCAAATACATTGGTGTTGTCCTTTGTAGGGTGAGTTTTGTGTCGGGAACTAACGTTGTAGAAACTTTGACTGGACTATCTTATCCGGATCGAAAACTTTCTTAGTGGGAATCAAATAAATGGAACCGTTAGAATACCCGTATAATAGTCATATTAACACCATCGGTCCATTTTTGTAATATTGAATTCTAAAAATGTATTGATATGTTCATTGTTATTTTACCTTTGTTTGGTTGTTACTGAGGGAAGGTATATCATAAGATAATGTGGAGTCAAGTGGAGAAACTACGATATCAATACATTCCCTTCACTTCTTCACAATCAGCTAGTCAGCACAGGCTAAGAAACACTGAGGTACCTGACATCGGGCGATCCGAGGAGATCAGTACTGTAAGAAGTCCGTTCTTATGACCTCACCCAACGGTAAGGGAAGAGGTCCCCTAGAAGGACTGGGTCTTTAACTTGGGTCCAAAGGGTGTGACATACGTCTAAGAAACGGTACACTCGATGGCCCCTTCGGAGGCATCAATACATTCCCTAACAAAATATTTTTCGAACTATTAAGTGCGTAAATCAGTTTTCTTTTCAAGTCTTTTAACAAGGAGACAAAAGAAAGAGACCTGTGACTCATTGTGGTCTCAAGTATACAAACACTCTCAGTAAAATCTTTTTCATTTTAACAATAATTCGTCATTCACATACACAAGTCAGTATAGGTTGAGACGTTGGGGTACCTGACATGGGGCGGTCCGAGGAGACTACCTTAAAAGGTCCGTTCTTATGACCTCGTCCAACGGTATAGAAGAAGGTCCCCTAGAAGGGCTGGGTCCCTAACTTTGACACAGAGAACGTAGAGGACGTAACCGTCCGTCTAAGAAATGGTGACCCAACGAACCCTTCGGGTATAATTCGTCAGTTTATAATCCATTATTCAGTATCTTTTTAAATACACCCTAGACTGAAAACGAAATTTAAATAATTAAACTTAAAGACGAACTGAAGTGCCTACTTTCAGTATAACTAAAACTGGGGTAACCGAAACGAACTTAGGGAAATAAAGAAGGGTAGAGGTGACGAATTCGACTGGGTGAAAGAAGGGGAGGAGTAGATGTAAGTCTCAGAGGATTGTCAAGAGGTAAGATAAGTACAGGGAAAGGTTAGTTAAGACGTATACTTAAAGTCTCATCAGTAAAATTATTTTATGTGACTCAGTACAATAAGAAGGTGGAGTCACCGAACGGAGTCGATTTTTCAGGAGTCTTACCGGTGTCCAAAGACGTACTAGATGAAGACCGGAGGGAGATGTTGGAGTTGAGTTAGGGTTGAGGGAGAACGAGTACTGTGACCTCAGTGTAACGGACGAAGGGAGTGTGGGAGTACCAAGAAACTGGGTGGGTACGGGAAGGGATTGAGATTCCGTGATTGTTCGAAATCACGTTTGACAAACGAGACGGACCTTCAAAGAAGGGTGTCAAAGTCGACCAATTTCGGACGGAAAGAAAGTCTAGACAAGAAATTACGGTGAACGAATCTGCCACCACCAAATCAGTGAGTCAGTACAAGGTGAATACACTGGGGTACCTGATATCGGATGGTCCGAAGAGACAGGTACCCTAAAGGGTCCGTTCTTATGACCTCACCCGACGACGGAGAAAGAGGTCTCTGAACGAATCCCTCTCGGAGATTTTGATTTAACATAGAGAGTCAAAAGAGGAGTACCGTATAAGAAAAGAGAGTCATGAATACCGTTATCCAATTATCTACGTGCACAAACAATTATAGACGGAAAGGGTGATCAGATAGAATTCTCTTTTTAATGTGAGTACAAGTCAAGTCAAGTCAAGTCAACGAGTCAGTACAGGCTAAGAAACGTTGGGGTACTTAGCGTCGTACGGTCCGGAGGGACAAGTAACGGTTGAGGGTCTCAAGTGGGTTTGAGTACACGTAACTCAACCACTACGGTAGGTCGGTAGAGTAGGAGTGAGTACAATAAGTAATGATATGGGTTCACGGTTGGTCTTGTGGACCGGGTTACTTATTTTCTTTTCTAAACAATGCTGGGTCACATAATCAATAGATGACACCACACTGTTTAATTACGTTTTTGAATCTGTAGTTGAATATTATTGTATGTACAGAGTCGAGTATTCAAGTTACTTGGTTCTTAAACCCCACCAAACAGCCCACCGACGCCAAGTCTGAGAGGACTCAACATTAGTTCCACAGTCGGTCCTAGTATACGAAGACTCCCGGACCCACCCCCCCCCTCCTAGAAAATCCCCCTCCCCTTCAATGATTAATTATAAAGACACGGTGTGCCCGACGAAGTATCCCGACAAACTCACAATAGGAGCACACCGTCGACCGAAGAGGGTCTCTCTACTGGGTTTCCTCTTCCTCAAATTCCTCCACATGTATGAATCAGTGATTCAGTGTAGGTTGAGAAACGTTGGGGTAACTGACATCGGGTGGTCCAAGGAGTCAGATACCCTAAGAGGTCCGTTCTTATGACCTCACCCATCGGTAAGAGAGGAGGTCCCCTTAGAAGGGCTGGGTCCCTAGCTCGAACGTAGAAGACGCAGAGGACGTAACGTGTACCTAAGAAATAATGACTCGGTGGTCACTTCGAGGGTCTGTCTACTAGGTTTCCTCTTCCTCTAATTCCTCTTCCGGTCGATATAGAATCAAAACCGATAGTGTATGACAATGAAAATGACGTAGCATAATAATTTTCGTTAACTCGTTCGTGTCCAGTGTGAATTTCCCTCTCTTCTGTCGAGGTAGAAACCTTCCCTTCTCATAGTTTGAACACCTGTATAAATCTTTGATAGTGTCAAGAAAGAGACTGGTTTTTCATGAATATCACAGAAGTGTACGTTTTATATGATTTGAGAAGGGGAAAGGGATTTTCAGGGAGATTATCAGAGTCAGTGAATAAAATAGTCAAATTTTAGGTACTGAAACCGAAGGCTTAGTCTAGGTTCACACTTCTCTGAGGAAATTCATATGGAGAAATTATGGTAAATAGTCTTCTGGATCTTTGACTCCTCTGTATAATAGATGAGGAGGTCGTCGGTTGTACGTTACCATACTATCCGGACCGTATTGGTGACATCTCGAAGGGCAATTCTTTCCCCTTGTACGTCACACGTGCTTCAGGGACCAGGTACCGTCAAGACTTTGGGTCGACTCGTGTCCAACTTCAAGAATTAATTCTTTGTTCCGGACCTTTATCAGAAAGTGCTGAGAACCGAGGTGGGAGAAGAGAATAAAGGTTGGACACTGACAACCAAAACAAACAAATCAATTTCAAATCATACGCAGACATCGACTCATCAAAAAACGTCGAACGAAGGACGAGTATCTTCAAACCCCCTCAGATTACTAGAGAAAAGTAAAAAGTGAGAGAAACAGGGAGAGTCACGTCCACCCAACATAGAGACGGTTACACACTGTACATCTTTGTATTCATAAATATTCCATGTCCTTAATAGACCTCCTTCTCTATTTAAGACAAACCCGTTCCTCCCTGACCCTTCCGAGGTCCTACCTAATCCAAATTCGTCGTAAATCTTTAGGTAATCCTTCTGGTGTATCTTCCTTGTTAGATTCATATTCCTTCTTATACACGTCTTTATGTCACCTGAGTTTTACGTATAGATGTCGCTGTACTTGTATTGAACAACAATTATCTTGTGTACTATATCGTTCTGGAACCTAAATAGGATATTGAGTAATAAAAAGTTTTATATCAGATAGTTAGAGGATGTAGATTTAGTAAACCCGTGAAAGGGGGGTGGGGCGTTTGAAATTTGAAAAAAGAAAATACAATCCCATATCGACTAATTGTCACTATCAACACTATCAAAGTCCGTCTGTCGTTTCCCTGAGTCGGTATGCATATGTACATAGGTAAAAGGGGGTCTGAGAGACGGTCTGTCCGACGGTGTATTGTGAGTCTTGAGGTAAGTAAACCCGTGAATAATTTTGGTATCGAAAAACTACGAACGTCGTACTTTGGGAGACCTCTTCTCTCTTGGAGACCTCCTCCCTGAACCCTTAGGGACACAAAATTCTAGACGAGACGTCCGGTGCCCTCTTCCGTTACCGTTGGGTGAGGTCATGAGAACGGACCTTTTAGGGTACCTGCCTCCTCGGACCATCCGACGTCAGGTACCCCAGCGCTTTTCAGCCTGTGCTGACTCGCTGAAAAAAGCGAAAGTACGTAACCTCTTCCTTTACCGTTGGGTGAGGTCACAAGAACGGACCTCTTAGGGTTCCTACCCCCTCGGACCACCCGACGGCAGATACCCCGACGTGTCTCAGCCTGTGCTGACGTCACTGAATCGTCGTCGTCGTCGTCGACGTCCGGTACCCAGAATGTGCCAAAAGTCCTCCTCCACCGTAGGTGTCTTACTAAACGCAAAGTTACTTAATGCTATTTAATGAGGTCCGGGGCACACCTCCCACCTTCTACCAGTCTTTCCCTCTAGTCATACCTCCGAAAACACTACCAGGTTATTCTGTATAATTTCCGGACATCTCTACTTTTTTTCCTTGTGACTCTAAAAATTTATATTACTTCTCCTTGAGACCGCCATATTACAAATTCTGAGACAAGAAGGTAAAGCCCCCCGTGTCCAAACTAGGTACTAACCACTTAATTCTAAGGTGTACGACGAACCACGTTGACTTTCCATTCTTTTATTATTACTTCTATTACTGTTCTTGTACTTATACTTATATTATATACACGACGGTTTCACTCGTGACTTGTACTCATATTATGTTACCTAAAAAATATATAGTCAAGTCAAGTCAAGTCAAGTCAACGAGTCAGTACAGGCTGAGAAACACTGGGGTACTTAGCGTCGTACGGTCCGGAGGGACAGGTAGTGGTTGAGGGTCTCAAGTGAGTCTGAGTGCAGGGAGCTCAGTCGCTACGGTAGGTCGGTAGAGTAGGAGACAGCAGGGGAAGAAGAGGACGGAGGTTAGGGAGGGTCGTAGTTTCAGAAAAGATTACTCAGTTGAGAAGGGTAGTCCACCGGTTTCATGACCTCAAAGTCGAAGTCGTAGTAAGGAAGGTTTCTTTAGGGTCCCGACTAGAGGAAGTCTTACCTGACCAACCTAGAGGAACGTCAGGTTCCCTGAGAGTTCTCAGAAGAGGTTGTGGTGTCAAGTTTTCGTAGTTAAGAAACCACGAGTCGGAAGAAGTGTCAGGTTGAGAGTGTAGGTATGTACTGATGACCTTTTTGGTATCGGAACTGATCTACCTGGAATCAACCGCTTCATTATGGAGACGAAAACTTATGCGATAGATCCAACCAGTATTGAAAAGAAGGTTCCTCATTCACAGAAAATTAAGATACCGACGTTAGTGGTAGACGTCACTAAAACCTCGGGGGGTTTTTATTTCAGACTGTGGCAAAGGGGTAGATAAAGGGTACTTCACTACATATGTGTATATCTATACATTTTAAAATGTTACGCACAAAATTCAAAACACTCTTCTGTCGTCTCAGCCTTTTATTGTGATCAACAGTCCCCTTACTTTCTACTCCTTCACATCCTCTCTGTAAACTTGATCCTAAACTTCATCTTTATCCTAAAATGTTTTGTTTCTTCACTCGAATCTATGTCGTTTCTTCGCATGTATTTCGTTTCTCTCCTGGATAGTACGAAATCTTATTATCCTTCACCTCTACCTAAATTTATATCAACGAACTCCCTTTCACCACCACGTACTCCGTCTTTTTTCTTCCGTTCCAGAGGTCTCTCACAGACCGACGAGTGGTCCGACAAAGAAGGAGAAGGACTCACTTGTGTAAAGGAAACGTGAATTTACTTCGGCACACCATCTCAGGAGTATTAACGGTACACCCACCTTCAATAGACGTGGAAAGATCCAGATGTTGAGGATGCACGGTTAGAGGTAAAATGTCGTCCATACGTACCGGTGGAATCTTCGGTGAACAACTTCTACCTGTTTCGGGTCATTTATTACTTCTCTGCAGAGTTCCCCATTACACTCTCAGAAGGTGTTTGCAAGTTTTCGACTGAACACGTACAAGGGTCATGTTATAAATTTTATCTATTGGTTGTTCCCGGATGACATGTCGTGTCCCTTAAGCTAAGTTACAAGACATTATTGGATTTGTCCTTTTCTTAAACTTTTTCTTACCTATACACATAAGTAATATTAACCCATGACTTAGGGAAACGATATATGGATATTGATTGTGTAGTAACAATTAAATGATATGACGTTACATTTTAATTTTTTTTTTTCGACAGAACACTTACTTCCCTAAGTGAGATGATCCCCATCCCGGGTTTGGTCTGTGACTTCCTTATTCACTGTCAACGTCCCCCTTTGTTCATGTCGAGGTTGATCCTCCTTCTTTAAAGATTCTCTCGACGAAAATGTCCCGAAAGGAGTCACTCGAAGGAGAAAGACTTCTCGACAGAGCGTCCTCCGACCCCCTGAAGGACAAGTTCAAAAACTACCTCCTGACTTTCTCTTATGAAAATTCTACAAAAAGTTAAACCCCTAAAGTTCTGGACTTCTATGTAACTTTGAACCATAGTTTACCGGTCGAGTGGTTGACTTAGGTGTGAACAATTACCACACAGAACCCTGTTCAGTGTCGGAAAGACCGGAAGTATAAGAGTAGTCATTTTACCCCTGGTATTATCTTAGATGGATTGTTCCGAATTCGACTTTGAGGTTATGAAACCGGCGGAGTACGCTTCTCAACTGAGTAACCTTTTCTGAGACTACGACCCTCCCTAACCCCCGTCCTCCTCTTCCCCTGCTGTCTCCTACTCTACCGACCTACCGTAGTGACTGAGCTACCTGCACTCAGACTTACTTGAGGCCCTCAACCACTACCTGTCCCTCCGGACCACACGACGCTAAGTACCCCAGTGTTTCTCAGCCTGTACTGACTCGCTGACTTGACTTGACTTGTTCCGACAACATCCCCAATTTCAATTATTACGGACCACATATTGCTAGTGAATTATTTATAATCGATAATAACGATATCAGAAATTCCCACACAGGAGGGGTGGGGTGTACTCCGTACATTCACTAGAGAAGGAATATATATAGTAATAAGTACAAAAGGGTAACTAATATATTTGCAGCTGAAACTTAAGACAAAGTAAAACACACATACCGGTGTCAGTGGGAAAGGTACATGTATTCAAACTTAGTCGTTTGTTTTAAATTGTCAATGTTTTAAACGTAATTGAAGAGTAGATGAATAATTATTAAAGATAAAGGAGTCCCAGTAGAGATTGTTGAACAATTTGTCCGAGTCGATAGTGTACTAATACTCTTATTCGTGTCTTTTAAATTTGTGAATTAATATGTGTGAGTGTTATATATACGTTAAGAGTCCTTTTTATTGGGAATTTAATTGAAATTCCTTTTCTCTTGAATTAAAAGAATTACTGAAACATAGAAAAGGACTTTGGACAGAAAGAAAATCAAGGACCCTCATACCGGATATAGTTGAACGTATTAATACACTTTATAATAATCTCTCGAAATCTCTTGGATTGGTCTAATATTACGTCATCAGAGAACTAAGGGTCCTTATATTGAGAACTGATAAAAAATTTTTTTCCACTAATTGTACTATAGATAATGAAGGATAAAAGACACTAGACCGACCGGCGGAACCGAAATTACTCTTCCGACCTGAACTGGAATGTACCGACCCTTTCAAATAATCGAAACAGAATTAATTTGACCACGGTATATCATCCTCTCTCCGATAGTGACGGGGAAACAATGAAAACCGTTAGGAGGGTAAAGAGAAAACACTATTTAATGGGTGGGAAACCGGGGACTAATAGGTGGTCCCTTTGTCCAATAACGAAACACCTTGGCTCCCCCTTCATATAATAGTAAATTAAAAGTTGACGTGCCCAACCATATGACACAGTCCTTGTTTATTTAGACTTGTTAATGAGTAGATTACAAATTTGTTAAGACCCGAGGAAAATAATCCTGAAATACCTTCGGACAGACGTTTCCAAGTACCAGACGAGAACAACCGTCTATAAGTCCACCACTCTGGGACTGACCAAGAGGTAGGGTCTTTGTTTCTGCCAGAGAACAGAAGATCCCTCAGTCTGTAAACGACCTCACCACGAGTGTGTTATTCTCGCATCGAACCTGTTCATGGTGCCTACACAAATTTCCTCTTAGGAGGTAAGTTTCGTCCCCAAAATGTGTGGTTTAATAGTTGTCACTTATAAAGCAACCTCTTACTAAACCACCTACCAGTCACTAATCCTTGTCGAACGAAAAAATGGGAATATGTTCCCCTACTGTCTGCTACTCTACCGACCTACCGTAGTGATTGAGCTACCTGCACTCAGACTCATTTGAGGCCCTCAACCACTACCTGTCCCTCCGGACCGCACGACGCTAAGTACCCCAACGTTTCTCAGCCTGTACTGACTCGCTGACTTGACTTGACTTGACTTGAGTGTAACAAACTAAATTTTTTTAGCTTAACCACGTTTAATGTAAGTGTTATTTTTACTCCTGTTCTTGAACACCGAGAGTTTTAATTGTCACGAAAATTAAAACCCCTCTATGAGACTGGGGTATGTGACAGGAACGATTTTTAGTTCTTCAACAGTCAAAAACGTACATAAAGTCTTTAGTGGAAGAGTGACCCCGATCTCACACATAAAATCTTAATCCGAAGTAACTATCTCTTTTTCTTTTCTGTATACTGTGCCCCTCCTTCCGTCTTTTACTCCATTATACACGTTTGGTCCCAAGAACTCAGTGACTAAGATTCTTTTACTGAAACACCCTCTCCTTTCATTTGGAGAGTTTTACTCTTTTAATTAAACGATCCCACCGGTATTACTTTATGGTGTCCGAATTTGTTCCCTTTAAATAAAAGAGTGTCAAGATCCGCGGTCGGTTAAGTCCAGGAGCACTCCCGGGGGAAGGACCGAACACCTGCCGACGGAAGAGAGAGTGTGACAGGAGGGTACCAGAAAAGAGACAACCTCGTGTAGGACCACACAAAATTAGAGAAGGATATTCCGATGGTTAGTGTGACCTAATTCCGTACGGAATTACCGGAGTGAAATTGGATTAATGGAGAAATTTCTCAGAATAGATGGAGAAATTTCATCTGGTGTTACTCCATGGTAAAGTGTGGTCAGTCTTACCGACGTTAGGTTTTCAGATGTTCGTTATTTACGACCTCTCCCATACCTCTTTTCCCTTGGGAGAATGTGACAACCACCGTTACGTTTGATCATGTCGGCGATACCTCTTGTCACACCTCTAAGGAATTTTTTGACCTTTATCTTGACGGTATACTGGGTCGTTAGGGTGACGACCCGTATGTGTGGCTCCTTTGGTCTTAACTTTCTCCGTGTACATGGGGTTACAAGTAGCGTCGTGACAAATGTTACCGGTCCTGTACCTTTGTTGGATCTACAGGTAGTCGTCTACTTACCTATTCTTTCGACACCATGTATTGTGTTACCTCATAATGAGTCGGTAGTTTTCCTTATGTAAACTTAGTCAAGATTACTCCACCTACTTTGACCTCGGCTAATATGTCTCACTTCATTCGGTCTTTCTTTTTGTGGTTATGTCATATGATTGTGTATATATACCTTAAATCTTTCTACCATTACTATTGGGACATACGCTCTGTCGTTTTCTCTGCGTCTACATGTCTTGTCTGAAAAACTGACACCCTCTCCCTCTCCCACCCTACTAAACCCTCTTACCGTAACTTTGTACATATTATAGTATATTCTTTACTTAGCGGTCAGATCCAAGCTACATCCTATGTCCTACGAACCCCGACCACGTGACCCTATTGGGTCTCCCTACCATACCCCTCCCTCCACCCTCCCCCCAAGTCCTCACCCTTGAATACATGTGGTCACCACCTAAGTACAACTAAATACCGTTTTGGTTATGTCATAACATTTCATTTTTTTTTTATTATTTATTTTAATTTTTTTTTTTGTTTTTTTTCAACGTAAGACTCCAAATCCGAAGTTGTATACTTAAATCGTCCCTCCTGTGTTAAGTCAGGTATTGTTAGTTATCTAAGAGGATCGAAAAACAATAAGAATATCTAAAGTCACTCTTACTCAACCCTTATTTTACTGATATTGATAAGATTGATTAACGTCAAAAAACTTCTTGTTACCTATTAGCGATTGGGTATCACGTTTTATTTCTGTTAATTTTGACTTTTGGTGTAACTGTACATGTGTTTCAATCAGATGTGTAAATTTCTTACTTTTCGTTAATTCTTTAACAAGTAGATGTTCCTTCCCTTTAATTGAATGACCATAAAGACTATAAAAAATACCAGACAAAACTTTTGAACGAAGGTAATATCCGTTCCCTGAATACAACGAAATAATAAAAAATTTCTTTTCGTCTGTACCTTTCTTCGATATTTGTAATTCGTATGACTTCGAAATTGTCTTCTACGATAAGTTATTATTTCTTTTATAAGTGGACCATAGTTAAGTTACAGGAAATTTTAGGATAATTTAATATAATTACTTATATATAAATGATCAGAAGGGACCACCGAGTCAACCATTTCTTAGACGGACGTTACGTCCTCTGGGTCCAAGTTAGGGACCCAGTCCTTTTAGGGGACCTCTTCCTTTACCGTTGGGTGAGGTCATAAGAACGGACCTCTTAAGGTACCAGTCTCCTTCGACCACCCGATATCAGGTACCCCAGTGTTTCTCGACCTGTACTGACTCACTGATTATGAAAGTGTGAAGTATAAATCATTTTGCGAATAAACTAATATGGTTCTAAACTTTTCGTTATCGTGGTGTTCAATATTATCTTTTATTTTTCGAAAAGTGGTAAAAGAAAAAAATTTTAATTAATTAAATTTTTTTAACCGACATGAAACAACGACACTCGTCCGAAAGCGATCAACGTCATTCGTCCGAAAGCGATCAACGTCATTCGTCCTCGAGGAGAGAGCAACGTCACGAACCTGAAGAGTAGCGACACCAAAGGAAACAACACCTCGCACCCGAGATTTTGTACACCAGAGTCGTCAACACCGTACGTCCGAGTCGACGAGACACCGTACAACTTAGGAGGGTCTGATCCCGAGCTTGGGTACAGGGGACGTGACCGTCCACCTAAGAATTGGTGACCTGGTGGTCTCTTCAGGAGTGTTAAAAGATTGAAACTCAATCAGGTCCTCCGAAAATATAATAAATCACAATTTTACGACTTACAAATTTAATAAAGATCTCCCTAAAAAAAAAAAAACGTGAACGGCAGTCGGAGGGTTAAACTGTCTATGGTACATAACGGGTACAACAACGTAAAAAGATACAAGTTTATGACAGAGGGGGTTCTTCTATCATTCGTAGAACTTTTCTTCACACTAATTAAGTACCAATAACGTGATTTCCGAACGTGTATCATCCGTCAATCACTGTATAAACTAAATAGTTCCAGTTCATCATAACTTTACAAAAGTATGCAAACTGATATAAAACATTTTAACACTTTTACATTTGACTTAATACTATTTTTACTAGTCTACTAAACATACCATAACAGAAATCGAGAACCCAGTCAACAGGTTTATTAATAGAGTCTATGGATTTATTAAATTGGACTTTACGAATCTTTTACCTCCAATTTTCCAACAAAATTAAAGGAAAGAGTTCAAAGAACACAATCCATATTGTATTACCACTTTGTACTTAACGACTTAAGTATTAGGACCGGAACGGTGAGTGATCGACTCATTGTTACCCGTTTAATGAATGACATAGACACGACTCAAAGAGAAGATATGTTACCCTATTATAATTGTGGATGGAGGACTCTCAAAAAGACTTCTAATTTACTCAGCTTTCCCATTTCGAAAAGATTCTTACGGACCCCATAAGATTCACAATATTGACAAACGTAAAACTCTACAACGAAAGTCAAGTCAAGTCAACGAGTCAACACAGACTAAGAAACGCTGGGGTACTTAGTGTCGTACGGTCCGGAGGGACAGGTAGTGGTTGAGGGTCTCAAGTGAGTTTAAGTACAGGTAGTTCCGCTACTACGGTAGGTCGGTAGAGTAGGAGACAGTAGGGGAATAGGAGGACGGGGGTTAGGGAGGGTCGTAGTCCCAGAAAAGGTTACTCAGTTCAGAAGCGTACTCCACCGGTTTCCTGACCTCAAAGTCGAAATCGTAGTAAGGAAGGTTTCTTTAGGGTCCCGACTAGAGGAAGTGTTACCTGACCAACCTGGAGGAACGTCAGGTTCCCTGAGAGTTCTGAGAAGAGGTTGTGGTGTCAAGTTTTCGTAGTTAAGAAGTCGCGAGTCGGAAGAAGTGTCAGGTTGAGAGTGTAGGTATGTACTGGTGACCTTTTTAGTATCGGAACTGATCTACCTGGAAACGACCGTTTCATTATAGAGACGAAAAGTTATATGACAGATCCAACCAGTATTGAAAGGAAGGTTCCTCATTCACAGAAAATTAAAGTACTGACGGTAGAGGTAGACGTCACTAAAACCTCGGGTTTTGTTATTTCAGACTGTGACAAAGGTGACAACGGGACAGATAAAGGGTACTTCACTACCCTGGTCTACGGTACTAGAAGCAAAAGACTTACAACTCAAAATTCGGTTGAGAAAGTGAGAGGAGAAAGTTAAAGTAGTTCTCCGAAAACTCAAGGAGAAGTGAAAGACGGTATTCCCACCATAGTAGACGTATAGACTCCAATAACTATAAAGAGGGTCGTTGGAACTAAGGTCGAACACGAAGAAGGTCGGGTTGTAAATAGTACTGTATGAGACGTATATTCAATTTATTCGTCCCACTGTTATATGTCGGAACTACATAAGGAAAAGGATAAACCTTGGTCAGACAACAAGGTACAGGTCAAGATTGACAACAAAGGACTGGACGTGTGTCCAAAAAGTTCTCCGTCCAGTCCACCAGACCATAAGGGTAGAGAAAGTCTTAAAAGGTCAAATAACACTAGGTGTGTCAGTTTCCGAAACCGTATCAGTTATTTCGTCTTTATCTAAAAAAAAAGACCTTGAGAGAACGAAAAAACTACTAGGTCACCTACAACCGTCAAACTAGAGAACAAGGAGACGGAAAAGATTTTGGTCGAANAGGACTGGACGTGTGTCCAAAAAGTTCTCCGTCCAGTCCACCAGACCATAAGGGTAGAGAAAGTCTTAAAAGGTCAAATAACACTAGGTGTGTCAGTTTCCGAAACCGTATCAGTTATTTCGTCTTTATCTAAAAAAAAAGACCTTGAGAGAACGAAAAAGCTACTAGGTCACCTACAACCGTCAAACTAGACACCAAGGAGACGGAAAAGATTTTGGTCGAACTTATAGACCTTCAAGTGCCGAGTGCATAACGACTTCGGACCGAACCTCTTAAAACTCGTAATGAAATGATCACACACTCTACTCACGTAAACACCCCATCAAACTCGTAAGAAACCGTAACGGAAAGAAACCCTGACATCTGGGAAAGAGATGGAGGTTGGGTTGATTAAATAAACAGAAGACGTGAACACTACAACGAGTTAATTTGTCTGTTTTATTTTAACAAGGTAACTATTTATATGAAATGTTCATTCCATTTTAAAATTGGACCCTATAATTTACATACGAAGGGTCTGGCTTAAACTCTTTCAAATGGTGACATCGTTTATGGTATAGGTAAGTGAGTCTTTCGTACCAAGGGAACCAGAAATGTAACTCACAAGGTACAATACTTACGAGTCTTTTATACTCACCTAATTTCGCTTTAGGTCTTTCCTAACTAGTCTTAAAGAATCATTCCTTAGTTCAGTCTTTAACCTAATCCCGTGTCTTAGTGGAAAAAGTCTACACCGAAGGTACGACACCCAATGAATTGTCTTTCCTACCTCCTGAACCGTGTTGAAGTCCTCGGGAGTGAATCGTTGGTGAGATCCCGGTTGCCCCGTTACAGGTCGTTAATTCCTCTTATAAGTGTTGTTATCCAGATACCTTAGTGTCCCTACAATAGACACAACAAGACCTAAATATCGGTGACTCTCTATGACCTCACACACCCTTCAACGTAGACGATCGTTGATCTTACGGAAACCAATGTCAGGACTTCAATTGTGGTCCTAAAACGTTCTCCAGGACGGTGATTGACCAACATATTGAAACCCAAACAGTGAGTCGGAGAAACCTAGAGGTAGTGAAGAACCCCTATCCCGTTCCACAAGAAATTTAAGAGAAGGTTTAGGTTCCAAAATACTAAGACGTAACCTTTATCTTCGTATCAGTTATTCCTAAATGAATGATTGTGGAGAAGTATTTCCGTTTTAGTCTCAAAGATGTTACTGTATCAATTAATTATAATTTTTTTTTGGTCGGGACAAACCACTAATATTTTACTCTTGCTCTTTAATAGATTAAGTCGGAAGATTAAATCACTAAAAAGAAAGAAAGAAAAAAAAAAAAAAACTCGTAAACTGAAAATCCTCTTTTTTCATTTAAGTTTCTTTTGTTAAACAAGATTTTTGGTCATAGTGGTTTAGGTAACAGTCTCGGATCGTTCAAGAACGAGGATATTAAAAGTGTAGAAATTATACCATGTCAATCTCAACCGCGAGTCATTATACATACAGGAACTTTATAGTTTCTCTCTGAGTCAATAAATTTGATGTGACATGAATCTTCATTCTACAAGGTTATATTACACATAGAAACGTCTATATAAGATCTTTCGTAAAACCAGTATCGATATTTATTTTTACAAGTTAAATGGTATAGTCTCAAACTGCTCGTCACAACATAACATAAAAACGATTATTACACACATACAAAAACGTTCGGTGAAGTGAAGTTAATAGGAGTTAAAAGAGTCTGTTTGTTCCCCATTCTCTGTTACAGATTCTACTAAAAAAAATTGGAGACTTAAGATAAAATATAAGATGGAGACATTTAAGATTAAGATAAGTTAGAGATTTTAAACTTAAATTCAGGAGACTCTGAAGAAAGAGGAACAACCTCGAGGAAGGTCCATAAAAATAAGACTAAGAGGGGTGTTTTGAGACGGGGGAATCAGAGAGATAATGAACGTCTCTGTTAAGGTACGAAAGTACCTGTCACTGACCGTGTCCTTTTACAACTGACGAGAAGAGGAAACGACGAACGTCTCTACATAGAACCCACGAAACAAATCTTTCGAGACAAGTCTTTTATCTAAATCTCTTGTCTTCTATTCTCCACGTCTACTGATTTTAAAAGGATTGGGTTCCGACTGTGAAAGGTAGTTAAGTTATTTAGTTTATGGATCGTTTACATACTATCTGATCCGTATCGGGAACTGAGATTCTTTACATATAAGAGATAAATTTATCAACTACGACTATATAGACCTCATAAGTCTCGTAAGAATTTACGGTTTGAGATATCGGGATTGATATTAACACAATCTTTACGTACTTTCCCTCTAAACCCAAACCTCATCAGTCGTCTTAGACTACCTCCTCGAGAATAAACATCTCTTATAAATTCATTCTTATTATACATACTAAGAAATTACGTAATTGACTTAGTTGTTTCTAAATAAAACACCGATGCTACGTAACTTGAAGAGATTCACGACCCTTATGTCGTCACTCGTTCTACCCTTTTTTGAAACGGGTGTGTCTCTAAAGTAAGATTATCTACATACATTCTTTTTTACTTATTCATTTTACGTATAATATAGGGAACCTGTCGTTCCTCTAGTTTGGTCAATTAGGATTTCCTTTAGTTGGCACTTATATGTAACCTTCCTGACTCCGACTTCGACTTCGAGGTTATGAAACCGGTGGGCTACACTTCTTGACTGAGTGACCCTTTCTGGGCCTACGACCCTTTCTAACTTCCGTCCTCCTCTTCACCCGCCGTCTCCTACTCTACCAATCTATTGTAGTGACTAAGTCACCTGTACTCAAACTCGTTTGAGGTCCTCTATTATTTCTGTCCCTTCCGACCGAACGACATCAGGTGTTCCAACGTTTCTTGACCTGTGTTGAATCACTGACTTGTTGTCGTTTATAATATAGTTTACTACTATTCGTGACATCTTAATTTTTGTATGAAATCAACATTCTATCCACATCTCTTACTAGATTCCTCACTATATTAGACTGTTATAGTTCGATTGTGAGAGTAAAATATTTACTCGTTTGATCGTGAGTCTCCCCAATTCATCGTATTGATTCCAGTGGGTCAAATAATCCTTCTTTTCTTATTTTAGGTCCGAGTGGTCAAGGATGCATTACAAGAAACGTTAATACGCGTACACAAGGTCTACCAGTCTAGTGTGCCAAGTTCTCCACCCTCACTCGTCTCGAACACACTCTCAGTTCCCCCATCTACGAAACATAACCACCTTTCACCTTCTGTGTTAATCTACTTTTTCTTTCTTTTCACTTCAGCGAGTCAGCACAGACTGAGAAACGCTGGGGTACCTGACATCGGATGGTCCAAGGAGGCAAGTACCCTAAAAGGTACGTTCTCATGACCTCACCCAACGGTAAATGAAAAGATCCCTTAGAAGGACTGGGTCCCTAACTTGGGACCAGAGGACGTAACGTCCGTCTACAAAATAGCAGACTCGGTGGTCTATTCGAATCTATTTTTCCTATTACGGTTTAAACCTTTCGGTATGTCCCTTCGACTCTAAACTACACCGCTATTCTTTATTTATCCCAAAGGGACCACCGAGTCGACCATTTCTTAGGCGGAAATTAAGCCCTCTGGACCCAAATTAGGGAACCAACCTTTCTATGGGACCTCTCCCTTTACCGTGGGTGAGGTCATACGAACGGACCTTTTAGGGTACCTGTCTCCTCAGACCGTCCGATGTCAGGTACCCCAGTGTTTTTCAGTCCGTACTGACTTGTCGAAGTAAAAGAAAGAAAAATTCTTTCTTTAATTATTTCACTGGAAATTTTTACAAATTGTCATGAAGTCAAGTCAAGTCAAGTAAACGAGTCAGCACAGGCTGAGAATCGCTGGGGTCCTTAGCGTCGTGTGGTCCGGAGGGACAGGTAGTGGTTGAGGGCCTCAAGTGAGTCTGAGTGTAGGTAGCTCAGTCACTACGGCAGGTCGGTAGAGTAGGAGACAACAGGGGAAGAGGAGGACGGGAGTTAGGGAGGGTCGTAGTCTCAGAAAAGGTTACTCAGTTGAGAAGCGTACTCCACCAGTTTCATGAACTCAAAGTCGAAATCGTAGTAAGGAAGGTTTATTTAGGGTCCCGACTAGAGGAAGTGTTACCTGACCAACCTAGAGGAACGTCAGGTTCCCTGAGAGTTCTGAGAAGAGGTTGTGGTGTCAAGTTTTCGTAGTTAAGAAGCCACGAGTCGGAAGAAGTGTCAGGTTGAGAGTGTAGGTATGGACTGGTGACCTTTTTGGTATCGGAACTGATCTACCTGGAAACAACCGTTTCATTACAGAGACGAAAATTTATACGATAGATCCAACCAGTATTGAAAGGAAGGTTCCTCACTCACAGAAAATTAAAGTACCGACGTTAGTGGTAGACGTCACTAAAACCTCGGGGGGTTTTATTTCAGACTGTGACAAAGGTGAAAACGGGATAAAGGGTACTTCACTACCCTGGTCTACGGTACCAGAAGTAAAAGACTTACAACTCGAAATTCGGTTGAAAAAGTGAGAGGTGAAAGTGAAAGTAGTTCTCCGAAAACTCAAGGAGAAGTGAAAGACGGTATTCCCACCACAGTAGACGTATAGACTCCAATAACTATAAAGAGGGCCGTTAGAACTAAGGTCGAACACGAAGAAGGTCGGGTCACAAAGAGAACTACATAAGACGTATATTCAATTTATTCGTCCCACTGTTATATGTCGAAACTGCATGAGGAAAAGGATAAATTTGGTCAGACAACAAGGTACAGGTCAAGATTGACAACGAAGGACTGTTATGAATCAACTAATAATTATGTAGTCCAATTGTTTATGGACAGATGTACTGACAGGAGAAAAGGGAAAGGAACAGAGGGAGTGTTATAGAACGTTTTATTAAGGATACAGATTACGATAAAAGGTCGTACATCTCGTCAATACACAAGACTCTTGTAGTTTCTGTGGTACGATACCAAATAGAACTTTGATCATTTTTCCGTAAAACTCATTTGTGTTTATAAACTAACGTTAAGGTGTAAATCCCTAATTTGACGTCCACTTTACTTTTATATTACTCTTGATTTAGCTCTGTAATCTAAACCTATTTTACTCGTTCAACTTAGTCTACATTTAACTCTGTACGGTAATGAGTATAAAAGTAGTGTTTAACCCTCAATTCGTGAATTCAACGGAATCCTCGATTAAGTATTTAATACTTCGTCTAGTATGTAAAGGAATTCACGTCGTCAGTAACAACGACTAAGTAAAAGTAAAGTTCAAAGGTTATTAATTCTCTCTTTCTCTCTCTTCGGTGGTTGTCTTACAGGTTTACTCCTAAATAAATGTCTAGACTTCTGTGGTATTGTCGTCACCTCCAAGTCTTTATCAAAGTCAAAAATGAAAAGAAACTCTTCCTTGTCCTCGAAGCTCATGCTTTTATGTACATAATTTTATAGTGTTTAAGTTGTTAGTCTTTTAATAGTTTATCCCGTTTATTTAGAAAATACCAACATCGACTACTATAGTACAATCTACACTCACGAATGAAACCGGATTTAGATTCCGTACAGAATAAAACCAACCATACCTATAAAATCTTTCTGAGGTCCGTAAGAATATATTTCAATATTGATCCCTTAACACTCGGAAATAGTATACTCCTAGTGGTTTATGTAAACTCCTAGATCAATACGTAAAACACCCTGTAAAAATCCTTTACTGGATTCGGGCATCGAGAGATTAAGGTTCGTCTAGAGGTTATGTTATGTTTCCGATAAATCTAAAAAAAAAAAATTAAATTCCGATAAATCTAATAATACAGAATACTAACCCCACCTCCACCTCTATAATCGACATTATGAGTGAATGTCCAGAGACTGACAATGTTAAAAGGGTGGTTTTCTGGTCTTAATGAATGTGTTAATTACGTTTCATTGGCAATCCGTTCTCCCACGGAGGATGTGTAACATAAAGTCGGAAGATCGGTAAAACCCCAATTACTAAGTATTTTGTTTTTCCGAGATTCGTCACTCTTTTCATAGACAGTGACTTACATTCGGACGATAACCCCCAGTTTCCCCCAATGGGAGTCCGAAAGTAGGTATTACGTATCTTATACGTGTAAGTCACTGTCCGTGAACCAGTGTCCATGTCTTTCAAAATCCATGTTCAATTTACCAGTAATGAATAAAATGAAGTAAAGTCAATAAGTACGGTCCACAACTACAGACTCTAGTAACTCATATATTCCCTCCTTTTCAAAGTTTTGGAATTTCTGTGAAAGTCTTTAGACATATTACGATGTATCGAGAGGACGACCAAATATTATTACCAAGACTCACCAGTTCTTTAAGAAAGAATAAAACCAGTACAAAGTACGGAACACCCTAAAATCAAAGAATTGGTACCTAACTTGAGTCTGAGACCCTTCACTCCCGTGTCTTAGGATTCGAGACTTGGGGGTCTTAGGGAGATTCTTTACTAAAGTCAGGTAAATGAGACAAGTCATTCCATTCTTCTATTACAAGTTGATCTAAAGACAGTTTTACCAATTGTGTTTTTATGACAGAGAAGGTTCTCCAATTGAACGCAATAAATCTTTTCAGTAAACAATGAAAGACGACATATCGTTTCACTTAGTCAATATGTATATGTACTTCACTTCACTTCACTTTCAGTGAGTCAGTACAGGCTGAGAAACGTTGGGGTACCTGATGTCAGGTGTCTTAAGAGGTCCGGTCTTATGACCTCACCCATCGGAAAGGGAAGAGGTCCTCTAGAAGGGTTGGATTCCCAACTTGGGTCAAGAAACTTGACGTCCACCTAAGAATTGGTCGACTCGGTGTTCCCTTCGGGTATGTGTATGAATATAGGTGAGAAAAAAAAAAATCTAAAATAATAGTGTATCCAGTAATGTCTCATGACTCATCTCAAGGGCCCGACATGTCACCCAAGAAAAATCAACAGATAAAATATATGTATAAACACAGTTTCGACACGAAAAATTGGAGACACGACAAGACGGAGACAGTCTACTAATTTATATATTCTCGAACCCTTGTTCTCGTGTTAACATTCTTCTGACTTTCCTCCCCAACATTCTCTTTATTACTCCCTCAAAATCCCTTAGCTTCTATAAATTTATACTTTCTTAGAACTTCAATTACTTCGGGTTCGAGAAGTACCGTGTTCACTTCGTTTAACCAGGTTCTCCAATTTACGGGTACGGTTCCGGTGTGTCATAACGACGCTCACACGACCTAGGATCCCAGGGGTCAAGACCAAGACCCGGGAGAGATATCCGTCCCACCTACCCTCGTTCAACAAACCCCGAGTTCCGTTCAGCGAAACCGAGGTTTGAGTTAAACTTCTGTTTGTCTTTTCTTAGATCCCTCCTAGACGCCACTGATGACGACCATATACTTCACGAAATATCTGGAACCATACCAAGATTAATGTGGTATTGGTAGGAAAAAACATCGTTAGTTTAATCGAACGGAAACTACAACCACGGAATCTAAGGAAAGTGACACCGGTGAAACGGTCCTACTAACTATCCATCTATTATCGGTACGGAAATAAGTACTTTTGTATACCCTGATAAGATTATGAGACACAACAACAACGGATTTACATCAGGGATGAAGTAAGGTCTAACGGGACCGTTAAAACGGTTACTCCTTTAATTTTATCTTGAATTCACTGAGTAACACGGGTAGGAACGTACTCTACGAGGGAACTATAGAGGTTAAAAGAACTTTTCTGGAAATCAGAAAGAGTATAACAAAAGGAGATAAAAAAACGTAACAAGTAAATTCTTCCGGAATAATAGAGAAGTACGATAAGATACTTTGACGTAAGTCAACCCATATAGAGAATTCTTAGGGATCCTAATGTTCCTTTAGTTTGGTCGGTCAGGATTTCCTTTAGTTGGGAATATAAGTAACCTTCCTGATGACGACTTCGACTTCGAGGTTATGAAACCGGTAGACTACGTTTCTCAGCAGAGTAACTTTTTCTGGGACTGCTACCCTTTTTATAACTCTCGTCCTCCTCTTTCCCCACCGTCTCCTATTCTACCAATCTATCGTAGTAACTGAGTTACCTGTACTAGACTCGTTTGAGACCCTCAATCTCCTCCTGTCCGACGTCAAGTACCCCAGTGTCTCAGGCTGTACTAAATGTACTGGATCACTGACTTGTTGTTGTTCACTGAGTAATCAAAGCCCATTCTTTCACCCCTATCGATCCTTCATCACTACTCCTTTTCCCTTAATTCAATGGTCTTAATTTAAACCCTATACACAAGATATAATATATCCGGGTCCCACTTATAAGTAACCTTCCTGCTACGACTTCGACTTTGAGGTCATCAAACTGGTGGACTACGCTTCTTGACTGAGTAATCTTTTCTGGGACTACGACCCTTTATAACTTCCGTCCTCTTCCCCTGATGTCTCCTACTCTATCAACCTACCGTAGTGACTGAACTACCTGCACTCAAACTCGTTCGAGGTCCTCAACCACTACCTGTTCCTTCGGACCGAACACCGTCAGGTACTTCAGTGTTTCTCATTCTGTACTGACTCGCTGACTTGACTTGTCTCCCTCTGTATTTGGGTAACCATCCTGTATTTAAATAGTTAAAGAATTCTCATGGACTTACCCCGTAGGTCGAAGTCTGAAAGGGATCCCAGTCTCCTTACGGAGGTCTTTAGAAATTGGATTAAAATCTGAAGATTTTGACCCATCCTTAATGGAAGCGGAACCCTTCTTCTCCACCATGAAGAAAGACCCTGGAGGAAGAATCCCGTTAATTATGTACTAAACCCGACGAATGCAGTGACGATCCGGGTCTAGTTTTCCTCCTAATCTTTAGTCTTCATGTACCGAGTCATGGGACTGGACTTGAAATAAATCACGTCATCAGGATCAGCGAGTCAGCACAGGTCGAGAAACACTGGGGTACGTGACGTCGGGAGGTCCGAGGAGACAGGTACCCGAAGAGGTCCGTTCTTATGACTTTACCCAATAGAAAGGGAAGAAGGCCTCTATAAGGGTTGGGTCCTTACTTGGACCCAGAGGACGTAACGTCCGTCTAAGAAATGGTAGACTCGGTGACCCCTAATAGTTATGTTTACTACACATGGAGAGAATAAATAAAGAGTAGTTTGAATAAGAGATACAAGTGTTGAACCGATGAGTCCGACCGGGTAGGGACGACATTACAACGCCCTGTGGTAAAAGAGACTCCATGATAGAGGGATAGGTGAAAGTACCTCAACCACACTCTCTCATCTACTAATTTTTAGTCTACCACGAGGACACCATAATAGTAGTGCACACAAAGTGCCTTGGACTTCAGATCCTATTAAAGGGCCTACAATACTGATCACTCTTTAAGAGGATGTCAGACCAAAAACGTCGTAAGGAACTTGTTTCGGCCCTTAAATAGACCGTAGACAAAAGGTACCTTGAGTTCCATTAATTGTCTACACTAGATTAATAAAAGGATTTAGGGACCTACATCGTCCCTCACCCGGCATAGGCGGAGTATCTTTACAACCTAGTGGTCCTAACTCCACTTTCCAAGGGAGGTCTAGTACAGAAAGACCATCTTCGAACTCTGAAGAACGGAAAGTACGTTCAAAGAACCACTGGAACTGAAGTGTCCCGTTCCACACGAACACCATATAGAGTCAGAGGATTTCTATTTGAAAGGGAGTCTCCTAACAGTAACAGATATTATGATACTTCTGTCACCTTCTCCTGACCTAAAGAGTTCCATATGTGATAAACGAGTGTCTCATTTTATTTTAACCCTTCGCCTCGGTTTATCAGATCTTAAAGAATGTATGTGTACAGGAAAATTCTTGACTTTTGTTATCATTCACCTATTCGTTGTTCCAGAACCACATATCGGGTCCCTTGATATAAGTAACACTATTTAATGTTACTTTCTTATACTTTTTCTTATATGTACATATTGACTTAGTGAAACGCCATGTCATCTTTAATTGTAGTACTTAGTTGATGTACAGTTATTTTATTTATTTAAATTTTTTTCTTCGACTCTCCGTCCTACTACACTGACTCCGAATATTAATCCCGTTCATATACTAAATAGAACATTTTGGACTGAGAGACTCCTACCTTTTCCCAGGATAATGGGATGTCTTCCGAATTTCACCCTGACGGGACCCATTTGGTCTCACACCATTAGTGAGACGAAATGCACCACCCCCGTCACCCCATAATAGAGGACCTCAACTCACAAGCCGTTAAAGCAACAATTCGATTATTCAGGATAACATCTACTACAACTCTCTTTGTCTATATGTCGTCAAAATATAGAGAGGACAGGAGTTCGTAGACACTTTCTGTGGACAATGATTTTCAGTTTTATTACGACCATATAAGAATAGATAAAACGAGACAAGAGTACCAAAATCAGAGATAGTCGTGAAGGAATAGACTTTCCTTTACGACATTGTTACAACAATTCGACTAAATCACTCTATTCGAAATGTCTTTCAGTCAGGAGAAATATGGTATAAGAAGAAAATTTTATATAAGGTTAACTAATATGTGTACTAAAGTTACTATAAGAATACCTGATATTGTTAGGATACAGACTATCTTTATAAAATTACCATTTTATTCAAAAAATGTTTTAATAGAAGTAAGTTACATTCAATCGCATAATGAAACACATCACGAAAGTTCAAATGTTCAATTTATCGTATTTACGAGAGAGTTTATAGGTGGTCCCGTCCCTGGAAGAGACGGAATAAATATTCTTCTCGAGATCCTGGATCTTGTTACAGACCGTGTATCTCCGATGAGTCTTTTACAAACCTATGTAAAGGATATAAATAAATAAAACAAGTGTCTTAGTAAGTAAGTTTACTTTGCAATGTGTACAACTTGTTTGTTTTGACTAATATCATCTTAAAAGTACCGATTTTCGTTCCGAACCAGAACTCGGTTATGAAGGAGAAGAAAATTGGGGGTAGAAAACCTCGTCTATACTTTTGATGAGTAGTTTCTATACCTTAATACATCTATCTTATAGTCTGGTGTACTTCAGTCTCTCGAGTAAAGTAGACATCTACTTCTTTAACCTCGGGTTACACAGATTTATAACCCAACCGGTTTTTCAAGTAAACCTAAAGAGACATTCGACTATGTCTTTTTGGTTACTTTACAGTCTGCAGTGAACAACACACTGTACCGGTCCTATCCGTAAGTACAGAGAACCGAGGTCCCATCTCCGAAAGGATAATTTCGATCTCGATCTAATTCCCATTACTCTCCATTCAACCGGTCTGTCGAGACCTCTTTAGATTAACTAGTCATGTAATGACTTTTTCATTGAATCTACCTTCTTTAATATACATGGTCTTAAGAAGGATCTCATGATAGTGTAAATCAACCTTCTCCCTCCATTCCTCTATTGTTGATAAAACTATTCAATACACGCACTTTCAGTACACGAATCAATGAGTCAGCACAGGTTGAGATACGCTGAAGTACCTGATATCGGGTGGTCCGAGGAGACAAGTACCCTAAGAGGTCCGTTCTTATGACCTCACCCATCGGTAAGGGAAGAGGTCCGTTAGATGGGCTGTGACCCTAGTTTGGACGTAGAGGACTTGACATCCGATTAAGAAATGAGAGACTCGGTGGTCCCTTCGGGTTTACCACACAAACTTTTTGACGGTTGTTTGTCAGGACCTTGACGAAAGTTCTCACTACCTAGTCCCAAAAACACAGTAACCAAACTCAAACGTCTAGACCCCTGTCTGAATGACTAACTCCTTAACTCCTCTCTCCAAAGAAAGTTTATTTACAATTTATTAACAAATTTCTTAAAGTCAAATCTTTCCCACGATTTATCAATTGGTGGGTCCTGAATTTTTAGACCCAGGTCAGATCTACTGACTTGAGACTAATAGAGTAAACACTTAGTCTTTAACTTTGAGAAGGGGAATCTTTGTCTTCAAATAGTCTAACACTATGATATTAGTATATTTGACTGTTCTTAAATTCCAAAAAAAAGGGGGTTATAGTAAGAGTGACTTTCTTCCATTTTTATATACTGGGACCATTATTGAAATTTTCTTAACCTGGTTTTTAAACCCGGTAAGTTTTTTCAAATTTTAACTGAAGACAAACTTTTTTTAGTTAATTAGTTATAATGACATACGAAGAGTACGACAATACCATCACGAAAAGTTGTAAAAACTAATGACGTCCGAAATTCTTTATGTAATCGATAGTGTTGGTCATGAGTTCATACATAAACTGGTTTTGTTTGTAAAGTTTGGAAACTGGTTTTGTTTAAAAAGTTTACTTTGCAAACTTTTCAAATACTTCACAGGGAATGGAAATGATACATAATGTGAGACTACCAAAAATAAGATAAGATAAAACAAATTTTTGACGACCAGTACTCGGTGATTTCACTAAAATACTGAGAGATTACCTAGTAATGTGTTTTAAACTCTTGGTCATCACATTTGCTACGTTCTCCTTAGTTTCCATTTAAAGGACTTCTTCTCCCTGAACACCAGATAAACACCTCTCTTTTGCTTGAATGTTTTGCAACTCACATAAAATTCTGATGCTAATTAATCAACGACTTGACGTACTACACTAATTCTTACTACCTACAAGTCAAAAATAATCATACAAGAGACATAACTTTATTTATCTAGATTTTATTTCTTCTGTTAAAAAATTTTTCATACGAATAAACTTTGACACAAAGTACAAAGTCTCTAGGTAGAAAAATACATCAGAATGTAGAGACTCCGACCCTTTAATAGAATGTGACTACTGTAAGATGGAAACCCGTCGAGTAAGTAAATAGTAACGGACCCGTACACGTTAGAGCCAATAGGAACGACCGTCATACTAACCTGTTGACTTTGGAAAACGGTAAAATTAGATATTCGGTAAACTTCTTCTTTATAATAAGAAAAGACTATTCCTTAAGTCAGACCATTTTAGTCCATTCACAGTCTTAGTTTTACACGTCTTACAACAATCACTGAACCTCTTTTTAGAATTTTCGGTGTTACCACGTCTGAAGGTTTTAGTTTCCGAATTGTGTTTACAGTTACATTATCGCTTTTGTGATTGTAGTTATTACCTTGGTTTTCCAGTAAATCTTCTCGACCTGAGATTTAAACTTCTTCAAAATCCCAAAAGAAGTGGTTAATTAAAACGAATATATAGGAAGAAAATAAATACACACTTCCTAAATATTATTTTTCTGATACGAATTTATTCAGATTCTCTCGAAAAGTCCCTCTGAATGTTTTATGTTAAAGATTCACTACACTTTCGCACAGTAACAAATTAACGTTGTAAGAAAGAATAATTGTGTAATTTATGATTAAAGTAGAATGCGAATGGTAGTCAGTATTCTTTTATGTTAAATTTTGGTGTCACACTTTGGTGATGGATGGATGATCTTATCGATTTTAATTTTCTAACTGTTCAGTCAACCACACCCATGTCGTGTTGACCTTGTAACGACCATCCTTACATTTTTATATGTCAGTGAAACCTTTTATCAAACAACGAAAGAATTTTTCAAATTGTGTACACAGAGTACACAAATTTTTCAAATTCAAATCGTACACAGAGTCGTCAATATAAATACCCATGAACTGTTTCTCTTTACTTTTGTGTCTGAACGTACGTCTACAAGTATCATCGGGTGTTGACCTTTATTGGGTCTACAACAACGAAAACTTGACACCACAACCTCTTCTGAGACCTCTAGTTTGGTCAGTTAGGATTTCCTTTAGTCAGGATTTATAAGTAACCTTCCTGACTATGACTTTGAGGTTATGAAACTGATGGAATACGCTTCTTGACTGAGGAACCCTTTCTGGGACTACGACCCTTTTTAACTTCCGTCCTCCTCTTCCCCTATTGTCTCCTACTCTACCAACCTACCGTAGTAACTGAGATACCTGTACTCGATCTCGGTCGAGGTTCTCAACCACTACCTGTCCCTTCGGACCGAACGACGTCAGGTACCCTAACGTTTCTCAGTCTGTACTGACTCGTTGACTTGACTTGACTTGACTTGACACCAATACTCGAGTCCCGATACTTCTCAACCCCATTCCTCCAGGTGTGGAACCTTATCTTTCGATAAAACTATGACTTAAAAACTACGTACAACAAAACACATTATTTGACATAAATGTCTACAGGGTTACCGGTACTTACCCGACTTCTCCTCCGGGAGAACCGTAGTCCACTGAACAAGGATTCTCGGTCCATCTTCGTTCTCAAGGAACCCTGACTCAGTTCCACCCTCTCTCACCCAAGCATCCCTGGGGAAGGACCATAACTGTCTCCGGTCATCGAAGACTTACACCTTTACCTTAACAAGGTTCCGATTTCCGAAGACTTGAGATCTAGGACTCGTGTCCCTGAAATAGAAAAGGTAACTCCCAAATCATCTTCAAAGAAAGGACTCATTAGTGATGTACGATTCCCCAAAACTATAAAACAGGGTGAATCAAAAGTGTTGGTGGAGTACCCTGATCAGAAAGAGTAAAGACAAAGTCTCTATTTCTTCGACTTTGGATTTTTCCGACTCCGAGAACGGGTTTCGGTGTATCGATCGACCAATCACTTTTGAACCCGATTAAATTGACATCGTACCCCTTAAATGAAAACAAACTAAACACTTTTTCTCTGTCATAGAAGTTGACCTTATTCTCTTTCCTTAGACAAGAGTAGTAGGTACAAAGGAACATTTAATTATAAAAGTCGAAGTAAAAGGAGTTTTAACATTTCTCAGAGTTAGGAGAGAGAGGATAACACTACATTCTGGAACCTGTTCAGAAGGAAAAGGATATTCTTCTTTTTTCAATGGACCTCTTTGAACTCGTTGTCCTGACTAGAATATTTCGAAAACTTCAGTTTACCTCTCTTACACCCATTTCGAAACTTGTTTCAACTCTGGAGTCTAACAAATATGACAATGATGAGAGAAATCTCTTAAAAAAGTGTACGTTTCCCTCCACCCCTGCCTTCAAACATACACCTTTATAAAGGAGAATGAAGAACATGAATCGGATCGACTGGTCTCTCTACCTCCATACTATAAAAACTGAACTTTTTTAAGAAGGTCGAAGGAATTAAAGACAAAACACCCATCTCTCTACTTAAATCTCTTTTAAATCATCGGTACTTCTAATAACTGATTTCAGGATATCTTTAATACAACGAAGGAAAACTAGACCAAACCAATTTTTGTTAACCTCCTAACTGTATATGTGTAACTCATGGACGTTTCAGTGAAATCAGTACAGGTTAGGAAACGTTGGGATACATGACATCGGGAAGTCCGAGGAGACAGGTACCCTAAGAGGTCCGTTCTTATAACCTTACCGAACGGTGCGGGAAGAAGTTCCCTAACCACTACAAGGGTTGGGTCCCTAACTTGGGCGTAGAGCACACCGAGGACGAAACGTGGGCCTAAGAAAAGATGACTCGGTGATCCCTTTGGGGTATATGTGTGATGACATATAATTTATCTATTGATTATTCTTGGACGACGTATCGCATCCCCTGAGATGAGTTATGAGATATTACCGGATATATATACATATATATATACACACACACACACACACACACACATTGACTAAGTGAAACGACATGTGGAGTGGAGTTTGATTGTGTTGTAACATTTAGTTGATACGAGGTTATTTTAATTTTTTTTAATTTCTTATCGGAAAACAACAGTAAGTCACAACTTTGTCTTTGGTATTGATTTCAAAACTTTGTACTTTACACAAACATAAACACATAAATTTAATCGTAAAAAAAACACAACACGTCTACTCCGTGTTAGTTAGAGGGAAACGAGGTGAAAAATAAAACCATAACTTTATTATTCCTTTCCGATATTGTCAATTTATAGTAGATAATTTTATTAATCTACTATAGTAGATTATAGTAGATTATTTTATTGTTGAAACTTCTGATTATAAGTTCAACAGTCATATATCGTAAACTTACGTTATAAATTTTGTAAGAATTATGTACTGTAGAATGTCTAGTTAAACGACGTTCTTTAAGGACGCACCATCTGGACATCTTGACCAGACGATATCTTTGTCTAGCAGGGTAACCAAGTAAACACCAATTTTCTGGTTACAATTATCATGTCGGAGGTAAATCTTAAAACTTAGGGTGTTCGTAAATAACGTTTCGTAATACAACGTCACTTTCTACTGATTTTTAGATCAGAAACACGTTTCATCATTAAATTCCTTCCCTTTTCCTCTTCTTCTGGTGGTATAGATGTGTGACTACCTTTTTCCTTTTTAGACCCGACATACGACCCGTTTCTCGAGATAATATACCCAACTACTACCGTTGTCGAAACGGACTCCGAGAAGATCCACAATTCGTACATACTGGCGACCCTGGAGTACACCTTAGTGGAAGACCGCCCCGAATGGAAGGGTTTTATGAAAGGCAAATCAACTTGGTTCAAATCCGTCTTCTCAAACGGAGAGAACCACTACAAAAATAGATTAACCCCAAGTCACCAAAATGACATCGTTAAACAAAATACCAAACTCAAGACGGGGACTAATGCATTAAAAACTTGATAAAATGGTACAAGTGAAGGGAAAAGAAAAGAAAAACTTTACTTCTACTTCACACGTATCACCACTCTCCACATGTCTCGCTTTTACCTTTCTTTACCTTAAATGTCAATATATTTCACTTCCTTCTCTCATACCGTTGGGTGAGGTCATAAGAACGGACCTCTTGGGGTACCTGTTTCCTCGGACCACCCGATGTCAGATGTCTCAGCGTTTCTCAGTCTGTACTGACTTCGTTGAATCGTACGTATGTACACATATTCCACTATCGGGTACAGGGGGTCACCCGTTCTGAACTCACAAAAGGAGACCCGTTAGGACGGGTTGCTTCCGGAAAAAGAAAAAGTCTCTTCGGGAGAATCTGACCAGATACCTCTTCGGGGTCAGAGTATGGATTATTTAATCTTTCTAGGAAGGTGAGGGAGATTCATAGAAAGGTCCATTAACTCCTCTAGGTCTCCCATTCAAAAAGACGTACTTCCGTAGTTCAATGAGGATTTCTATCGAGTTCCTTTAAAGATCTATTACGATAAAAGAATGAAAGTCTCGTTAAGCCTCTGACAGTGTTCTCTAAACAACTCATAGAGGTCACGTGTCAGACTCGGTTTGTGTTTCGAGGGTTAATCTTGTGACTTCGAAACTACGGTTAATTTTTATTTACTACAATTTTTTTTTATTTACTACAACTATCCTATCTCAATATATACCTAGGTTCTCTCCTCCTTGTCTGGTCTTTCTGTTATTTTCGAACTATAAATTTTTTGTACTCGATTAAAGTAATCACTTGTTTATTTATAAAGTCTCTCGTCAACGACTCAAACTCGACTTTCGATATTATCCCTTAAGTTTCAAAAGTCCACTATTCTATTAATTATATTTTTCCTCCCTCTTACCTTTTTACCCATGTCCAATTTATTAAAAACACCAACTTTAGTGTTTCAATTTCATAAAATTCTTCTCTTCTTGAGTCGACAAAGGTCAACTGTTATATAACTTTTAATCACAAGTTCATTTAACCGAAACCAATATTGGTTTGTGTATCTAAAATTTTTTTAGGTCAAAGGCCAAAAGGTTTCTTAGTGTTTCTTTAATTACACGAATACAAATATAGTTATAATGATTAAGACTATTCCACCAAAAAGTGAAAGAGGGAACCCTACCTACCGATTTAACAAGGAAAAATTTAACTTCAGAAGATAAATAGGAGCTCATCTTCCATTGTAAGTCTCTTCCGTCACCGTGGGGTGAGTTTAGTCATGAGAAGGGACCTCTTAGGGTACCTACCTCCTCGGACCATCCGACGTCAGGTACCCCAGCGATTCTCAGCCCGTACTGACTCGCTGAAGTGAAAGTGAAAAGTGAAAAGTGAAAGTACGAAACCTCTTCCTTTACCGTTGGGTGAGGTCACAAAAACGGACCTCTTAGGGTCCCTGTCTCCTTGGATCGCCCGACGGCAGATACCCCAGCGGGTCTCAACCTGTGCTGACTTCGCTGAATCGTTGTCGTCGTCGTCGTCATCGTGTCAGAAATTGTGTACTTACACTCTTTGGAAGAAGTTAAATAACTAAAGAATAAAGATAAACGTACATTAGGACGATGAGATCTATTATGTATCGTAGTCCTTTTCACCTCTGTAAAGAAAAGTCTGTTCGAGACTTTTCTACTTTCCTCTTTAAAAGAATTTACACTTGTTTCTTTGTTACCTACAACTTGTTAAAGAGGAGTTAATATTTCGTTAATATAAAGGATAAAATTTTGTCTCACGTTATTCTATACAAAACAAAAGATAATGTCACGGTTATTTTTAGAATAGACTCTGTTCTGTTCCGTTATCTTTACTAAAAGGTCTTTGTGGCCTACAACCGGGTGGACAGACTAATGACAATTCTCCCGATTAGAACATCAATCCATTTATAGAATTAATTCAGTGTACGGTAAACGTAGTAATCTTTTCTAATCTTCTACCTTTAAGTAACTCTTTAAACTCGGACACAACCAAACACATGACAAACGGGTATATATGAATCCTTAGACGGTTCTACTTAATGATACAGTAAAAACGTTTCGGTCTAACGTCGAAACGACGACTAGTGGTGACTCACTACTACCCAGAGTCAAGGGATTGAACCCTATTATAGTAGATACATCATCTGACCAACACTCATACGTCACTGTGTGACGTACGTTTCACGAACCGGGTAACCTTTATGGGTCACTTACAATCGACAATAGATAAAGACGAGGGAAGACGACAATAGAACTTCATTGGTGGAATTTGTTATCATAGCAGAATAAATAATCGACTTCATATTACTATAAAATTTTTAATAACATAAGTAAGTACATAAGTTGGTAAGTAAGTTTTTATACTTAAATCGTAATACAAGTGTGTCTTTACTTATTTGTGTACTAGGGACGAAAGTTCTACAAGTCAGATGACAAAGGGTAAAGCTCATGGAGCAGAGGGAAACAAATCAAAGTATATGGGAAATGGGTTCGTAAAAGTTCTGACTGACTTGTAATCTTAGTAAACCCCTTAAAAGAATTCTTACGATTACAGACCCGGGATCGGTCTAGTCACTCCTGTCTTGGAGACCCACACCCACACAAATTTTCAAAGGTCTATTGATCGGAGGTTAATTTTATCTATTTAATTAATTTTATAAAGGGTCCACGGACTGAATAAAGTGAATCGTATTCCGGGAAGCTTAGATAAGTACAATGTCGTTTACATTTTAAATAAAGACAAAAATATATGGTGTAGAAATAGGTAAGTAGACAACTACCTGAGGATTCAACGAAGGTATAGAAATGTTCACATTTATTACGACGATACTTATAACCCCACGTTCACAGAAAAACTAAATCGTAAAAACAAAAACCTACATATGGATCTTCACCGTAACGATTCAGTATACCATCAAAAACCTCTTTGGAAGTATGAAAAAGGGTGTCACCAACGGGGTTGACCGTTAAGGGTGGTTGGTGTAAGGGAAATGAAATGTAGGAATAGTTGTAAATAAACATCAGAAAAACTACTATCTGTAAGACTGACCACACTCCACTATAGAGCACCACCAAAACTAAATGTAAAGAGACTACTAATCGTTACAACTCGTAGGAAGGTACACGGACAACCGGAGATGTACAGGAAAAACCTTTTTGCAGACAAACCAAGTTCATGATATACTATAGTGAATATACACGTTAGATTTTTTATGTTGTTTACTCACTTATATTGTTGTTGTTGTTTTTTCGGTTGAATGTCTATGTCTTTTGTTTGACCATCAATGGTCCCCCTTCGTTTCTCACCGTTACACCCCCATCCCCTATTTTTCCATGTTTCATAATCCGTATTTTATTCGATGTTCCTATACAACATGTTGTACCCCTTATATCGTTCATGAAATGTTATTGGTATTTACCTTATATCGGAAATACACACACTTAGAAATATAACATATGGGCATTACACATTTTAAGAAACAGTTGATACGAAGTCAATTCTTCTTTTTGAGGGTCCACGTCAGTCTTAACTCTTAGTGACTCGATCTCAGTTCGGTTTGAGGTGGAAGTGCGAAATAAGACGTACAACGAAAAAACAAAGGGAAGGTAACTCACTTGGTGAAGAGTTACGTCTTTACGTGTCTTACATCGATGTTTATGGAGAAAGTTACCTTACCAGATTCTAAGGAAGTGATCTACTCCGAAGGACGAGACACACCACGGAAGAAGTGAAGGTACATAATGAGAAAGTAAACCAAAATAACTGTTCACGTTAAATCTTCAAAAGAAAAAGACAAAGAAAACACACACACAAACACAAACAAAACAAAATAATTTTACTCATAATTTATAAAATAAATTTCTAAAATGTTAATTTTTCAATGTTTTTATGTCTCATGTAATATGGTTCCGTTATAAGATGTACTGTTTTAAGTTTTGTTTTGTTTTTAAAATTTTATGTCCATAGTCATAGTCAAGTCAACGAGTCAGTGTAGGCTGAGAACTCTGAGGTACCTGATGTTGTACGGTCCGAAGGGACAGGTAGTCGTCGAGGGTCTCAAATAAGTTTGAGTACAGGTACCGCAGCCACTACGGTAGGTTGGTAGAGTAAGAGACAGTAAGGGAAGAGGAGGACGGAAGTTAGAAAGGGTCGTAGTCCCAGAAAAGTCACTCAGTCAAGAAGTGTAGTCCACCGGTTTCATAACCTCAAAGTCGAAGTCGTAGACAGGAAGGTTACTTATAAGTCCTGAGTAAAGGAAATCCTACCTGACCAACCTAGAGGAACGTCACGTTCCCTGAGAGTTCTCAGAAGAGGTTGTGGTGTCAAGTCTTCGTAGTTAAGAAACCACGAGTCGAAAGAAATATCAGGTCGAGAGTGTAGGTACGTACTGATGACGTTTTTGGTATCGAAACTGATCTGTCTGGATACAATGGTTTGATTACAGAGACGAAAAATTATATGACAGATCCAACCAGTATCGAAAAGAAGGTTCCTCGTCCATAGAAAATTAAAGTACCGACACCAATGGTAAACGTCACTAAAACCTCCGGGGGGGGGGTTTATTTCAGAGAGTGATAAAGGTAACAAAGAGGTAAATAAACGGTACTTCACTACCCTGGCCTACGATACTAGAGTCGAAAGACTTACAACTCAAAAAATGGTTGAAAAAGTGAGAGGAGAAAGTGAAAGTAGTTCTCCGAGAAATCAAGAAGAAGTGAAATACGGTATTCCCACTACAGCAGACGTATTGACTCCAATAACTATAAAGAGGACCTTTTGAACTAAGATCGAACTAGGTCGGACCGTAAAACGTACTACATGAGACGTATATTCAATTTATTCGTCCCACTGTTATATGTCGGAATTTCATGAGGAAAGGGCTAAACCTTGGTCAGACAACAAGGTATAGTTCAAGATTGACAACGAAGAATTGGACGTATGTCTAAAGACTTCTTAAAAGGTGTCAAACCACACTAGGTACGTCAGTTTCCGAAACCGCATCAGTTATTTCGTTTGCATCTACAGAAAGACCTTGAGAGAGCGAAAAAACTACCAGGTCGTCTACAACCGTTAAACTAGAGACTAAAGAGACAGAAAAGATTTAGATCGAACTTGTAGACCTTCAAGTGCCAAGTACATGACAACTTCGGACCGTACCTCTTAAAACTCATAATGAAACGATCGCATTTCCATCGTTCCATGATTTGTTCATGTCCATGATTTGGACATGATTTGAATTGTTCATAATAATATTATGGACGACGATGATGACGACGATTCAGCGAAGTCAGCACAAGCTGAGACGCTGGGGTATCTGCCGTCGGGTGGTCCGAGGGAGTAGGAACCCTAAGAGATCCGTTCTTGTGACCTCACCCAACGGCAAAGGAAAAGGTTACGTACCTTCACTTTTCACTTTTACTTCAGCGAGTCAGTACAGGTTGAGATCACTGGAGTACGTGACGTCGGACGGTCCCAGGAGGTAGGTGCCCTAAAAGGTCAGTTCTCATGACCTCACCCCACGGTAATGGACTATGGACAAAATCCGATGTATGTGTACTTTACTAACCTGGTGTATGTACGGGTGCGCTAGATTTAAAAAAGAATCTTGTGCCTTTTAGGGTACCTATCTCTTCGGACTATCCGATGTCAGGTACCCCAGTGTTTCTCAGCCTGTGCTGACTCGCTGAAGTGAGTGAGTGAGTGAGTGAGTGTTTTTAAGAAATTGATAAAGAAAACACACAAAACAACGGGTTTAGTCACACCTTCGAAGAACACCTTCTCCAGTTACAACATAAAAAACACGTGACAAAACGTCACGGAAAGAAATGTGACGAAGACCGACGTTATCCGAGAGTTGTTTACCAGTTTCGGTTGACTGAGTGAAGATCATCCGACTGAGGAGGGAGAACGAATAGAACCACAATCGTCGACACCCTCTCATTTACTTAACAACTTGAAAATTAAATGTAAGATTGAGGTTTCCAATTAGAGAAAGTAGTAAGTCAAAAAACCTTAAATTAGAAAGAAGGAAGGGTGGTCAAGTTTACTTTATAAAATTTTAAAGAATCGAAATCCGGTAAACCCTCTTCTATGGACGTAAGTAATTTAGGTCCACATGATTATCGGTATCGCGACTTGGTATGAGACGATTTCGAGAACTTCCGTCTCTGTTACAGTATAAATAGAAACACAGGGTTTGTGTGACCGTCGTATGTCGTTCGAAAGTTATTTCTAAACAACTTAATTAGTCACGAATCCAATTTAATCCTAAGTAATCGTCTCTGTCGGACTTAAGTAGATAGTGTGTTTGACAAGTCTTTTAGTCTACGTAAAGATTATCGTAAGGAGGGGGAGACGTAAATAGAAGAATAAGGAGTATTCAAGACCCTTAGATTGTGAAGACAAAATATAGTGACACAGAGAGAATCGAAAGATCAAGTGACCGTAGAAAAACCTAAAACCCAACCGAATACAACCAGTAACTAGACAGACCGACGGATACCTGGATAATTAGCGAACGTGGTAAGGACTTTTCCCGGTAAGACTCAGTAACTTAAGTTCCGTGATTTAAAGTAAAGGATTATAGTGATCATTTTTGAACCTTTTATAATTCTTCACTTTATTACATTTACGGTCAGTTAAATAAAGTGAGTTTATGTTAATGACCCTTGAAAAATTATATAAAGGACAGTTAGAAGAAAAGATACATAAAAATTTCGTAACAACACTAAAGTTTAGGTCGTTAAATAAGGTAAAATATAAAACAAAATAAGGAAATTATAATATTTGATTCACAAAAAGTTCTCAAATTCAACATGAATTACCTAGATCATATATGATTATATATCCACAGGGTTCTTCCGCTACCGTGGGATGAGGTCATGAGAACAGACCTTTTGGGGTACATACCTCCTCGGACCATCCGACGTCAGGTACCCAAGAGCTTCTCAGCCTGTGCTGACTCACTGAAGTGAAAGTGAAAAGTGAAAGTACGTAACCTCTTCCTTTACCGTTGGGTAAGGTCACAAGAACGTACTTCTTAGGGTCCCTGCCCCCTCTGACCACCCGACGACAGATACCCCAGTTTGTCTAAGCCTGTACTGACTTCGCTGAATCGTCGTCGTCGTATATCCACACGTTATTAAAATTATTTAATAAGATAATAACAACTTGAAGACCTAACATGACCCGAAAAATAATGGTATTCGTTAGGATCCTACTTGTAGAAGTACGTATTTCTAAAAAGACATTTATCCAAATACAGGTCTTTGAACAGATTCTCATACTTGTAAAAGTTCAAGAACTATATCCACTTATTTAATGAAAGGTTTCCTAACCTTAAACCGTGATGACCATTTATTAGGTGAACGGTCACGTCCTCTACGTCCTCTGAACCCAAACTAGGAACCTATCCCTTCTAAGGGACCTCTTCCTTTACCGTGGGGTGAGGTCGTAAGAACGAAACTCTTAGGGTAATTGTCTCCTTGGATCGTCCGATATCAGGTACCCCAATGTTTCTCAACCTGTACTGACTCGTGTGTGTGTGTGTGTGTGTTGGGACTGTTGTCACGTAGGTATAAGGGAGAAAGTTACTTGAGAACAGACTACACTCTTGGATGAAAATTATATTTTTCCCTTTAAAATAGATTCTAGGTAAATCTCCCGTGGTAAAACGTGTATAGAGATTCCAAAATGAGATAAGTGAAACCATATAATGGTGTGGTTGAACACTTAGAAAGACTGGTTATAATGGGACTACGTCAATAACTATACTTCTTTTAACCAATGAACCGAACCAAGTTTACGTAACGACACTCACACTGTCTCCGACCAATCTCACACGACGACACCTACAGGATAATCTCTACGGACTTGGGGGTACCACGCATATAAAGACGTATACAGGAATAACCAACTCTTATAGGGATTTTTCTTCAACTTCGAATTAAGAAACCGATCTTAAAGAATAGATCTTCAAACCCAGAGATTTCATCTTCAACATCTCAGTGTCCCGTAAGTATCAGAAGATTTTTAGGAAAGGAATACTTTCGCCCTCTTGGTACCTTAAAAACCTACCGAAGTTAACTGAGTTACAAAAGTCCGGTGTAGATATAAGGTAATACAAATTTAAAAAAACCTAGGTAAGAGCATGGTTGTCTCTCTATTGTACGCCAGAAATAGAACCGTTGACCCAACTACAACATACCAGTCTTCCTTTAAAATCTGAAGGGGACACCAGATCACCTATTCTTAGGTGGACGGTTACATCCTCTGTACCCAAGTCAGGGACCAGACCCTTCTAAGGAGTACGACCCTCGTTGATTCGGACCCACGGTGTTGACGACTTCGGGTACGAACGATTTCGGAAACGAGGTGTTGTCCTCGGTGACATTACTCTTTGGGTGTGTGGTGTCGATCTCTCATCGGGGGCGAGTACGTTGATCTCTTTCGGAAACTCGTCGTTACTTCTGGGACTCGTCGGTTTTTTATTTCCTTTAAAATAACTCACAGTACCAATCTAATCGACTTTGTGAAACACGAATTACATGTTACTTTTTTCTGGTTTTTAGGTGATTTAATCGCCATCCACCTTTTTCTCAATAATCCGTTTTTATACTTTATAAGTAGATAGTTCGGTGATTAGTTTACAGTGTACGAAAGACTTCAGAAAAGACTGACGAGACGGAACAAACAAGAGGCCGCCGTGAACCTGACAGAGGGATCATATCGTTACTATTGTAACGAAATCTCAATGAACGTAAGTGCTGACAAGAAGGTGGGTTAATACCTAAACATCTTCTACTGACATAGGGATCATGGACCGTCCCAGACTGTATATCATCCACTGACTAGTAACTAGCGACTCACTATCTTTACACCCATACATTCTCTTTGCCCTTTATAAGAGTTTACCTATAGGATTTATCACACACAGGAGATTCTTTATTTCCCTTTTTCGATTATGTAGAAAAAATCAATTTCGTCCGTTATACCTTTGCGCGAGTAAAATATCATCTATTCCTTAACAAAGTACTTCTCCAAGTCACTGAAGGAGTTCACTTGTCGACTGTTTCCGTGTTTCGGTCCAAGTCGGACATCCACAAGGTTAAGAGTCAAGGTTCAAGAAAGGTTAGGTGGAGTATACATTAAGTGAAGTCTTGTTACCTCCCTATCTTCACTAACATACCTCTTTTGGGTCGTTTTATTCGAAGGAAGTACAATGCCACGTACAACTAAGGAAGACCGTTCAAAATCTTTTGACGTTTATCTCTTTACGGAAATGTCAGTTGAATTCTAAGAATCATAGTCCTCTGAAATGTCTCTTCTAGTTTCTTCACTTAGAAGAGTCTCCTTCTGAAAAATTTTTTCATTACAAAATTACAATTACAGTGTACTACTGTTGAAAATAATTCATGGTATTAACCCGTTTACAGTAAGAAGATAATCATTACGTAGTAAAAAAACACTCAATCTACTTATTTGACCATATATGATTATGTTTTATTTTGAGACAAACTAGGAGTATCGTTCACGAGTGATAAGAACAAGAAGAAAAAAAGAATTGTATGAAAAAAAAAAAGAACCGACGTGGTGCGTCGTACACTGTAGAATCAAGGGACTGGTCCCTAGTATAGGTACAGGGGACGTAATCTTCGTACCGCATAATTGGTCACCTGGTGGTCCCTTGAGGGAGGAAGTGTAATAAATTGGTTCCCGAAAAAAAAAAAAAAGGACATGAATCTGTCAGCTTCCTTCGTTGACTTCACGAACAGTGTCTTCGACCTTCTTAGTCAACTGTTGAATTTTCTTCAATAAGACGGATTTCCCTCCAAGGTCATCTCTCTCAACCGGAGAGTTAAGAAAGTTCTCCTATTTGATTAGTCAAGTATGAGAACTGTTTTGCGATGTTGTCCGAAATCATTAATCCTAAGGTGGCCCAGAATCTCTCCCCCTTCTAGGTAATTCACTTAGTGAGGAAAAGAGAGAAAAGGAAAGTTTTCGTCTATGGCGTTCTTCGTTCACGTCTTTACAGTACTTCCTGGTCCGTCACGCGGACGAAAGGATCATTGAGTTTCCGAAGTCCGTCTACGGTACCTCTGTTTTCTCCGTTTCGGTTTCGAGTGGAAAATCAGAAGACTCTCGGTCTTTCACTGTGGACTCTCGCCGTACCCTTTACCGCGTCACCTTCTCGCACGGTTCTCTCTCTCGCGGGTCCAGGCGTTTATTGAGTCACAAGGTGCACCGGAAGTCAGATCGGACAGAAGGGACAAAGGGTAGGTCTGTCGAAGGTACGAGGAGTCAAAAGGGTGATTATTTTTCTTCCACTCACTGGTGCCTTCCAAGGATCCAGAAAACTTTCTTTTATATGTCACTAATGATTCTACAGGTAATTAGATCGATAGTGGGATCAAGGACGAATACCAAAATTAATCGTAATAAAAGAAACTAATAAAAATTAATGTGAAAGTTCGAGATTCGTGAAACCGTCCCTACACCACCCCTTTCAATGACATTCAGTTTAATACTTAAAATAACGAGATTAACCTCATCTTTGGTTGCCATAGTTAATTTAGGAGTAATGAATAGGAGAACCAAGTATACTAGTAGTAAGATCCACATATATTTTAGACTCACACCGTATTAATACGTTAAAAATTTCGTTGTCTCGGGGTCTTTAATCATTGCAGGACCAATCCTCTCTGTCGTCAGATTTTGAAATGACCCTCGTTGTGATGCTCGTTATACTCTTAGATTTGACACAGAAAAAAGGAAGAACAGAAAGGTGTAGTGTATCGAGTCCGGTTCCTTGTGTCTTCCTCATATTCACCAAGGGTACCTCTGCACTACAAACTAGATGGTACAAGACAACGAGTACCAGATACCATTAAACCGTCCATCCAACTTCAGACGGAAGTTCAAAGTTTATCGTGACTTCAGTGCTTCAGGAAACGTTTTACTCCCAAGGTTCTACATAATCCTATTAATTAGGATCGACGGTGTTGTTTATTTTGGAACTTTAGAGTCCCCGAACAAAGAACGAATGAAGGGTAAGGTAGGGCGTCGACACCTTAGTCCTTTACGTCGGAGATAACAACACCCACCCTTTTGTCTCTACCGTCTCCACGTGTCCGAGAGAGTCGACGGAACTGGACCTTCAGTGTACGTAAAAGGTAGGTCTCAGGAAAACCGACCTTAATGAGTACACTGGAGTTTACATGGATCTTACCCCCGTAGTTCACCTTTGTCACAGTGTGAAATAAAAAACCCCGAGGCTTTAGTGACGTCTACCACTAACGTCGGTACTTTAATTTTCTGTGAGTGAGGAACCTTCCTGTCAATACTGGTTGGAAATTTATTGTATAATTTTTCGTCTCTGTAATGAAACGGTTGTTTCCAGGCAGATCAGTTCCGATACCAAAAAGGTCACCAGTACATACCCACACTTTCAACCTGACACTTCTTCCGACTCGTGGCTTCTTAACTACGAAAACTTGACACCATAATCTCTTCTGACAACTCTCAAGGAACCTAACGTTCTTCCAGGTTGGTCAGGTAAGACTTCCTCTAGTCGGGACCCACAAGTAACCTTCCTGACTACGATTTTCTACTTTGAGGTTATGAAACCGGTGGAGTACACTTCTCAACTGAGTAACCTTTTCTGGAACTACGACCCTCTCTAACCCCCGTTCTCCTCTTCCCCTGCTGTCTCGTACTCTACCGACCTATCGTAGCGACTGAACTATCTGTACCCAAACTCATTTGAGACCCTCAACCACTACCTGTCCCTCCGGACCACACGACGCTAAGTACCCCAGTGTTTCTCAGCCTGTGCTGACTCGGTGACTTGACTTAACTTGACTTGACTTCCTTACAAACGAATCACGATAGGAACTACATAATCCTAAAGACATCCCCTAGGATGATATGGAGATCCAAAACTCGATACTTACCGTTTATTACATTTATATGTCTACTCGGTTAGTCAAGATACCCTTTAAAAAAAAAAGAATTAAATTTTATTTTTTAAAAACTGAAAAAAAAGAAAAAATAACTCCGTACCAACTCTATGTTACAATATATTTGATGTCCGTATTTTGTATTATTAAATGTTAAAAATCATAAATAATCGAAAATTTTGTTTACATTAACTGTCTATTGTAATCAAAGTCCACATGTTGACTAAGTTATAAACACATATAACGTTTTATTAGTGACATTATTCACATCAATCGTAAATAGTAATATGTATCAATATGAAAAAACACACAAAATTTTTGAAAATTTTAGAGGGAGACGATCGTTGAAAGCCTATACGTTATGTCGTAATAATTTATACCCCGAAGGGACCACCGAGTGTACCATTTCTCAGACGGATATTACGTTCAGGGACCCAGCCCCTCTAGGGGACCTCTTTCCTTACCGTTGGGTGAGGTCATAAGAACGGGTCTCTCAAGGTGCCTGTCTCCTCGGAACACCCGATAGTAGGTACCCCAGCGTTCTCAACCTCTGTTAACTTACTGCTTGTGTACGTGTGTATATATTAGTGACACGACAATAATGTAGGTACTGGATAAATAATATATTGACCTTCAAACATGGGAAACTACGGGAAGTGGGTAAAACAGACGGGGGGTGAGGACGAAGACCGTCGGTGGATAGACCAGAGATTTACACCTAAGTCAAAACAAACAAACAAACAAACAGACAAAAATTTAAAGTGTACATTCACTGTAGTATACCATAAACTGAAAGACAAACTGAATAAAGTGAATTATGAGAGTTCTAGGTGAGTACAACTTTTACCGTTCTAAAGGAGGAAAAAATACCAACTTATTATAAGGTGACATATGTATATGGTGTAGAAGAAATAAGTAAATTTCACCTTATAATAAGTAAGTAACTACCCGTGAATCTAACAAAGACATAGAACCGATAACATTTATTACGACGTCACTTACACTCTCACGTGTCCTTAAAAGTTCAATCAAAAATAAAAGAAACTCATTTATGTGTCTTCCCCTTAACGATCTAGTATACTGTCAAGATAAAAATTGGAAAACTCCTTGTCAGTATGACACAAGGGTGGCTGTCACGTGTTCCGAAGGGAAAGAGGTGTAGGAACGGTTGTGAACAATAAAAAACAGAAAAACTGTGATCAATAAGATTGTTCCCACTATAGAGTAACATCAGAACTAAACTTAAAGGGACTACCAATTACTATATCTCGTAGAAAAACACATGAACAACCGATAGACGAACAGAAGAAACCTTTTTATAGATAATTCTAGAAGACGAGTAAAATTTTAGTTAAAAAAAAAAACGATTACTCAACATACTCAAGAAATATATATATATATATAAAAAAAAGAAAAACTACGAAAGGGGGATAATCGATATACTAAATGTTTATAAAAGAGGGTAAAGCCGGAAGAGTCAAACGGTTACCAAAGGAAACGACACGTCTTTGAAAACCCAAACTCCATCAGAATGAACAAGTAAAAAACAAAAACAACGGAAAAGGAAACCTTCACTTTCACTTGAGTGAGTCAACACAGGCTGAGAAACACTGGGGTACCCGACATCGGATGGTCCGAGGAGATCGGTACCCTAAGAGGTCCGTTCTCATGACCTCACCCAACGGTAAAGGAAGAGGTCCCCTAGAAGGGCTGGGTCCCTAACTTGGGCCCAGAGGGCGTGAAGTCCGTCTGGGAAATTGGAGACTCGGTGGTCCCTTTGGGGAAAGAAAACCACAGTCTAAATTTTTTAGTAACGGTTCTGGTTACAGTCCCTCTAATGACGGATACAAAAGAAGACCCTCAAATACCAAAGTCAAGAATACATGTTCATAAATTAGGTTAAACTGAATTAAAAACACATACTACATTCTATCGTCAGATCAAAGTAAGAAAACGTACACCGACAGGTCCAAAGGTTTATGGTGAATAATTTCTCTGACAGGAAAGGATTGACATGCAAGAACTGAAAAAAACAACATTTAATTAACTGGTGTATGAACCCGAATAAAGATGGGAGAAACAATAAAAGACCTAGATACGTTGAGAGAAATACGATCATGGTATGATAAAACTAGTGATATTGAAACTAATGATATTGATATCAAACTTTAGTCCCTCGCACGACAGAGGTAGAAATAAGAAAAAGAGTTCTAACGTAACTGATAAACCCTATACAACACCAAGGTATGTGTGAAATCCTAACGAACAAGATAAAGACACTTTTTACGGTAACCTTAAATCTATTCCTAACGTAATTTAGACATCTCATCATGCATGTAAAATCGTTATAATTAAAAAGATTAAGTGTTACTGTCTTATAAACACAGAAAAAGGTAAAGAAAAAAGAATAAATAAAAATAACTTCGGATTAACTACTTGTAACAACAATTAAAGACAATATACCGTTTTAATAAACCAATATGTATATGTGTATAAAGAATTTTTAAAAAAGTTAATATCAAATTGTCCTATAAAAAAATTTTAACATTCTATGAACGAAATTTACAACACAATCAAAGACGACATGTTGTTACACTTAGTAGACATTCCTATATATATAGGGAAGGGAAAGTTCGGAGGGAGAGTGGGAGTGAAGGAAGAGGAGACCCAGTAGTGACTTGAGACGAAGGAAAATAAAGTAGTCACAGAATATTAAAAACCACATGTGTACAACAAGTGGAAAAAACTAATTTAAATAAGAATCCATTAAATAAGAAAAAACTACGGTCTTTAAGAAATAATTTTATTTGTACGTTTCGTTAAAAATTTTTTAGTTTTAAAACACGGTATATTACCAAGAGGTCCTAGAAAATGACCTAAGAAAGTACACTTTTTTGGTTTATTCACTCAACGTAACACCTAAAATTTATCGTTTATAAGAAAACAATACACCAAGAGTAGGTCATCTTATAGCTTGTATTATGAAAGAAAAATTAAACCACAGACATAATCGGACGATCCCGACAGTATTGTTTTATGGTATCTGACCCCAAATCGGTTGTCTTTAAACAAAAGAGTGTCGAAACCTCCGACCCTTCATGTTTTAACTCCCCGGTCGACTAAACCAAGGACACTTCAGTTTGACTGTGGAAGAGACGTGTCCCGTCTCTCTTATTCGACTTGAGACTAGAAAAAGAATATTCCTATGACTAAGATAGTCCAGTTTCGGTATGGAAGTACTCAAGTATGGTAATACTCAAGGAATTAATGAAAGTCTTTCCGGGACAGAGGTTTATGTCAGTACACCTCTCGATCTGTAAGTCACATACGTAGACCCTCCCATATTTGTGAGTCAGACAATATGACAGATTCCTAACGAATATTCCCTACTCAAGGAGAACCGATTCCCTTCTTATTCTTGTATTCTTTTTAATGGTCTTAAAGAGAATTTTCGTAGGAAGAATTCGGTTTTCTCTTGGTTTCGAAGTACGATTTCCAGTTAGACCTAAAAATACAACAAGTCCTCCAACTTTATTTTGAATTCCTCCGACCAAGTTCAACAATGTTAAAAAGTTTCCGGGTAGGTAGACAGTTCTCTAAACACCCGACCTAAAATAGAGAAAGAATGACCGAAGTTCTCGACCAAAGAACTCACAACGTACACCAGTGTAAAGACATGTCGTAAGATAAATCAAACCTAATATGAAGACACAGAGAACCGAGATCCTTGGGTTCTTCTCAGAGTACATAAAGAGGTCTCAATCAAAGTTTCAACACGGGGAATAAACAAAACTACCTTTATTACTAGTGAACTTTTAGGAATTTCTTTCAAGTTTATTATCTCTTTAATTATCTTTTACAAAACAATAAATTGATAATCTTGTGTAATGTTATTTTGTCATCTAATTTAATTGGTGTTAAAGTATATCTTCGGTCGTGACTTCGTAATAATATAACAGACTTCGTAAAGGAATACAAAATCTCCCGACCACCCGTTGTTTGAGTGTATACAAATGAAAATCGAATCAGAAAATAGGTCAGACTCCAATTGAGTAAATTATGAAGTGACTCTAAAGTCAAAAGGGAATGTAGTAAATGGTGTAATAGTAGTGACTACCTTCGATGGAAAATTTTATCGTTTACCATACCGACTTCCTTGTATAATAGTTTTGTTCACGGAACACTCGTCGTACCGATTATTTACCTCTCTAAAGGTATTTAAGGGTCAGAAATAAGAGTGAAATGAAAGATGAGACAGGAATAGTGTAAATTATTTTCCGTTGAGGGGTGTTTTATTCTCAGTCTTGGGGAAAACGACGGTCCGTTCTCAGTCTTGATGAGATGGAATTCTGTAAAAACACAGGTACCCAATTTTCTGTAAATGATAATGTAATTTCGTGGTTAATCAATTACCCACATTTCCAAAAACTCTTCCTTCTCGTGGGGAGTCTACCTCAAACTCAATAATAGAAAAATGATAAATAATTTGTGGAACTTCACGTTAATAGGAACAAATATCTTTTAATCAAACAAACTTGAGTTGTCCTATAATACTATCAGTGACGACTCAGAGGATTTCTACATAGATCTGGTTTCTTTGGTCTCCTCCTACTCTATCCCGGTCCCGACCTCCTCCCCCGCGTACATCCTTTTTCTGACCCAACCATTCACGAACATTACTGGAAAGACGGTGACAGAGGTCTCCCGTTCTTATACTGTCTCTTTTCCCTTGAAAGGGGTGTTTATTCGGTTTAGATACTGAAACAGAATCCGCGTCGGGAGAGAACATAACACTCTCTCCGGATTTCATAACTTTCGTTTCATATCTTTCTTACACCCGGAACCAAAGTTTGTCGGGACCAACCTTAGGACTGACAAAGAATCCCTGATACTATTAAACCTGTTTAGTGGATCCAAGAAGTACCCAAAGTCGAAGGATTAGGAACCTTACCCCTTTAACATGGACATAATCTTTATTACACACCGTTCAGGTTAATTAACATAACTATTAGTACTAGTAATATTAATTATCATTCAACGTTTTTTCTACTCCTTCAATTCTGGATAACAAACCTTGACCCGGAGCGTAGCATTACTAAATTAGTCCATTTAGACAACTAAGATCATCCAATTAACCGATGAGGAAATTCTTTTGGTGATAAACATAAAACTTCTCCAGAGGACATCCGTACTGCTGTTAAATTAGGTTTTTTACCGAAACCTTTCTTAAAGTTCGACTCAGTCCGACCAACTCTTCTCTAAATCCCTCGTACTAACTAAAAACTGAACATCTAGTGCAATGTACCCCCTGTCGAACGTAATGTCTGTCTGTGACCGTAAAATGTAATAAGTCTCAAGTTCTCAAACCATAAACTACACTCCTAATTACGTCACGTTTCCTTTCCTGTGTCTTGTAGAATTACGTACACATTTAGTTAACACCAATGTAATTCTATTTCGTACTGTTATAATTAGGAAGCAACTGTACGTATTACCCGAAAAGATAGGGGTAGTAGTGTGAAGTCTCAAAGATCTGAACTCGATACTGACAAGGTCTCTCTTAATTTTTTTTGTAACCATACGTATAAAATCTGTGCTAACTTAAAGGGACGACTAACATGAATAAAAATTTTTTTATAAGGGTTTAATTGTGTATAAGATTTTTAGGGATTACCCGAAGGGGACACCGAGTCGACCATTTCTTAGGCGGACATTACACCCTCTGGACCCAAGGTAGGGACCCAACCCTTCTAGGGGACGTCTTCCCTTTTCTGATGGGTGAGGTCATAAGACCGGACCTCTTAAGGTACCTGACATATCAGGTACCCCAGTGTTTCTCAGCCTGTGCTGACTCGCTGAAAGTGAAGTGAAGGGAAGAGTTTTAGGGTTGTTTACGTCTTCATATATCTTATTTTCAACTTATAGGAAATAGGTTTCTTTAAGTATGGTAAAATTCAAACTTTCTAAATACTTTTTTTAATTTATTTGTAAAGTTAAAAGGAACTGGAAACTTTCTACTACTCTCCGGATCACTATAAGACCACTTCCCAACGTTTGAAATTCGGAAACTTGACTCATGTGACATTACTAGAGAAAATAGGTACCTAAGAAAGTCCTACTGAGGAACCGTGTTCCGTCGTTCTGTTCTTGCGTCCGAGACCGGACTCTCAAAGGTGTGTCCATAGTCTCCAAACAGGGTGAACTTACGTACCGTGTCCTCAAATTTCAAAGAGAAGTACCCTGGAGGTACCACCAAGACACCAATTCTGAAGTGGAAGGTTAAGTCCACCACACCCAAGTTAGGGACCAGTCCCTCGACCCTGGGGTATACGGAGAAACGGTCTTTTGATTTATTTTGTCTTTGTTATAACGTTTTATTTTTTTTTAGTTATTTCTGAAGTTTTTATCAAGTGTATTTTTTTAGAAATTTTTTTAGAAATTTCAAAAGGAAGTCTTATTGACTGGAGTATTGATTGGTCATTTCTGATGAGGATATCTTATTCGGGTACCCGTGTTACATTACGTAAAACAACAACCCTCCTGGTATGATTTTTCCCAAATACCAAAGTTACGAGAAAGTTCGGTTTTCCCATTGTGACCCAAAAGTTTTACGTTAAAGAGAGACTCCAAGGTAAAGACCTGAAGAGACACACCTTTTCATCATTCTAAATATTCTTTGAGGTGACTAATACCGCCTTCTACAGACGACTTTAATAATAACGATTTTACTGAAATACTTTCTGGCTAATTCTCAAGGACTGAGGACCTGTCGTCTTCTAATGTTAAATACTAACGTTCCTACCATTGTCTATAATTTATGTACACATGTCAACTCTTTCATAATTTACTTGAATACCTACACGGTATCATATGTTCCTCATCCACATACGACCTCCCACCTTATTGATATTATTATCGAATCCTTAAAGTAATTTGTCAAGAAAGTAAACAATAGATAAGGAGGAAGAAAGTTTATTTCCTAATCCGGTCAAAAGTCCCTACGGAAAGTCAATAAATGACGTCACATTGTTTGGTGAGACTTTGAATTCACCGAACTTTATAATCGTTCATAGATGTCTGACTCGAGTCCACCGACCAAGAAGATCAACCGAATAGACCCTAATAAGTACGTTTACGTTAATAGACCTCCTAAAGATCCCGACCTTCAGGTTTTACTTAAATGAGTGTACAGACCCGAAGGGACCACCGAGTCTACCATTTCTTAGATGGACGTTACGTCCTCTGGACCCAAACTAGGGGACGTCTTCCCTTACCGTTGGGTGAGGTCATAAGAACAGACCTCTCAAGGTACCTATCTCCTCGGACCACCCGATGTCAAATACCCTAACGCTTTTCAAACTATTTTGACTCGTTGATTGTGATTGATTGGACCGTAGAGTGAACTTTACGGTTCTTGTCTGTCCCCGACGGGTCCTTAGTAAAACAAAGGGGAGAGAGAGGAGAATCGGAGATGTTGTCTCATCGACCTGGAGAAATAACATGTATCGTCGAATTCATAGGTTCTACACTTTCTTCTTCCTAAGTATAGAGTATAGCGTCAGTCTCGACCCATTCACAGTCAAAATGGTATCAAGTATCTAGCTTCGGGTGAGGTCACAAGAACGGACCTCTTAAGGTAGCTGTCTCCTAAGACCACCGATGTCAAGTACCCTAGTGTCTCGGTCTGTGCTGTCTGACTGATTTGTATGTGTAACTACTTCTTTAGTACTTCGGTCGGGTACAGTCTCCCTTTTATCCGTTCAAATAACTACTCTCCTTGTCGTTTCCTAAACCCAGTCAAAGTCAAGAGGTGTCCTATATGTCGTTCTGTTGGTTATTATTGGAGATTTTTATCGATAATTTGAAAACTTGACTACCCGTCGATCGTCTACGCTGTACAAAGGTGTCCATAGGTGTTGTGTTTACTAGATTAGTCTTCCAGACTTTCCAGTTGGACAGTTGGTCGAACCAGGTTCCAAATTTTAAAAACACTAGTCTCAATGAGTATTTTAAAATATTGTAATCTCAACCCTCTCTAAGACTTCCAGTGGGTCGGGTTATCTTACAGGAAGCTGTTTTTGTTCGGAAATTTGTTCTAATCTCTATAATTAGACATCGTGTAGTCACCTCGTGTAGACGACCGACTAAACGAATATACTGATTAAACAACACCGAAACCAACTCCTGTCCTAGACCCCTTTCTCTTGTATCCTGCCTCTGTAAAATGTGTCTTCCTTTTTACACCCTTTTATAAATCTCATCCCCCACACAACTGTGGGGTCATTCTCGGTTCTTTACCTTTACCAGTGTCATCAGCGTCCTTGGTGGTTCACGAATCGTAGTTTCTCCCTAGACTTTTAGGTCTTTTACATAAAATGGTTCAACCGTTAAAACGGACTCCCTCCTTGGAGTCTTCACTAAACGATGTTGAGAGAAGGATAATCAGTCTCTCTTCTGAAGAACCTTCTTCACAAAGTTGTAGGGACCTTTACTCTTCGTCGAAAAAGTCAATCATCCGTCTGTTCGAATTAAAAGGAGGATCTCAAATAGAAAGAGTATAGGAACGTATTCGAGTTCCAAATGGTTTTCTATCAACCGACTAAAGGTGGAAACAGAAGGATATCAAGGAGAAAGAGTGAAAGGATGGCCCCCTTCCACAATTGTATCACTAGACTCTAATCCAACGAGTGACCGGAGGGGACATTAAACGTCTTACATACAAAAGACACACCCAATCGGATGATCTCACACACAAATAGTATAGTCTCGGGTCTTTTCGGGTCGGAAGACCCGAACAACTTTATGTAAAGGACAAAGTAAAACGCCAGTAACAGGAAAGTTCGACCAGAGCTATCTAAACCAGAAGCACAAAAGACTTTTAATACTCTTTCGAAAATCTATAGTTGTACGGAGCTATACAAGAGTTCCTTCGAAGGTCCCCTCGACCCCAGTGTCACTTCGGTTATGTAAAATTGACCTCTTTCTTTTGACATTTTCTCTCTTTATTAACCGTTTCCTAAAGGGGGACTTTCACTATTCATTCCCGAAAGGAGGTAGGAGGTAAGGGCGGGGACTGGACCGACTACCGTAACGATACGAAGAAAGGTCAAAGACCGGAGAGAACAGAGAACAACTGGTCGAGTCGTAGGTGTCATCCTCGACAAAAACAGACGTCAAAGAAAAAAATTTTTTATAAATAAATAAACCGACACGTTCTAGAATCAGTGTGTTTACAGTACCCTACGTCCCAGATCAAGGGACTCGTCCCTAGTTTGGGTCCGGGGGAGAAACCTTTGTGACTCTGAACCGGTGACCTGGTGGTCCCTTCAGGGAGACGAACGTCAAAGAATCACCCTATCTCACAGAAAAAACATTTTAACCGACCTAAGAAAAAACCTGGACTCTTTGAAAAAAAAGAATAGTCATACACATATGACTATATGTGTAAGAAAGAATCTAAATCTCTCTTAGACACTTATATCGCATACGTACTTTTTTTTTCGACTACGTAAATTTATACAAAAAGGAATCTATGTCTTATTAAAATTCACTAGAACTCCATAAATTTTTCAGAACCATAAAACCCCGTTTTATGTGTCCAGGAAATAAAGAAGAGTTACATTTTTTAAAGACCTTGAACCTCGATTGAATGTTGAAATTCAGAACGAAGTCAACCACGGGAATAGATTAATCGACTTTATCATTGATAAATTACTTAATTTTTCTATTTAAAGGACCAGGGTGTACAATATAAACGTTTTTAAAATCTAAAGAGAAAGTTACTTCGAATTTGTCTTTGAAACCAGGATAAGATACGTCAACTAAACACCACGAGAGATAAGTGTAAGAGCCTTTCGACCGAGGACAACGACACACGCACGGAGACGACCCCCCAATAAAAAGTAAATTTGAAGTAATTTCGTAGTGTCCGATTTAGTTACGGATAAGTGAGTGTCGAAACCAAAGAGTAAACAAGGTGACTTGTCTACCCTACTCTACCGAAAAATTGGGCAAATCATCATAGTCTCTCCTGTGGAGGTCGATCTTTACAAGGGACAACAAACGTCATAGATATTTAGACGGAAGGGAAGGACGGGGTAAGTGGGAGGGAAAAGGACAGATGAAGGACCTCCAAAAGTCTATGGAAGATTAGGTCAGTTATGGTCCACCAGTAGTCTTCGTCGTCATAGAATCCCAAGACTTGGAGTGTCTTTACAGTCACTGAAATTTTGTTAAATCTGTTTCCCTGTTTCGGACAGATAATTCCAGACGGAGAGTCTACGAAGGGTCCTCCGCGATCACCACTTTTGGGTAGACGGTTACGTCCCCTGGATTCTCTGCACCCAAACTAGGAACCCAGTCCTTCTAGGGGATCTCTTCCCGAACCGTTGGGTGAGGTCACAAGAACGGACCTCTTAGGGTACCTGTCTCCGCTCAGGTGTCCCAGTGTTTCTCAGTCTGTGCTGACTTCACAGAATCGTACGTCTGTACGGGTCCAAGGTACCCTTATACGATAGTCCCGGACGGGACTCATAAAAGGGTGCACAAAGTGAATCCCTGGAGTCATCCGCGTGTGTCTTACCGACACTGGAGGGTGTGAAAGGTGACTCCCTGTCTCTCGTCCCCATTGAGGAGGGTGGGGGTTGAACCGAAGGTCTCAGACGGGGAACAATAGTCTGTGGACTAAAATCACTGTCGGAGAATCTCTCCTGTTGGAAGGGTGGTAATAATCTCTGAGGTCGTTGTCCTGTCCTGGCCTCTTGTCTACACAGATGACTAAAGTCAGTTTGAGTCCGACCGAATCGGTACAACCCCTTTTCCCTCTGTAAAACGGACTTTCGATGAGGACCCTGATGTCCGACTCCTCCCGACTCCTGTCCCCCGAGGACTGGACCTTGTCGAACAACCGAAGACCGACCACCAAACATCTCCTTCCACCCCCACCACTCCTCTATGCACTAATTAGTACATCCGTCACCCGGATCTACTTCTGTCTCTGTCCTCTTCTCTCGTCTCCCGTCCCCTCTCTTCTCCTTTACTTTCCCCTCTCTGAACCCGACTCCTCCAAAAGGTTCCCTCTTTCTCCAATTTCTCTCTAGGAACTCCCCGCGGACGAGAACTACCGTAGAGACGGGGGGCAGAAGAGGTCATTCTACACAACGGACATCGCGTCAGAAGAAAGTTTCAGTACTCCTTGTATAGATCCGATAACCGTACGTCACATAATAGAAAGTAGAGACCCTATTTCAAAAACTTATTTCAGAAAATTTCTTAACAATCATAACCCTGAACGGACCTTCAGGTCACCACTTCTGAGGGACGACAGTTACGTCCCCCTATGTCCAAGGTAGGGACCAGGTCCTTGATTCTAGGGATTCTAGAATGATTCTAAGGATCATCACACCGGTCTTCTAAAAGTTTTATAATCCTTTTTTCTTAACCTTTTTGTTTTCTTAACCTTCATGTCGGTACAGTCGGAGGAGAGAAGGGTCAGAGAGTGTTTTGTCGAAGTCAATCTGAAGGAAGGGGAGGTACGTCGTATTGTTCCAGAGGTCCCTCGAGGTATCCAAGGGGGATCCTGGTAGTAGATGGTCAAAGGGAGTTCGGACGTGACCGTAATCACAAGGAGGTTATGGACTTCTTTAGAAGGTAGAGTCCTTAAACATGAACGACAAAAGAGGAGACCTTACGAGGAGGGATCTATACTGAACCAAGGTGTACAGTAAGAAATTTACTGGGTAAAGAGTCTCTCCGAAGGTTCTAATAAGACAAAAGGGGGATAAAAGTACAGTACACAACAAGCATAGTAACGAGTGTTATAGTGACACTACATTCGAGGCACTTCCGTCCATAGAACGACAAATAACGAAATACGAGTCTTAAATCTTGTCTCAGACCACGTATCATCCTCTTCCGTTACCGTGGGGTGAGGTCACGAAAACGGACCTTTTAGAGTACCTGCCTCCTCAGACCATCCGACGTCAGGTACCCTAGCGATTCTCAACCTGTGCTGACTCGTTGAAGTGAAGGTTAAAAGTGAAAAGTGAAAGTACGTGACCTCTTCCCTTACCGTTGGGTGAGGTCACAAGAACGGACCTCTTAGGGTCCCTGCCCCCTCGGACTACTCGACGGCAGAGATCCCGGTGTGTCTCAGCCTGTGCTGACTTCGCTGAATCGTCGTCGTCGTCGTCGACCACGAATCAACCACGACTAAGTACCTACTGTTTGGACCTGGTTGGTCGAACAGAGTGTGAGTGTAGAGGTGGACCGTAAATTTACAGAGAGGTCTACCACCGATACACAGACATATAAGTATAAAAAATAAATAAGTCACCCAACAAAAGCTGATCAGAATGAATTAAACTTAATTCATCCAACAAAAACATAAGGGTCCTCTCACTTTTGAGAGTCCTCTTTCCGTAATAAATTATAGGATGTCACAAAGTTAATTCGTTTTAAAACTGTTATTGTGTAATTGTAATGGAAGTTCTAATACACGCACATATGTATATGTGTACAAATTTCTGACAAAAAAATCTCGTCAAAATTTAAATATTGTTTTAACTCTCCTTCCACGTCTCTAAAAAAGGCATTTAGGCGTCGGGGGATGTACGTATTGACGGGGGTAACAGTTGTACGAAGCGGTCTCACCACACAAACAAGGTCAAACACTTGGATGTGACTGTGGAACATTGGTAGGTTTCAGGTATTAAATGGAATCCCAAGTGAGAAAAACATATCAAAATAACTATAAACAAATAAATAATAGAAACCGACACGACCCAGAGGCAACGGCCCGTCTGAAAAGAGATCAACCCACTCGTCCCCGACGAGAAGGAACGTCACGCGTCCGACGAAGAGTAACCGAAGAGAACAACGCCTCGTGTCCGAGATCCCGTGTGCCCGAAGTCGTCAACACCGTGTGTCCGGGTCAACGAGACACAGTCTACCGTAGAAGAACGTGGTCCCTAGTTCGGACACAAAGGACTTAACCGTCCACCTAAGGAATGGTGACTCGGTGGTCCCTCGGGAGTCCAAGTGAGGACCACAACATGTAGGATACGTAAACTTGTTTTCTAATTACTGTACGTTGGTAATAATATGATAGTATATCTGACAGAAATATCAGTATTTTTAGAAGACACGAGACAGACAAGTAGAAAAGGGTAGAGAGGAGATGACCGCTCGTGACTAGAAAAATAACGGTATTATTAAAAAAAAAGGGTTTTACAGTCTCACAACTTTAGTATGGCTATCCGAACAGACTAACTGATTTTAATCATTATACGTAAATTCAAAGGAGAAACAGAAAAAGTACCGAACTGCTACATCAAGAAAAATCATGATTCATCATAAGGTAACAGACCTACATTTTCAAATAGATAGGTAAATAGATGACTTCCTATAGAACCAACACAGGCAAAAGAATATTAATTTTCATTTCGACGATATTTATAGACACAGATCCAAAAACACACTTGTACAAAAGTTGAGGAAACGTATTTGAGGTCCCTCGTGTTACAACTTAACGTACCATTCTCATATAAATCAAAATATTCTTTGACGGTTTGAACAGAAGGTTTCACCGACATAGTAAAACGTAAAGGTGGTCTTTACATCCTCTCAAGGACGAGAGGTGTAGGAACAGTTGTAAACCAAAATAGTCACAAGACTTAAAACCGGTAAGTCGATGATCTTACGTATCGCCATAGAGCAACAAAATTAAACACAAAGTGGCTACAACATACTATACCTTGTGGAAAGTATTACGATTGAAAGATAGACGTGTAAAAGAAACCACTCTACAGACAATTTGAGAAACCAACGGAAAATTAACAACTCAAAACACTCAAGAAACATATAAAATCTGTTATTAAAAAATAATCTACACAGAAGATTAAGAAAACTATAGTAGAAGTGAATTTTTTGACGTCTCGGTCTCTCGATAGTCTGAAGATGAACCGTATACTGTCGACCTTGTCTTTTACGTTTTATTTTGTTTTGTGATTGTTATTGAGTTCGAACATAACTTGTTATTAAGTTGAGTTAGTTTAGAACTGGTCCATAAAACTACACTCTTCGTACTCTTTTATTAGTCAAAAGTAGATCGAAATTGTGTTATCACAATGTGTGATATATGTCCATAAATTTAAAACAAAAATAAAAATTAAAAAAGAGTAACAATAGAACTAGAACACAAGTTTCATGTGTCTTAACCCATTTAGAGTTACGTATAGAGTGTTATGTTAAAGTAACCGGATACATACTGGATGAAAGTTAGATAGGTAGATAGTGATAATTATAACAGTAGTAAGTACTTGGGTAGTTTTTTCATTTAAAAATTATCATTAAATGTAGTCTAATAGACAAAAGAGAGAGTATGGTGGGGAGTGAAAAGAAAAGGACTCGTTCGTAGTAAGAATTAGGACACAAAGAAAAAGGGAACCAAAGAGAGAAAATAAAATTATATCGAAATAACGTAGAGATAGATAAGGGTTTATTCCATAACACTATATACACATTAGAATATTCTAACATAAATTGTGGTCTAACGATTCTCAACAGATATAACAACCCATAACAACAATTAAGTACACCTAAAATCCTATGATAAAACAACATACTTATATTGTCTCCAAAAAAAAAAAAAAAAAAAAAAAAAGGACAACTACCCAAAAACTCAATAAGAATCCAAAACCGAAAACACGACGATATCTGTGAGAACTCACACAGAAAATTTCATGACTGTGTTCTCAAAGAGAGCCCACATATGGATCCTCACTTTTTCCCATGCATTTACAAGTAAAAGTACTCTATTACTACTTAATAAAAGGTTTCAGTAACTCGGTTAAGTGGGAGGGAGATCGTTACTTGTTTTCTAAGATACCTAGGTGTAGGAGAGGTTATGAACCGAAACAGTCTGAATTATGTACGTGTATAAAAAGTTGGTTTACCTAAATTCTAGCATAGTGAACTAATTAATGATTACCACAACTTGTCAAGAAAAATACAAATAACTGGTATAAACCAAATAAGACACTTTACGGACGAATACAGAGAACTTGAAAAAAAAAATGACTTATAAACGAAAAAAAGAAACGTTTTATTGTGAGTTAAAAATTCTACAGTTATTATAGTCTTTTTATAGTCATTTTTCGTTTTCTGGAACAACAAGACTTGGTTGGATTCAGTGTAAGTCAAGTCAGCACAGACTGAGAAACGCTGGGGTACTTAGCGTCGTACGGTCCGGAGGGACAGGTAGTGGTTGAGAGCCTCAAGTGAGCCTGAGTGCAGGTAGCTCAGTGACTACGGTAGGGAATCAGTACACTAATTCTTCAGTAAGAAGGAAGGACCATCTACAGTTAACGATGTTATCTATAAACTCCACCGTGACCAAAGAAAGGTGTTGGAGTGATGGTGTAATATTACAAATGTATAGAGTCCGATTCAAGACCACATATAAGTTTATACATAAGTTGTTTGTTATTATTCGTCCGTGTTTTAGTAGACATTCGAAGTAGACATCTGAGACACTTCTCTGACGTTAGGAGGAAAGTCCGCAGTCACAGGTGTAACGACACCTAGACACGGGAGATGAGTCCGAATACGGTGGTTCAGTTACTGATCTATATCTATATAAACCCTAATAGGTAGGAGATTCCCCTGTCCTATAAATGAAGAAAACACGTACGTTCACACCCATCTAAAAATTGTGAAGTTTCGTTAGATGTAAGAAACTTATGGAAATTACCATGGTACTCCTCCTTTAAAGATGTAAGTACTACTTCTATTTATCGGTAATCAAAGTGGCTATTTTTAGGTAAAAACTGTATTGTACGATTAATCGTTTCCTAGTCAACAACTAGCTCTGTACCTATCAACCTGAATCTTATCGGTCGGGACCTCTCACCGAGAAAGACTACATTAGGGTCTACCATAGAGAACTGATTCGTAAGAACTTTGGTCCAACGACTTTTAGAAATCTTAATTTTAAACTCGATTAGTCGTGGATATTATAGTGTTATTGTTATAACTTCGTAAAACTCCTTTTATTGTCAGGGACATTGTCTGAGAGTGTTAAGATGATGAGGGATTACCTTTGTTGATGACAATCTATAGATAAAGAAACTGTTCATGGAACTGCAAAATATACTTTTTGATGAAATCAAATTACTTAATAGTTTATTTGTGGACACATTTCTTGTTTGTAGTCATATATTTTTTTGTTTGTGGTCATTTTTAGTAGTGATTTCGGTTCTTTCTGCGTGTAATAAAAAACGACCTTTGAAGGACTCACTGGGGTGGATTAGATTAAGAGAAGGAAGGAGGGTACTCATTCTTAGGACTGTTCCTGTCGTTTCGTAAATACAAGAACGAAAAGTGACATCTATATAGAGGATTAATAAATCGGGATTTGTTGTACCAAAATCAAACGGAATTTAAAATTACCACAATTTTTTTCTATAAAATTGTTTTGTTAGACACTCTCCTTAAATTTACTTAATAAATGAAAATAGGGTAGTTTGTCTGAAGTGTTTCATCGAATACGACACATACGAGGGTATTTAGTATTTGCCGAGGGAAAACTCAACAATCGTCTATCAGGTGAATATGGCATTAGTGGGTTCTTCCTCGAGGAATAAACGACCCACAATTAGTCACTAAAACGACCGTTGGTGGTTGTGTCAGTCATTTCTTGGGTGAACGTTACGTTCTCTGGTGGACGTCACGTACTACGGACCCAGAGACTGCCCAGTATCACTTCTCAAGACTGTTTTGTACCAGGTGACCTCTTCCTTCACCGTTGGGTGAGTTCATAAGAACGAACCCTTTAGGGTACCTGTCTCCTCGACTCCCGATGTCAAGTACCCCACCCCCCAGTGTTTCTCAACCTGAGTTGAATCGCTGATTTGGCGGTTGGTTAATCATTAAAATAGAGAGTGTGTCTATCCGAAAGAGTCCTACAGAAACAAATGGGTGGGTTGTCCGAGAAATTAGAAACTTTAGTATCACCTAGAAAAAAAAAAAATTGTTGGCAATGTGATTGTTAAATAAGTTGATTCTTAGTAGTTACTTATGATTTAGGTCACCTTCTTTATAGTTTCCTCTTACCCAATAGAGATATTAGAGTTTATAGAGACGTGTTTTCCAGTCTCAGGTAACAGAACTACTTCAAAGACCCACAGACTAACAGATCCTATACAACGTTTCAACTGTACAAAGGAAGTTCCACTTTTCGTTTAAGGAAGTAGAACGTGTCTTATGGTCATTTTGTCTGAAAGAAAGTAATGACCGTTAAACGTCCCCACCCAACGCAAACCTCTGTTGTATACGGTAAGTAAAAATTCTATGTCTTTTACAAAAGTTAGTAATAATAATTATTAAACGAAGGAACAAATAAGTATCACCTAGAAATTTGTAACAACACAATATAAGATTTGGACTCCGTAAAACAACACGATTTAATCGGAATAATAGAATTACCTGTGACTACCACTAAATTAAACATCTTCCACTAAAAACAATTGAAAACAATTAAAAATTTTTTTAACTTGATTTCAACTGAATGTCACAACATACCCAAAGTCCAAATATCGTGTCGTTAAGTCAATATGTGTATATCCATACATACACCATAATTTAGTGAGTCAGTATAGACTGAGAAACGTTGGGGTTCCTGACATCGGTTGGTCCGAGGAGACAAGTACCCTAAAGACTCCGTTCTTATGACCTCACGTAACGGTAAAGGAGGAGGTCCCCTAGAAGGACTGGGTCCCTAACTTGGACCCAGAGGACGTAACGTATGTCTTAGAGATGGCAGACTCGGTGGTCCCTTCAAAATACATACATATATATATAAGAAAAAGTCTAACAAAAGGTAATATCCAATAATGTTCTATAACTTATATCAAGGAACACAATATCCCATCCAGGAAAAACAAATAGATAAAATACATCCCATCACACATAGACGATTAGGGTTTGAGGATTAAACAGGGAAGGGAGTGAAGGGAAAACCATTGGTATTCTAACTAAAGATACAGAGACTCAGAGAAAGACAAAACATGCATTCAGGTAAATATAGTAAAAAACATAAAGTGTACTCACCTTATACTGTAAATAGAAGGAGACTCACTGGATGAAGCCAATAATACTACTAGAGGTCCAGGTAGGTACAACGACGTTTACCGTGAGAAAGTAAGGAAAAATACTGACTCATTATAAGGTGACATACACGTGGTGTAGAAGAAGTGGGTAAGTAGATGACTACCCGTGAAGTCAACAAAGGTACAGAACCGTTAACATTTATCACGACGGTACTTGTAACCTCACGTACGTAGAAAAGATTAATCTCAAAAGTAGAACATCTTCCACTAAAAACTAACAGTCTTTTCTCCTTTATGAAAACGCACTCTTTCTTCGTTGTCAGGAGTCGTTCCCGGAGGTTTCGAACTTTAGTCACAGGTGGTTTCTACACAAGTGAGCACAAACAGTACACGATACCTTACATAAAAAAACTAATCAGGTAAGTCGGACAGGATTAGGTAATCAGTCCTCTTTCCCATAAATAAGTACTAGATTATATCAGGATAAAGACAGAATTGTAGAGTCAAAAATTGAAGAGTAAACGCCACGAATTGGAACGAAGGTAAGGAGGATTACTGAAATGTAAGATGTCAGACCAACCCTTGTTTAGGAACTTCTGGACTTTCACTTTCACTTCAACGAGTCAGCACAGGTTGAGAAACGTTGGGGTACCTGACATCAGGTGGTGCGAGGAGGTAGGTACCCTAAGAGGTCCGTTCTTATGACCTCACCCAACGGTAAAGGAACTTCTGGACCCCCATCCAATTTGGGACGGGAGGAGGTGGTCGGGATTGTGTATGTGTGTGAGGTACCTCTACAGTTATTAACCAAAGATAGGGTCGATCTGTCTTTACCACAACCTGAACCGAAGAGGTAATTATTCGTTATTGTACTTGTAATCCCAAATGGTCCATCGAGTCACCATTTCTTAGGTGGACGGTTACGTCGTCTGTGTCCTCTGTGTCCAAACTAGGGACCCGGTCCTTCAAGGGGACCTCATTCTTTACTGTTGTACGAGACATAAGAACGGACCTTTTAAGGTACCTACTCCACGGACCGTCCGATGTCAAGTCTCATCCTGTGTTGACTTGTTAAATCGTATATACGTGTTTACACTTATACAGAACTTACGAATGACGCATGGTCTTCTGACAATTCATGAAATGTGTGTCGTGGAGTAGATTAGGAGTACCATTGGACCCTCTATATATAACTTTATAGTAGTCAGGACAAAATGTGTATCCTTTGATTAGATCTCCATAATCTAGTAAAGGTGTTCTAATGCATAAATCAATCACTGTTAGGGTCTAAATTTAGGTCCGAACTGAGTTTCCATACACTAGAATTATTGATAATGTAAGATAAAGGTACAGGGTACCCTTTCCTGTTTCATGTCGAGATCCTTTACTCAACAAGAAAAGACACCGACTCCTTTGTCCAGTCAGAAAGTAACACTTTTATGTCTTAACCGGTGGAGAGGTATGTCCTGGGGTATGGTCTCTACCAGTCTAGGAAGAGAGAGGAAAGTCTACTAGTGGAGTACAAAACAAATCCAATAGTATCATAGGTATCGGGTTGTAAAGTTTAAGTACCTCTTTTACTAAACCGACAATCGGGACCGAAATATTTTCCTTGAAACTAATAACGTATGTTAGAATAAAAGACCAACAGCATATTATTGTGTAGAAAGGGGACACGACTTGTATTATAAAAATTCTTGGTTGTTTGTGTTTTATTAAGTGATAATTATTAGACTTTAATACACAGAAGTAAGTGATTAAAGTTCATTAACTCTCAAACAACCTCTAAGTTATCATATTCTCTTTCTTCCGTCTACTTTATCGGGAGTTGACTTAGGGTCGAGACAGAAAATGAATGAGACACTCGAATCCGTCCAATGAATTGGACAAACCCGGAGTTAAAACATAAGACAATTTACCCTTATATACGATTATGAATGGAACTCTCAAGAACATTCTTAATTTCCTCAGATCGTATCAGGGTAGTGAAGTACCCTTTATCTACCCCTTTGTCACCTTTGTCACAGTCTGAAATAAAAAAAACCGAGGTTTTAGTGACGTCTACCACTGATATCGGTACTTTAATTTTCTGTGAATGAGGAACCTTCTTTTCAATACTGGTTGGATCTATCGTATAACTTTTCGTCTCTGTAATGAAACGGTTGTTTCCAGGTAGATCAGTTCCGATACCAAAAAGGTCACCAGTATATATCTGCACTCTCAACCTGACACTTCTTTCGACTCGCGGCTTATTAACTACCAAAACTTGACACTACAACTTCTTCTGAGAACTCTCAGGGAACCTGACGTTCCTGTAGGTTGGTCAGGTAGGATTTCCTCTAGTCAGGACCCACAAGTAACCTCCCTGACTACGATTTCGACTTTGAGGTTGTGAAACCAGTGGACTACGTTTCTCAACTGAGTAACCTTTTCTGAGACTACGACCCTCCCTAACCCCCGTCCTCCTATTCCCCTGTTGTCTCCTACTCTACCGACCTACCGTAGTGACTGAACTACCTGTCCTCAAACTCACTTGAGACCCTCAACCACTACCTGTTCCTCCGGACCGTACGACAGTAAGTACCCCAACGTCTCAGCCTGTACTGACTCCCTGACTTTCCTTGACTTGACTTGACTCGTATCACGAACTGTACGATAATTATATATATCAGGTGTCTAAACGGAAGTTCGGGACCAGTCAAAAGTTCTCAGTGTGAGGAAATTTTCTTAATAACACTAAAAATAAATTATCTTAATATTTTAGACTTCCAACCCTTTTTTGAACGTCTAGTAACTCACGTCTAAAGGTTTTAATAGACGCACAGTTGTAGACACCGACGATTCAGCGAAGTCCGTACAGGTCGAGACACGCTGGAGTATCTGCCGTCGGGTGGTCCGAGGCGGTAGGGACCCTAAGAGGTCCGTTCTTGTGACCTCACCCAACGGTAAAGGAAGAGGTTACGTACTTTCACTTTTCACTTTCACTTCAACGAGTCAGCACAGACTGAGAAACGCTGGGGTACCTGATGTCGGATGGTCCGAGGAGGTAGGGTGTTTCTTGAAATTTTATACGATTAAGGGTTGGAGGTTTCGGTTCTCTATGATTAGACCATTCAAACCTCATTTCTGATTCTTCAGACTATAAATTTTGCAAGGTAACTATTGCTACCTATGTACAGTAGTATGTAGATGATTTTGGGTATCATCCATGTTATGATCCTCATTTGAGATTACACTTGTACCTAAAGACCACTGTTACTACACAACCAAGTAGTTGACATTGTTTACATGGTGACACGTCCTACAACTGTTATCCCTTCCAACACACAAACACTCCCGTCCCTCACATATTCATAAGAGACATACAAGACGAGTTAAACGAAACTTGAATTTTGACGAGTTTTTTATATCAAATAGAAAATTTTTTTCAAGGTAACTCCTAAGTCTACTTGTGAATCTAAACATTGGTGACCAGAGACATCAAGTGGTAGGTCTCGTCTTCGTGGACGTCGGTAGTGGGAGAAGAGTCTCAGTGACGAAGAAGGACACGGCAAAGGACTTCGAGTGCTAAGCGTGTGTCGGTCAAGGTGACAACCCGCCGTGGTCTAAGGTCTCGAGAAGGAATATACTTTAACTGCAGTCAGACAACATCGAAGGTTAGTAACACGTATTAAGGGGGTGTGATCTCGATGAACCTTATTTAGATTCGCCAAAGGGTGTACTCCAGACTAGTACATAAACTTCCGTAACGACCATAAGGAGGACTTGGGTGAGGTAGAGTTCAGAAGAGGAAAGTTCAGATTTCTAGGGAACTTCGCTAAGAAGGAGACTACACTAAAGGTCCGTGAAGGGTGAGGAAGGGTGTGGGTGAGGACTCTTTTCGATTTGCTCAACGAAAAGAGTAAATAAAGGTTTCACTTTTATAATTGTTACGTAAATCGTAACTTACCTCAGTGACCGACCGGGATTATCATTGGGAAACCAACGACCTTTCCCCCCAGTTCAGGACCCCGTCTCCGACTTTACTGACCTCCGAGATTCGTCAGACTGTGATTTCATAAAGTAATAAAATGGTCAATTAGACCGGTGTGACCACGTGTGAATGGTTCCTAGTCGGACTAGTTGGAGGGAGAATATTTAGGTTGTGTCTTGTGTTCCAGGACCAGACTCCGGGTCCCATTACCCTGGTACACTCAAACATCTGTAGACACAGTGGATGATCCGACACACAGACCTTTATGAAAGTCACCTTCCGGACACTTTGGCAAATAACGTTAAAACGTAATCTGAAAACTTCGACTTACGTCCAAGTAAATGGTCCTCTGAATATCAAGTAAAAGAAAACGACGAGTGGAACCTGAGAGTCCAACCAATCCGTTGTGCACAGTCACAGAGTACTGAAGTTGGACAGACGTCAACTACCGAAAACTGTTCCCACGTCCTCCACCCTGACTTTTCTGTTCAGTCGACGGATGGGTAGTGATCTCTGAAGGAACGTCGTTCACAAGATCGGTAAACAAGACTGGACCGACATGAACCTTAGTGAACCCTCTTGACCCGCCCCCTCCTCCCCCCCCTCCCCTTTGATCTTGAGATGGAGTCTCGAGAACTTAGTTTTAGAGGTTCCAGAGCTAAAAATGTTTCGAGGGGTCTTTAACACAATGTACCAGTTTAAATCCCTAGTGAAGAAATTACATACGAGATCGGACGGATGATTGACAGTCATCTCGTTCTCTACAAAAAAAATTAACTTCATATCAACCAAAACTTTATGACACAATAAAAGTCTACAATGTCGTTTCACTAAACCAACATATATGGATATAGTAAAAAAAGGATAAGAAAAGGTAATAACAAATAATATCCTATAACTTTTATCAAGGGACACGATATGTCATTTAGAAACAACGAACAGAAAAAATATATCTCGCACTCTGAGAATTATACGAAAATTCCATGATTAAACCTCTTCCGTTACCGTGGGGTGAGGTCATGAGAACGGACCTTTTAGGGTACCTGCCTCCTCGGACCACCCGACGTCAGGTACCCCAGTGATTCTCCGTCTGTACTGACTCGCTGAAGTAAAAGTGAATAATGAAAGTACGTAACCTCTTCCTTTACCGTTGGGTGAGGTCACAAGAACGGACCTCTTAGGGTCCCTGTCCCCTCGGACCACCCGAAGGTAGATACCCCAGCGTATCTCAGCCTGTTACTGACTTCGTTGAATCGTCGTCGTCGTTCCATGATTAATATTTATGGAAATCACCTATCTAAAAAAAACAAGGAAAAGTGATTCGAAACAGTTTAGATTAGAGAAATTTTTAGAAATACGTGAAAAAGTCTTTATTACAATGACAACCATAAGAAAGATTGAAACTCAGTAGTTAAAAGGGACTCCCCTTATAAAAGATTACTTTTTTACCTTTGTAAAATTTCACTGGGCAAAATCAAGTAAAATCGTACAAGATCTTAAAAAAGAGAAGAAGTTCGAGAGATAAGTTGGTTAAACAAAATTACACTCAACAAGACTTAGGTGTTGGAAGGAGAAACTTTTAAAGTCGTATTAAGGTCTTCTTAACAGAAGTAATACGTAATCGAATGTTATGGAAGTGGGTTACTTTATCCGATTGTCACATAGTAAAACTGAAAAATATAAATCGTTTGTGAATCTCGAATGGTACAACTGTCTATAAGAAGATTCTCCAAACGTGTATAATTTGAGAATTAAAAGTATTGTTGAGGTACCCCATCATAATAACAAGAATAAAGAGTCTACTCCTTTGAGTCCGTTTTTCACCAATTGAAAGACTTCCAGTGTACACATCTCTTTTACCTAGACCAAGGTCTTTAGTACGAGAATCAGTCGTCATTTTTTTTTTTTTTTTTTTTCTATTGTTATTTAGATTTCACAAAAAATTAAACCACAAACAGGAAAAAACTACCACCACTTCCACTCAAACTGTATTATACTGTTGACGTTGTACTTACTTGGTTTTGGTTTTTACTGTCACCAATGGGAGACTCCATAAGTAAAAAGTAGATGTAATTAAGTATCCAAGATCTGTGACTTGAGGTGTATCTTTTAAGAAATAAAAATATTTACAAAATGACGACATATTACAATCTTTACACAAGACCTTGTTTTATTTACCTTTATATACTTAATATAAGCAGTACAGACGTTATGTTTCTTTTTATATTGACTGTTCCTTTGTTCGATTTAAAGGTCTTACACCGGAGATTCGAACAGGAATTGCATGAATAAAGGATCATCTGATTCTAAGTGAAGAAAATTCAGGAACAAACAACCAGTAAGGAAGTAATAAAATATGGTTTGTATATTATGTTTAGTATGTGATATGAGACCCCCTCATGACTGGTCTTTTTAGATCCAAGGATGGGAGTACCTAGAATCTTAGATGACCTTCTTCTGCATTAGTTTATTAGTTTTACATTACATATTGGTTTGACGCACAAGAAACGAGGTAGAATCATTAATAGTGTCACTTAACTTTATAAGTCAATTGTCAAACAGGGATAAACAACATTCTACAAACGTTCGGCCAAGATCCAAAGAAGAGACACTGGGGTCACGAACGATTAAGACTACAGGGGAATCACGACGTGACACACTATTACTTACTTAAGTGAAAAGAGATTTCTACCTATATTTTACTAACTCGATACCAATAAAGTTAAAACTGAAATACAAAGTCTTACACCTTTTTATTAACAATCAAGATCTTCGTTAAGTCCTTGTAAAATACCCGAATCAATTACTTACTCTTCTATCACTTGTGTTAATCTTTAAAGTGGTGATAGGAAAGAATTGTATTTGTTATACTTGGGCTCTACTTTAGAGAGTTATCCGTCTCTCAGTAAATTTAAAAAGTAGACTAAGTTGGAGGTGTATCAGAGTTTCTCCTTCGACTCCCGGTATCCCCCACTAATTAAATTGGTTCTGTCGATAATTTTAATTATCTCAATTTCAGTCTTGGACCCGACACATCTTAGGAGATATTTTGTTTTGTCTTTTGTAGTATCGTGAACAAAAAGTAAAATTTTTCCTTCTAACACACTTAAATAAAAGGTTGGAGTCAAATGATTTTAAAATTTTAAAATAAATAGATAACTGACTGACTTTACGAATAGTAAGAGTCATAAATTACTATTTTCGTACTCATGTCTAACAAGTATCTAATATTAACGAAACAAGTAAGACGAGAAGGAAGAACTTACCGATCAGGTCTCCGAGCATCTCATTCAATCCCTCTAACAACAGTCATCTCTCCAACCTCTGAGTTTGCGTCTAGCGTGTCCCCCTATTGTTTCGTCCATGTCTAGACGACTTTTCTTGTCGTCTCCCCAGTCGACTGGTCAAAGGGTTCTTTTATTTAACTTACCCTAAGTCTAGTCTAGTCTAGTCAGTGAGTCAGTACAGACTGAGAAACACTGGAGTACTTGACGTCGTACGGTCCGGAGGGACAGGTAGTGGTTGAGGGTCTCAAGTGAGTTTGAGTACAGGTAACTCCGCCACTACGGTAGGTCGGTAGAGTAGGAGACAGCAGGAGAAGAGGAAGACGGGGGTTAGGGAGGGTCGTAGTCCCAGAAAAGGTTACTCAGTCGAGAAGCGTACTCCACCGGTTTCATAACCTCAAAGTCGAAATCGTAGTCAGAAAGGTTTCTTGTGGGTCCTGACTAGAGGAAATCTTACCTGACCAACCTACAGGAACGTCAGGTTCCCTGACAGTTCTCAGAAGAGGTTGTGGTGACAAGTTTTGGTAGTTAAGAAACCAAGAGTCGAAAGAAGTGTCACCCTAACCCATATACGTTTAAGGTTTTACATAAAAAAGTTAATACTTTTACACTTGAGTCGGTAAGAGACAAAGTGACATGAGATATCAAAGATAGAAAGACCTTTAGGTCTACTTTAGCTAAGAATCTTGGGAGGTAATTCAGTAAAGACATGAAATAAACATCCTACCACTTTACTGACTCAGAATCTTGACCCAAAGAAAAGAAGGTCAAAGGCAGGGAACAAAAGTACCTAAGTAAAAGAGAAACAACTTCTTATAGAAAATTTTTTGTAAATATATAAAATTAATTAACAAATAATTACTTTCAATAAATAAAATTAAATAAGTTAAATAAAATTAACCTCCGATTAATGAAATGTTATACCACCACCAAAAACGGTATGTAACTGTACTTAGTCGGTATAGAACTCATGTGCACACGGAGACATGACTCGGACTAGTCCTGCATTTACACTCCTAATTGTCACTGTTCTGAATCACATAAACCGAATCGTCGTGGTTCTTCACAGTACTGTCTCGGGACGTGACGAGGGAGTACAGTGACCTTTCCAACACCGGAGACCTTTTTGTTAAAAGAAATCTTGAATTGTCTTCACAGTGAACCACTGAATATATTTATAAGACCTTTTAAAGACAAAAAGGAAAATACGACAGAGACTCTATTACAAATGTTTAGAAGGTTTTCTGATGACACAAGATTTATATTAAAAAAGTTCACAGTTTCAAAGTAAAAATTTTTTTACTTTCATTTAAAATCGAAAACCCACAATCCACTGTTCTATGTATAAGTGGTTTAAGTCCTAAAATATTTACTCCTGTACGTACGAGTCAACGTGCAAGTACAGGCTGAGAAACTCTCGGATAACTAACATCGGACAGTCCAAGGAGAGTAAGGTAAAAGGTCCTCACCCAACGGTAAAGGATGAGGTTCCCTAGTAGGACTGGGTCCCTTAGCTTCGACACAAAGAAAGGTAAGAACGTAACCGTCCTCCTAAGAAATAAAAACTCGGTGCACCCTATGGTATTTACTCCTATGACGACGACGATTCAGCGAAGTAGTACAGACTGAGACACACTGGGGTATCTACCGTCGGGTGGTCCGAGGAGACAGAGACCCTAAGAGGTCCGTTCTTATGATCTCAGTCAACGGTGAAGGAAGAGGTTACGTACGTACGTACGTACGATTCAGCAAAGTCAGTACAGTCTGAGACACGTTGGGATACCTGTCGTCGGATGGTCCGAGGAGACAGATGCCCTAAGAGACCCGCTCTTATGACCTCACCCAACGGTAAAGGAAGAGAGTATTTACTCCTATCAGTAAGAGTTTGCACCAGACTCCTAAAGACCTGTTCACACCCTACCACTCACCGTCTTGTCTTAATAAAGTTCCCTCGACGTCAAAGGATACACATGGGTTTGAGACAAAGACTATCTTATTTACATATTTACAGTGTGTATAGTTTATGTGTGTACAGTTTTTATACATCTACAACGACTCTACTAATTTTACGTTCAATCAATTTTTTTACTAAGTCAAACACTTACGAAGAACAGTATTACATAAAAAGGGTTAGTTTTTACTAAGTCAAATTTACACGCAAGAGTTTGTAAAAACTATGATTCTTACTAAAAACTGTGAGTCTGATCTTCGGTGCCCTTACTCTTTGTAAGGAACTATCCGAGACGAAAAAACGTTTACATCAAAGAAAGGCGTGAGGATAGTACACGAAGGGTAGACGAGTCCGAGAACCATCAAGGACAGAAGACATAGAATTGGAGAAAGAAATCCACTCCAATACCTTTAAAGTGACCTACAAAGAACAACAGTGTATCTCCACTCTATTATGACACGACAAAACAAAGGTGGTGGAAAAGGACTAATATGATTTATAAAAGACCTAAAAAGACCGGAGTCGATGAGTGATCAGGATAGAAGATACTTTTACTTCAACACCAAGACACTCGACAGAAACGTCAAACTTTGATTCTCCACTAAAGGACACTATAGTGGACCGGACTGACGATCTCAGGAGTGAGTCGGAAGGTGGGACGAGACTAGGGGTGAAAGTCGTGGGGGTTGATCTTTACAGTTTAGTAGTGGGTATGGGACGGAAAGGAAAAAACTTTTTTAGTAGGAGAGGAAAAATAAAACCGAGAAAGAGGACAATTTTAGGAAATCTAGAGGGTAGAATCTTCTACTTTGGAAAGTGTTGACCTATGGGGGAAACGTAGTAACACAGTCGCAAGGAACCTGGTCACAAGTGGAGGGGGGGTACGAAGGGGTGGAGGGGGGGTACGAAGGGGTGGAGGGTAAGGAAGGGATCGAACTCTGGTAGACCGAAGACGGAAATAGAAAAGTGGTTTTGATGTGTCTGAATCCAGTTTTAACTCAAGGAGATAAAGTTTTGACTTGCCTATGAAAATCAAGAAAAAAAATTAATGGGAAAGACGTCGGACACTTGATGAGAATGACCCAGTACGACAGTGTAAGGAGGTTCCGAAAAGTAGTAACGAACAAAAATTGACTGAATGACGGTACATAGGAATTTCAAAGTCCCACTGTGATTGGACCCTCCGGTATGGGTTGGAAGGAGATTCGAGGTCTGACTCAATCCCCGAGGATCTTGTAGATCATAAATATTTTCGTACACGGAGTAGTACAATTAAAGATGAAACCCATTCATAAGACACGAGTAATATATATTTAATCTTTTAGGTCACTTGTACTTTTGTTCAAAGGTCATTAAAGTGTTAGGTCTTTCCTCGTGATGATCTTAAAACTTAAAATAGAAAGATTACGTGTACAACTACATTTGACAAAATATCTTTTTGTCAGTCAGATTTGTATAGAACTCATAAAAAGTATTAAGTGTAATAACAGAAATTCCGAAAAGACGTAAGTGAAGACTACATAGTATTAAAAAACGAATAAAATGTATTTTAAATAAATAAACCGACAGGACCTCGGAACAGCATCAAGTACCCTAGCTTCGGAAGTAACACCTTCCGACCGAATAAATCAACGTTGGACGCTTTAGAAGTCAACACCGTACACCCTATATCAAGTGATTGGTCCCTAACTTGGACCCGGGAGACGTAACCCTCGAACCTGAGAATCGGTGACCTGGTGGTCCCTTCAGGGACATAGGATTAAATGAATTTAGGTCAAAAAAAGTACAAATCGATCTAACAAATGGGAAACACAATTAATTGTATGACGGTATTTGTGGGAGTATGTTTGTAGAAACATTGAACAGGATAATGTTCGATTCCTATTTAAAGATCTTCCCTTTGACAACCCCGTTTCCTATAAATATAAAGATACTAAAAATATGTAGATTCATGTAATTGGAGATCTTTTATAATGGAATCAAACATTTTCACTAACTGGTGCATGATAACATCAACGGACCGAGAATGAGTTAGAAGGGGGATTTAATAACCACGTACCTACACTGTTACATTAAAAATGTCTCCAAAGGTACCCTCAGTGACCATTAATAGACAACTACCCGAATTGGATATAATTAAAAACACTCCCTACAGAAAGAAACAAAAAGTTTCCCCGCATAAGTACGGACCGAAACCCCTTTTTTTTCGAAGGGATTTATTCTTTTAATTCTATACAAATATTTACCTGATGAAACGTCGGTAAAATTAACAACTACATCTACACACAGAAGAATGTAGACGACTTCTACTTCCCGGAGGGAACACTGAGTCTGCCATTCCGTAGACGGACGTTACACCCTCTGGGTCCAAACTAAGGACCCAGTCCTTCTAGGGAACCTCTTCCCTTACCGTTGGGTGAGATCATAAGAACGGACCTTTTAAGGTACCTGGTTCCTCGGAACATCCGATGTCAAGTACCCCAGCGTTTCTTAGCCTGTACTGGCTTGCGAAGTGAAGTGAAATCTACATCCAGTCAATAAATGTTATACGACAATGTGTGTTTCTTGTCCGATATTTTATTATGTATGTCATACTATGTTAAAAACATTGTATGTGGATACACGTATTTAATGTAAATGTTTTGACTTTAACACTACAGGGTACAAAATAAGAGACACAAGTTTCTCATGGTACTCGGTAAGATATCGTATAGTTATTCGATAAATTTACTAGGTAAAATGGTCACTATAAAGGGTGTTGTCGGAAGGAAAAGGGAAATGATTCTGTTCCCAATATTGGGGACAAATCGGTGTAAAATTTAAGTCGAAAGGAACACATTAAGGAGATTGGTATATTACCGTCATTATTATGGGTGGACTTAAAAGGAGGTTTCTTACAACACTTTATTATCTCGAATGAACCACAAGGATCCTCCTTTTAACCACATCTTTCCGACCCATAAAAATAAATAATAATTATTGATGGGGGACGAGATTCCAAAACGTTACTGAGTCCTGAATTACACTGAATTATACACATGACCCCCGGATGGACCTTCCTCCCCTTCCTCAGACTCTATATTATGCCATAATGGTTATGTATCAGTAAAAGTAGTGGGATCCTCTGATTCTAAAACAAAGAACCGTATGTAGTACTGAATTACTAAGTGAGTACAGAAGACTTGAAAAGAGAGAAGGAAAGACCATTAACAGGAACAAATTTTCTTTTCTTACAACAGAAGGACTCCTGGTACAATTCTCTCTTTGAAATGTTCAAAGTTAAACACATGGAAACAAATAGTGCGAAAATAGTTGTAATTTTTTTTTGGGGTTTGATGAATCCTTGTAAGTTTCATTTTGATAAAGAAAAAAAGTAAGACAGGTGTTATTGTAGGAACGGACAGGAAACTACTTCGTGGTTTTAGTCTTTCTTCTATTAAGATGACACTAATAATCTGTTTAGTGAAAAGTCTATCTTGAGTACTATTAACAAAGTCTAACGACCATAACCCCTTATAAAGAAAAATTTAATTTACAATTTTACTCTATTTAAGATTTAAAACAAGACAAAATACGGAAAAGTCATTGACAGAATACGTACCGGGATCTTTCCAGTTCCATTAGCATAACTCGTCGTGTTACTGCTACGACGACAACAACAAGTCAACGAGTAAGGACAGGAGGAGAAACGCTGGGGTACCTGACGTCGTACAGTCCGAAGGGACAGGAAGTGGTTGAGGGCCTCGAACGATTTTGAGTAATGCAACTCAGTCACTACGATAGATTGGTCAAGTAAAAACCGACGGGAGAATCGGAAAACGGAAGTTAGAAAGGGTCGTAGTCCCCGAAAAGGTTACTCAGTAGTCCACCGGTTTTCATAACCTCGAAGTCGTAGTCGTAGTCAGGAGGGTTACTTATAAGTTCCAATTAAAGAAAATCCTACTGACTAAACTAGAGGAACGACAGGTTCCCTGAGAATTCTCAGAAGAGGTCTTGGTGTTAACCTTTCGTAGTTAAGAAAACACGAGTCGGAAGAAATACCAGGTTGAGAGTATAGACATGTACTGATGACCTTTTTGGTTTCGAAAATAACATACTTTGAAAGAGTCGTTTCACTACAGAAACGAAAAAGTTATATGGCAGATCCAAACAGTATCGAAAGGAAGGTTCCTCGTTCACAGAATTAAAGTACTGACGTCAGTCACAGGTGTAACTCAAACCTAGGGTTCTTTTATTTTAGACAGTGACGAAGGTGAAAAGGGGAAAATAAACGGTACTTCACTACCCTGACCTGGGGTACTAGAATCAAAGAACTTACAACTCAAAATTCGGTCGAAAAAGCAAGAAGAGAAAGTGAAAGTAGTTCTCCGACAAATCAAAGAGAAGTGAAAGACGGTATTCCCACCATAGTAGACGTATAGACTCCGACAACTGTAAAGAGAACCGTTAGAACTAAGGTCGGACACTAAGTAGGTCGGGTCTCAAAGAGTACTACATGAGACGTATATTCAATTTATTCGTCCCACGGTTATATGTCGGAACAGAATGAGAGTAGGGTTAAAACTTAGTCAGACAACAAGATACGGATCAAGATTGACAATAAAAAATTGGACGTATGTCTAAGGAGTCCTCTGTCGATTCCACCAGACGAGAAGGGTGAAGAAATTCTTAAAAGGTGTTACATAACACTAGGTGTGTCAGTTTCCGAAATCACATCAGTCACTTCTTCTTCATCTACGAAAAGACCTTGAACGAACGAAGGAGATACTAGGTTATTCACAACCGTTAACCTAGAGACCAAGGAGACGGAAAAGATTTAGGTCAAACAGGTAGACCTTCAAAAACCAAGTGTATGATGACTTCGGATCGAACTTCCTAAAACTCGTATTGGAATGATCGTACGTTTTTACTCACGTTAACACACCATCAAACCTGTTAAAAATCGTAACGGGAAGAAACCCTAACCTTACTTTTGACTAGAAAAGGTCAGGACGCCGGTGACGACTCAGAAGGTTTAAACGACTGTATAACTCACGTCGTGAAAGTGTCACAGAAGAATCAAATCTTACAATTTATCGAGTCAACCTTAAGGTAATAGAAGTGATCGAAACATAACTCTCGAATGCCACAAGGAGGGGTGGGGGGGTTTTAACAAGTTATACAGAATGTACACGATGGAGTAAATAAGAATAACGATAATAAATGATAAACCATGACAATAAATTGGTAAACTACCTAAAAAAAAAAAATCGAAGGAGTATATCAGGTATGAAGAACCGTAAACATGAATGAATATTTATGAAACAGTTTGTGTACCGTCACCTCTTGCTTTTATCACCGTCTTCGTCTTCACTTTCACCAGCTCAATCTCCCTTCCCTTACCGCCTTCACCCGTGACCGTTGGGGTCTAGGTCGGGCTCACCTCCCTGTGTCTGTACTGACAAGTCTGGTCCCGTCAAAGTCGAGACTGTCTCCCTCGACTCTCAATGAGAGCCTGTTGCACTCATTTGACCTTGAAAGATCCCCACTTGCCTCTGTAACCAGTGGAATGAATTTTCTTCCGTCTCGTCAGTCGGTGACTGTACACTGGGTAACCCATGTCCTTCAAAGTGATGAAAAACAGACGGGACCTTACACCAATAGAGGTAAATTTTTAAGTAAGGACCACTATAAAGACTAGAATCGGAGGGGTAGGGATGTAATCATGGGACGTAAAGAAGGAGGGAAGAAAGGAAGGAGGGAGGTGGAAAGAGGAAGACAGAAAGGAAGGAAGGAAGAAAGAAAGTCATCGAACTATGTCACATTAGATTGATGGAATTAATTCGGGTTTTATCTAAATATTTTTGGTAACCGTCCTGGGTTCGCTGTACCGAAACGAAGTCCTTGTTCCGGAGTCTGTGACAGTACTAAGGGACAGGGGTTGGGAACGAGGAGAGACGTGTAGATGGAATAGGAAAAACGACGAAAGAATTTAGTGACGGAGACGAAAGGTCACTTTCCTCTCTCGTATCGACAATTATCAATCCCTTCTAGGGAACCTCTTCCTTTACCGTTAGGTGAGGTCATAAGAACGGACCTCTTAGGGTACCTGCCTCTTCGGATCATCCAATGTCAGGTACCCCAGAGTTTCTCAGCCTGTGCTGACTCGCTGAAGTGGAGCGGAGTGGAGTTCGGAAGGTAGATTGTCAATGTCGACGGTTTCTTTCTGACTTTTGAGGACCACGAAGTACAGAACTTTAAGATTTTAACTACTCGACCCACCTCTTCGTATCGGGCGTAGTTAGTCGACACCAGTGCGCCTTCCAACATCGTCCTCTGCCGACTGAACCAATGGTATAGTAACACAAGACCCATTTTCCTTCAAGACCTAGAAGACATAACAAGAGTGTTCGTCTTCTTATGATCCTTCTGTTTTTATTATCTACAGACTCTGTATTGGGATACCTCTCTATGGTGTCGATTTTTTTCGATACACGATTTCGGAAATACCTCTTCAAGGGTACCCACTTCATCTATCAAACACTCCACGAAAGAGTGATATTCGAAGATTCTAGTCATAAAATGAAGGAGAAGTTTCCATCTTATTCTGGGACTTCTCCCCGAAGGGACCACCGAAGTACCATTTTTCAGACGGACGGTTACGTCCTGTGAACCCAAGGAACTAGATCCCCCTTAGGGTGTACGACGATTCACCGATCCGGGAACGTGGTGTCGACACCTCGGGTAACACCATCTCGGACCCTTGGCGCTGATGACTTCCGGTACGTGGGACCTCGGACACGAGGTCGTAGTTCTCTTCGGTGGTGTTACTCTTCGCGTACTTGGCGTTGTTTCGCATCTGGGGTGGGAGACAAGTGGTGTTGATCTCTTTTCGTGCACGTCGTCGCTCCTGGGTCGTGTCGGTTACTTTATTTTGTTTTATTTTAAAAGTTTTCTGGGACTTCTTTTTTTAATATTCTTTCAGAACCAGACCGTCCTTTCGTGTACTAATAAACCCTCCACCTTTCGAGCTCAATTTGAGAGGGATCCGGTAATTGGTCAGTACCGGTTGTACTCCATGGTAATGGGGGGAAGGACTACATTTCATCGATAGAAAGGAGACGGAGAAATTATAGAGAGGGAGTGTTGTGGTATTATCTCCTTATCAGAAGATCCTACACGACACATTAGACGGAGAAAATTTTAGTTATTTTTTTTTATTATTGGTGTTAACAGTAAATACCTCGTGAATAATCGACGGTCAATGACACAATAAAGTACATTAAGAGTTTTAAAAAGGTAGAAGGGATAAAAGGATATGGACAAAAAATCTACTTCTTTCACATATCCAATTTTAAACGGACTTCAAGGTATCTATCATTTACAATCCTGATCCTAGACTTGGTCGAGTCTCACAGAGGTTTCTCTTTCCGGTGAAATGTGAGACTATAGTAAGACATACCGTACACCACTTTTCGCTCTATTTAAGACACTGAATACCCTTATTATTTTATATTCCTTGAGGTTCACCCATAATTGTTGTCCTCGGTTTTTATTTATTTTCCACGGGAATGAAAAATTTAACCGAATATTAAACTAAGAAAAAAATAAACGATTTTTTACTCATTCGGTTCAGAACCCTGAGAAATGAAAAAACTTTCAAAGTGACCTAGTAGTCAATTTGTTTATGTTAAAATTAAGTGAGTTGTGAGTACCTTGTGGACGACTCACTACTCACGGTCACATAATTCAACCCATTAGTTACAAATGAAAATACTTGTTTAGTATCAGTGTATTTTCACTTACAACAAAAAGATCCCTCACAAGGAATCTTTAGTGTATCCGGTAACCAACAGTGACATCCAAGACGACTCAAAATCCAAGACGGTTCCAAATAAATGTTGATAGAACCCTTGTCCCTTCTTTACCTCCCTTAGTTTCGCCTCCGACCTTTTGTCTTAAGACAAATGTAGAACAGGTGAAGTTGGTCTTGTCGAGATTTGAGATTAAATAACTGGGAAAACTTCAAATAAGGAAAATGATTACTTCTTTGAATCCCTATCGTTCACAGACTCCAACTGTTGTGCCACCCAATTCTTTCGTGTTTTTATCCTAGGAAGGTAAACGGTATGGTCACTCGATGTCTCATAAGAAGTACGAAAAGTATAGTGAAAATCCTCACTCAAATCGAAAGTGACATTAAGACTCTAAGAGTGGGTTCGGTCAGTGTAACGTGAGTCTACAGGTACAATATCCGTGACTGATTACCGTTTACACCACTGAAACCCCCAATAATTCTTTAACGTCAGTGACTTATACTACATTCAACGAAACTAGAAATAATTGGAGAAACGGTCTAGAATTGTCTGTGGAGACCCGGACAATGGGTACAAAGGTCGACTTCAGAACTTAAATATCATTTTTTTTAAGTTCCAACGCAAGAGTCGTTATCTGATTTTTAATAGTGTGTTGACGTCAAGGTACAGCGGAATTGGTCATAAGACTGTCTCCTCCTCTAAGGTCCAACCCTTTTATTAAGATACTTAGGGTCGATAAACACGAGATTGTGATATTAAGACATCAGAAAACACCTGAAATATAATTACTTTTCTATATGGAATGAGACATCGTAAGGCCAAGTACAACGAGAATAGATAATTCTATTAATCTCCTGTACCTTTAAGTTCATAAAATATAGTTCAGTTTCCGAGATCGACAAATCGGTCCTAAGACTTTTAATATAATTTAATGATTCCTCTTACAGATTTTAAATAGGATCAATTCGAAATCCCGGTCTCTGTACCTGAAAAGACGACAACCTGACCTCCTACCTCCGTTCCTCCGCCTGAACCTGGAATACTAACCCTCCGGAGTTGACTTCACCTTTTTTCTCCCCTTCGTTCATTTAGGTTAATCCTTGACCATCCTCGTCCAGTTTAGGCGTCGACCTTCTCTAGTCGATCGTCGACGTCGAACTAGTAGTACCACTGAGATTAGGTCTGTTCTTTTTATCTGACACCCTCCGTTGTGTGAACGTCAAAGGAACACGGTCATAATTTTGTTACAATCCCGAATGTCTAAAAAAAAAAATTACTTCCTCTTTTTCAAGTGGTTTCTATCTAGTACTACCTAAAAAGAAAACATCTTCGTTATGTATCATTTTTACTGGAAGTAATTAATTTTTTTATTTTACGGACAAAGATCTATAAAATCCATCAAAGGAAAATATTAAAAAGATACTTTTTGTTACGACACTGTTTGTATAAAATCCCTCCCCCGAATAAAGAAAAAGTGAATTTTTTAAGAAAACAAAACAAAACTTTCATACCTCTTCTGAGAACTCTCAGGGAACCTGACGTTTCTCTAGTTTGGTCAGTTACGATTTCCTTTAGTCAGAACTTATAAGTAACCTTCCTGACTACGACTTCGACTTCGACGTCATGAAACCGGTGGACTACGCTTCTTGACTGTGTAACATTTTATGGAACTACGACCCTTTCTAGTTTCCGTCCTCTTCTTTCCCTTCCGTTTCCTACTCTACTCTGTCGACCTACTGTAGTGGTTGAGTTACCTGTACTCAAACTCGTTCGAGACCCTCTACGACTACCTGTCTCTTCGGACCGCACGACGTCAGGTACCCTAGTGTTTCTCAGCCTGTGCTGACTCACTGACTTGACTTGAAAATATATACACTTACATACCCGAAGAGCCCACCGAGATCACCAGTTCTTGGTCGGACGGTTTCCTCCTCTGGTTTCTATCCCAAACTAGGGACCCAACCTTCTAGGGGACCTCCTCCTAGGTCATAAGAACGGACCTCTTAGGGTACCTGTCTCCTTGGACCACCCGCTACCAGGTACCCCAGTGTTTCTGAACCTGTGTTGACTTCACTGAATCGTCCGTCGTACAGTGTCGTACAATTCACAGACTTGTGCATATATACACAAACTTGTGGAGAGAAACATAAAAACAACAACAACGACAACCGAGGTAGTACACCGTACTCTCTAGAATCAAGGGACTGGTCCCTAACTTGGACACGGGGTACGTCACCTTCACGTCTCAAAATTGATGACCTGGTGGTCCCTTAAGTGACCCGAATAAAGAAAAAGAAAAAAAAAAAAATCAAAAAATAAAAAATTTAAAATTTTAGAAATTAAGAATGTACGCAAGGGTTTGTACTTGGGGGGAGGGTGGAGGGACGGGTATACCCGAATAAAGAGTAACCTACGTAGAATTAAAAAAAGGAATCTTATTTTTGGATCTTAAATTTAAAGACTTCACTTCCGATATATATATTAATTCCAAAACTATACATTAGTTTATTAGAGAAAGTTTTAAGAAAACATTCTTAGTTAACGAAAAGGATACTTAATAGATGGTAAGTAATCCTAAGTATTTTTAATTCCTACATGACAACGAAGTCTCTGAGGACTTCAATCTACCTTGAGAGACCTCGGTTTATCTAGTAAGGATGACACAATCTAAAACACTGGTGCGTCGGGAGACAACACGGGACTGACGGAATAATTATGGGTTCCAGTGTTAATTCACTTGATACCTTGGTGTAACCGTGATAGTTTAAGAAAGAAAATTAAACTTGGTTTCTCCGTTCTACAGTGCTGTGAAATTCTTACATCGATTTGTATAATCTAGATCTCGAGATTCCAGATCGTCTCAACCTCGTTTCCTACCTGTACACCGTTTGATGTCTCTTTTACTTCGTCTTTTCGAAATAACATCTCCCCTATGTCTCTTTATTCACCTGGCACTTGTACTCTATAGTGTATCGGATTCCACAAGTCACGACATCAGGGACGTCAAGGTAGTCACGTAACGCATCGAACAAGGCATTTTGGGAGGGTACGAAAGACTTCATAGTAGATACAACTGGAGGCAAGTTCTATGGTCTGAGGTCCGTTTTGCGTTTCGTAAATGAAGTCTACATAGTCAGTAAATAAACACGTCGTCTAGAATCATATGTGTCTCAGATATCCGGAGGTTTGTACGATTCAGTGAAACACAGAGTCGTACAGTATAGACTGAGACACGTTGAGATACCTGACATCGACCGGTCCGAGGAGACAGGTACCCTAAGAGGTCCGTTATTATGTACTCACCTAACGGTAAGGAAAGAGGTTTCCACTTATTTTGGTTGTAAAAGTTTTATATCTAATCATGTAGTGACTTGTTTTCTAATAAAAAATCTGATCATGTAAATGTACCTTTTAATGGTCTGTTCTGAACAAGAAAAAAAAAAAAAAATTCTGAACAAGAATTGATAAACTCGTATATCAGAAAGTAAGTGGATTAAACCGAAACTAAATTGATCACGTTACATTTGAAGATCAATTCAAGAGTTTGAAGTGTGTGTAGTTTTAATAAACCCCCGAACAATGTTGTGTCTCATGGAGACCAAATCATCAAGAACGCATCCCTGGCTTTTAAAGATAAAGAATGTTTAAGAGTCATTACGACTTTGAGGACAGAAACCCAAGTGGGAAACTCTTGGTAGTTCTATCCTTCTTACACCCTCCTAGGGAGTCCCTTCTTTTACTATCTTAAAGAGTACCAAAACGAATAATGAGGATCTTTCGAGAACTGTAATTGAGAAAGGAATAGAAGGAGAAGGGAGAAGAAGTGATATATGGGTTTGAGATAGGGAACATTCAAGAAAGAGAACCGACGGACCAATTGACGGTCGTAGGGTTCCCGTCCCTAATCCTATAAAATAGACACATAGAAGTGAGTGATCATGGTATGGATCTAGACCGTCCGTACTTTATGTTTACACAACTTACTTCCTTTTAAGAAAAGAAAAGAATGACTGAAAAATCCAAGAACTTTCTCAACAGACACCACCTTGACTAGGGAAATAAAGAGAGACCATTTCGACCCTCCGACAACGAAGAGAGAAAGACACATACGTGTACGCACGCACACGAAATAAAGGAAAACATATAAAGGAAGAAACGATAAGTAGTACACTCTACTGTTGACACGCTCAGCCACCTAAACTCATAGAGGAGGTATAGTACATGGAGGAACTTTTTACGGATCAAGTATCTTTCAAAATAAAGTGGGAAACACCGAATGTTGAGAACCAAAACGAACTCATGGTTACGTATTTGGTTTTTTGATCGACCAGTAGGTGAGTAAATTAAAGATCACTGAGTTTTCCGTAGAATTATATCGTGTATTTCACAATCTGATCCCTAATCGTTCGACTCTGTCCCAAGATCAGAATTGAATTCGAAAGAATAAACGTACGGGAATCGGTCCATAGAATTTAGCTAACATGTTACTTTCGAAATTATGTCCCTGAAAGGACCACCAGGTCACCAACCCCGAGGTCCGAAGGTGAGGTCCCGTACACCCAAGTTAGGGATCAACCCCTTGATTCGAGGGTGTACGGTGTATCGGTTTGTTTTCGAATTATATTCACTAAACTTATAGGAAAGGTTTAGAATTCGTAGACACTCCAACTTTCCTCATACAACAATTCTCATACTATATTAAATCCGTATACAAATATTACAAATAAAAGTATGAGTTCAAACCGAGTACACAAGAACATCCACTATTTTTCTAACAAACGACTTTATTTTTATAAAGTTTCCTGATATTTACTACACATTGTCGTCGGACGTGACACAAAAACCTAGAAGATCCTCACTTTCTTTTTCTCATAAATTCCTCTTCCTCAGTCAGTCTTCTCTAGAAAACGTAAATACGGGTGTTTCTCCCTTCGATCTCAAAAAGGGGTCCAGATTCGTTAAAAAGTCACTCATCCTTAGTCTGGACAGTTATGTAAGAGAGGAGACTTACAAATACCAAACAAGACATAGAACAGAGATACATTGAAAGACTCGATTCTCTAATACACAAACTGAGGACTTCTTCTATTACACTAGAGTCTTTATACGAAAAACCGTAGGTTTTTTTCAGGTCTAAATTTTATAGTCATACCAGTAAACGATTGTAGAAGGTTCACAGGTCGACAATAATGTTCTACAAGTACGAACTAGAACCCTTCATATTAAATGTAGTCACAGTGTTACCGTCTTCTCAACCATTCTGACACAAAAGACGTACAAACTGAACAATTTCTTTTTGTCAAAACCCCTTTACTACCACTCCCGCCTCTTTGTATAAAAGTACCACTACTTCGGTACCGTTTAAAAGTCTCCTTCTTTTCGACAGTAAATGAACTGGAAAATTATAAGAGGTACTTCAAATTAGGAGGTAGTCAATGGATTGAGTATCCTTAATCCAGACTAAAATTTTTAACCCCTTTATATGGTATCTATGACAGAAAGTGGTCTTGCCACAAATTGCACTAGGAATTTGTTTGATGCACCACATACATTCTATTTCACTCTATAAATGAGTGAAAGTAAAAGTCAAAAGACTATCAGAAATGGATTTTTTTTTTTTTTTTTTTTCTGTTTTTGTTTTTGAAATTGGTTGAACTAATTTACAAGAAATCTACCAGTATAAAAATCTACCAGTACAAAGAAAGAAACGTCGATAACGATAACGATTCAGTGAAATCAGCACAGGTCGAGACACGCTAGGGCATCTACCGTCGGGTGGTCCGAGGGAAGAGGGACCCTAAGAGGTCCGTTCTTGTGACCTCACCCAAAGCTAAAGGAAGAGGTTACGTACTTTCGTTTTCCACTTTCACTTCAGTGAGTCAGTACAGGCTGAATCGCTGGGGTACCTGACGTCGGATGGTCCGAGGAGGTAGGTACCCTAAAAGGTCCGTTCTCATGACCTCACCCCACGGTAACGGAAGAGGCAAGAAACGTCGGCCTTCAATGTAAACTCAAGGACCCAAGGAAAATTTTTTTTTGAACTAGTTTCACTTTATGTGTGTATAGTCTTCTCATGTGTATCGTAGTCATATTTTAAGTAGTTCAAAAGTCTATGACTTGTAAGGGTAGGTTGGTCGAGAAGCTAGTTTTCGTTTTATGTTGGTCGTGGTGATTTTGGGGAAATACAAGACAAGAATCAGAGATTAAGGAGAAGGGTGGATGCCATCGGTACCACACCTAAAGATTGTTGTATAATTATCTGATGAAAACGGACAAAGAATATGAAAGGTGGTACAAACCAGTATAATCTCTGTAATACGCGACACACGAGAACACATAGTCCGAAGCAAGTAAGTTGTAATACAACCACTCTCAGAAGTACAAAGTATATCAACGACAAATAAGAGTAAACACTTATTACACATTTATATGTAGAAAATGAATAGTCAGTATGACTACTACCTTAAATCCATAAAGACAAAAAGACCGGTAAAACTTATTAAACAGATGTTTACACAATCCTGTACAGAAACCACTGATCTATATGCACATAAACAAAAAAAAAAAAATTTATTTTGAAAATAAAAAAATAAAAAAAATTTTAAAATAAATAAATAAATAAAAAATTTAAAATTTTAGAAATTAAGAATGTACGCAAGGGTTTGTACTTGGGGGGAGGGTGGAGGGAGGGGTATTGTAGAGAGACCCAGTAGGGGTACGTGGTCGGGGTTCGTACGACATAGGACGCAGTCTGTATCTGACCGCTAAGTTAAGAATGTACTATCATATGTACAATCTTACGGTAAGAGGGTTTAGTAGGGTGGGAGAGGGAGAGGGAGACTCAGGTTTTCAGGCAATATGTGTAGACACAGAAAAAAGGACAGAACGTATGTCCCAGCAGTAACGGTAGAAGGATTTAAGGTATATATACACAATCATATGACATAACCACAAAAAGAAAGACCGAATGAAGTGAGACATATTAGCCGAGGTCAAAGTAGGTAGAGTAGTCTTGACTAAGTTTACTTAAGAAAAATTGCCGACTCATTATGAGGTAACACATATACATGGTGTCGAAAGAATAGGTAAGTAGACGACTACCTGTAGATCCAACAAAGGTACAGGACCGATAATATTTGTCACGACGCTACTTGTAACCCCATGTACACAGAGAAAGTTAAGACCAAAGGAGCCACACATACGGGTCGTCACCCTAACGACCCAGTATTCCATCAAGATAAACGTTAAAAAATTCCTTAGAGGTGTGACAAGAGGTATCACCGACATGATCAAACGTAAGGGTGGTTGTCACATCCTCCCAAGGGAAAAGAGGTGTGGGAGAGGTCGTAAATAACGAACGTCTAAAAACCTAGCGTCGGTAAGACTGACCACACTTCACCATGGAGTAACACCAAAACTAAACGTAAAGAGATTATTACTCACTACAACTCGTAGAAAAGTACACAAACAATCGGTAGGCATACAGAAGAAACCTCTTTACAGATAAATCAAGAAACCGGGTAAAAAACTAACCCAGCAAATAAAAAGACCTTAACTCGACGTATTCAACGAACATATAAAAACTCTAATCAACAAACAGTCAACGAAGTAAACGATAATAAAAGAGGGTAAGTCTTCCGACAGAAAAGTGGAACGAATATAAAAGGAAACAACACGTCTTCGAAAATTAAAATTAATCTAGGGTAAACAAATAAAAACGAAAATAAAGGTCTTAAGACCCTCCACCTAGTATCTCCTAGGACGACACTAAATACAGACTCTCACAAAACGGATACAAGAGGAGATCCTCAAAATATCAAAGACTAGAATGTAAATCTAGAAATTAGGTAAAACTCAAATAAAAACACACGCCACAATCTTTCACTAGATCAAAGTAAGAAAATGTTCACCAACTGGTCAAAAGGGTCGTGGTGAACAATTTCTCTAACAGAAATGAGGTAACATATAAGAACGGAGGAAACAGTTTCTATTCCACAGGTATACACACACCTAAATAGAGACCCGAAAGATAAAACAAGGTAACTAGATATACAGACAGAAACACGGTCATGGTATGACAGAACTACTGACACCGAAACATCATCTCGGACTTCAGTCCGTTCAACTAAGGAGGTCAAGGTAAGAAGAAAGAGTTCTAACGAAACCGATAAGCTCCAAACTTAAGTTACATATGAATCCACACCTTAACGATCCGGTATACTATACGAATTTAAGTAGAAATAATCTGTAATTATGATGGTTTATCAAAAGATTTCAACAACATGTCAAAATGATAGAGAAAGATCCCAAGAAAACTAACCATAATTTCTCTAAGTTTCCTTTTCCTACCAAGTCGTTTCCCGGAACTATCATTTTGGTCTAATACCGTATCCCGTTTTGAGACTACTTCGTGGAAAGTAGGGGTGTCAAGACTAGAGAAGAGTTGAGAATAAAGTATTTTAGGAATCAAGGACACAGAGAAAACAAATTAACTTCCATCTGTGAACCCACTTAAACGACACTCTAAGGAATATTCTTTATTTTACTAAATTTTATTAACAATACGTCAGAAATGATTACTTTTGAATTTTTTATCACCCAGAGATCTCCTCTACTAGAGAGAGATTCATCATAGTTCTTTTACAATTTATTTTAGGTAAAAAAAGAACCACCAGACACAAGTTAAATGTTGGTCGAAAGGTAATTTGATTCTTTCTGTTTCACTTTACTATCTTACAAAGTTGTCAAGAATAAACTTCTTTTTTTACGTAAAGTCACCCTCTTTGTTGTATTGTGGATACTTGCATAACTGTATACACTCGCACCATTCAGTGAAGTCAATACAAGCTGAGAAACAGTGGGTTTTCTCACATTGGGTTTTCCGAGGACACAGGTACCCGAAGAGGTCCATTCTTATGACCTCACCCAACGGTACGGGAGGAGGTCCCGTAGAAGGACTGGGTCCCTAATTTGGGAGAAGAGAACAGAGAACGTGACCGTCCGTCCAAGAAATGGTGATCGTAGTGGACCCTTCGGGGGTATAACTGTATGAACGGACTTTTTCAGAGATTTGTTTGATCTTACTCAAACTTATAAAGGAGTGTTGTTCCTTTAAATAAAACTCTTTTGCATAGGTAGGTTAAAAGAAACCTGTTGAAAGAATCTCTCTAGACTCGTCAGGTTTATTGAGTTGATTTATAATATGTAAGAGTCCTATATTTGCAATAGTAATAATTATCCGTTAAATCACAAACAAAGCACCCACCGTGATCATCACTTCTTGGGTGGACGTTCTCTGTATTCTCTGGACCCAAGTTAGGGACCCAACCCTTCTAAGGGACCTCCTCCCGTACCACTGGGTGAGGTCACAAGAACGGGTCTCTTAGGGTAGCTGTCTCCTCGAACCACCAGATATCAGGTATCCCAGTATATATCAACCTGTGTTGACTTCACTGAATCGTACGTACGTATCGGATGTATAATTAAAATCTGTTTTATAATCCCTGATCTCATCAGGAAACATAATTTATACATGGTGGAAACCACTAGATGTTATAAACTAGTATAAATGCAAAACTAAACTTCCTATTAAAGTAATATAGATTCTCAGGATCCTATATATGGAAGTCCAAATAAAAGAACAGATAATGACACCCGTACAGACATTAACTAAAACATGTTCAAAGAACCAAGTCTTATGTCAAGTCAAGTCAAGTCAGAGAGTCAGTACAGACTGAGAAACGCTGGGGTTCTTGGTGTCGTATGGTCCGGAGGGACAGGTAGTGGTTGAGGGCCTCAAATGGGTTTGAGTACAGGTAACTCAGCCACTACGGTAGGTTCGTAGAGTAGTAGACAGTAGGGGAAGAGGAGGACGGGAGTTAGAAAGAGTCATAGTCCCAGAAAAGTTTACTCAGTCGAGAAACGTAGTCCACCGGTTTCATAATCTCAGAGTCGAAGTTGTAGTCAAGAAGGTTACTTGTGGGTCCTGACTAGAAGAAATCCTACCTGACCAACCTAGAGGAACGTCAGGTTCCCTGAGAGTTCTCAGAAGAGGTTGTGGTGTTAAGTTTTCGTGGTTAAGAAGGCACGAGTCGAAAGAAATATCAGGTTGAGAGTGTAGTAAAATACTGATGACCTTTTTGGTATCGGAACTGATCTACCTGGCAACAACTGTTTCATTACAGAGACGAAAACTTATACGAAAGATCCAACCAGTATTGAAAAGAAGGTTCCTCATTCGCAGAAAATTAAAGTACCGACGTTAGTGGTTGACGTCACTAAAACCTCGGGGGGGGTTTATTTCAGACTGTGACAAAGGCGACAAAGGGGTAGATAAACAGTGCTTCACTACCCTGGTCTACGGTACTAGAAGCAAAAGACTTACAACTCGAAATTCGGTTGAAAAAGTGAGAGGAGAAAGTGAAAGTAGTTCTTCGAAAACTCAAGAAGAAGTGAAAGACGATATTCCCACCACAGTAGACGTATAGACTCCAATAACTATAAAAAGGGGCGTTAGAACTAAGATCGAACACGAAGTAGGTCGGGTCTCAAAGAGTACTACATGAGACATATATTCAATTTATTCGTCCCACTGTTATATGTCGGAACTATATGAGGAAAAGGATAAACCTTGGTCAGACAACAAGGTACAGGTCAAGATTGACAACGAAGGACTGGACGGCTGTCCAAAGAGTTCTCCGTCCAGTCCACCAGACCATAAGGGTAGAGAAAGTCTTAAAAGGTACCACATAACACTAGGTGTGTCAGTTTCCGAAACCGTATCAGTTATTTCGTCTTTATCTACAAAAAGACCTTGAGAGAAAGAAAAAGGTACTAGGTCTCCTACAACCGTTAAACTAGACACCAAGGAGACGGAAAAGATTTTGGTCGAACTTGTAGACCTTCAAGTGCCAAGTGCATAACGACTTTGGAACGAACCTCTTAAAACTCGTAATGAAATGATCACACACTCTACTCACGTTAACACGCCATCAAACTCGTAAGAAACCGTAACGGAAAGAATCTCCTCTATGGGGTGCAGGTTCCATTCCTCGACGTCGACACGAAACGACCTCGTCGACACTTCTCTATGGGGTGTGGGTTCCATTCTCTTTGGGGACATTCTGCCATCCGCGACTCTCTCCCGTAGTCTCCCACCTGTCTGACTTTGGTGTCTGAAGAAGCGCACTATAATTATCTGCCAGTTGTAGTGGATAGTCTTCTTTTGGATTGGGCTTTTTTTGATAAATAGTGATAGTGTTAGTGTCTTTTGATCGGTTAGACTAGTGGACCTGGTACCTGGACAGATTGAGTTACTTTGATTCGGTACGACACACCCCGGTGGGTTCCGTCTACCCAGTACCACCTCTCCAGACTGTCTTACACCAGGTGACCTCTTCCCTTACCGTTTGGTGAAGTCATAAGATCGGAACTCTTGGGGTACTTGTCATACTTTTCCGTTTTTCTATCCTGTCACTTTCTCCTTGAGGAGTCCAGCCATCCACGGGTTATACGATGACCTCTAGTCACCTCTTTATTGAGGTCTTTCTTTCTTCGCTACCTCGGTTTCATTTTTGTTGTGGGTCAACACCTACACTGACCACTACCTTCGTTCAAGGCTACGACATTCCTTGTTATAACGTATCCTTGGACCTTACAATCCAGGTACTTAGTTCCGTTTAACCTTCACCAGTTTGTCCTCTACCGTTCTCACTTACAACTGTAAGATCCTTAGTCTGATGTTGTACATCAATTTATTCGAAGAAAACCCTTTATTTAGTAGCTAAGGTCCTGATATAATACTCACTTATACCATACAGAGAGAGAGAGACTCACACACCATATTATACTGACTTATGTGTGTACACATAGTTCGAAATACCACATCTTCCCTTCAAATAAAAACGTTTTCATGACGTAAGATCACACCGAGTTCCCTGGGACTCACAAGACGAGTCTAAAACAAAGTATCAGTCACCCCTCGGTTAATGTAAAAAAGTATCTTCTCTCTCTAGCTCCACGAAATCCTTTCACTAAGACCCTCTTTGGTCTTCGTCTTCCAAATCTTCGGGTCTGACAAAGTACATAGTCTTGAGAATTAATAACAACACGTTATAATACTTGGGGACAATATAATTCAACTTTTGTTGATTTTTATATTAAAACACGATATTTATGGTAGAATATGGTAGTGTATGTTCGACGTCTACACAATTTAAAAATTCATTTTACAACCCCGTTTGTCTAAGGTGCCTCTTTTCTGTTAGACAATTAACAGATTGGAGGACTTTTAGAATTCTCTTTTGGTAATTCTACACTCAATTTGTCTTTAGACTCCCACAGAGAACCTGACACAAGATGTCTTCCCTCGGAACTCTTGATAAGATGACGAAGAAAACTGTTACTCCCGAACTTATTCTCCTTTATCCTAGTTCTTTTATTCCTTATAACACTTCCTCAACTGGTTACTGACTACCACCTACTACTCTCCGTCTCTTCCCGATTTTACAATTATTGAAAGACAAGACGCCTTTGGGTAAAATTACTTTAGTTTCGAAGGTAAGAATAAGCTTTGACCACCATCTAGAAGGTACAAACCATTAGAAGGAAAATTGTAAAGAAAGAAATTTTTCGTGCACACACAAGTGTCAGTCCTTGTCTATCTCTTTCGTGAGCCTTTAGTGTACACAGAATAGAGAGTTATAAGTACGACGTAACGATGACAAGTCTTAGTGTCTTCGTACATCTAATCCGAAAACTTTTTTGGTTGGAGAAGAGAATTCTGTTTTACAAGACATTTCACATACGTGATGTGAGGACGTACCATAATTATTTACCCGAGAACTAACACAGTACATGAAGGTAAGATCACTCCGTTGGTGTCTATGTGTCGTCTCGCCTTTTAGGGCCCACCAAATACCAATTACTGTATCTTCCTAGTCGTTGTGACTCGTTACTCCATAAGTTTCTTACTGTGTCGGATTGAAAACAATTCGATGACGTGTCTACTGAAGAAACCTATTTATCAAGACGTAACTGGAATTAATATTAAAATATTTCCCTGAAGGGACCCCCAGGTGACCAATCCTGAGACACGAAAATGACGACTCCTGTGTCCAAACTAAGGACCAACTCCTAGATTCGGGACCTCTTCCTTTACCGTTGGGTGAAGTCATAAGAACGGACCTCTTAGGGTACCTGTCTCCTCGGACCACTCGGTGTCAGGTATCTCCGCGTTTCTCAGCCTGTGCTGACTTCGCGGACTCGTACGTGTGTACGTGCTCCTTGACTCCAGGGTGTTCGACCTGTCGTGCGGTGTGTAAATTTTTTTTTGTTGTTTTTCACATTGTTAACACATACTTTACTTTCTTGGGTTCTTTTTCAAGAACCGGTCGAACGAACTGGGGTTTCAGTCGAACCCTGCCTAAAGGGACCATCGAGTCCACCATTTTTCAGACGGACGTTACGCCCTCTCGACCCAAGTTAGGGACCCAGTCCTTCTAGGGGACCTCTTCCTTCATCGTTGGGTGAGGTTATAAGAACAGACCTTTTAGGTGCCTACCTCCTCGGACCGTCCGATGTCAGGTACCCCAGCGTTTCTCAGACTGGATTGACTGATTGTGAAGTGGAATGAAATTTCGGTCGAATTCCCTTCACACTTCAATTGACAGAACATCATAAACCCTTGTTCTTCTTCCATGGTGTTTTAAAACCGAGTCGTGGACCTCGACATTAAAACACGTCCATATATAAACTTTTCTTGTGTCACCTTTCGTCACCTTAGACACTGTTCTTTAGTGTCTCCGACACCAGAGTCAAAGTGTTTCCTGAAAGGAGATTTCATTTAGGAACCAGAACGAAGGGAAGATTAGATTGTCAGAATACCAAGTTGTTAATAATATTGTGTTGGAGATTATGTTGACAATTTCGAGTAGGGGACTGAAAAAAAAAAAAACTGACGTGGTGTTCTGAGTACCCTAGAATCAAGGGGTTAGTCCCCACTTCGGGTATAGGTTCTGTCACTTTCACACCCCAGGATTGGTGACCTGATAGTCCCTTAAGGGGTAGAGGACTGAAAATTCTTCAAGGAATTAAATAGGATTTAAGAGAGTGGTGAACAGTACATTTGTAAACACCCATATTTATTCTACGATCAATATTTTTACGCAACTTTTATTCTTAGGACATATATTCCCAATATGATGGAAAAAGTACCTTTCAGTAAAATAAATTTTATATCATCACACATGTACAGTTAGAGTTTGTTCCCTCTATGATAATACACTTTACAACAGTAGAGGACTTTGTAACTTCTGTGGTTCTTGACCAAACTTAAGTGGAGTCATCCGAGATTGAAAGTCTTCTCTGTGAGTACCCTCTATAACCTTCCCCGGCTCGACACACTCATTGATAGTCGACCCCGGTCAAACGACACTACACTCAGAGGGAGTCGGTCAGACTTGATCCAAGGTTTCGTCAATTTTTGATATCTTTTACTGTCACTTTCATTCACTTATTTACCTGAGAACGAGTGAAAAACTTTTCATTTAAATTCTAGTGTATACACTTCATGTCATTCTGTCAGTTCCACGACGAAGTATTGTGTGTTAAGACCTCCTTTGGTATAGATCTTGACTTATAAATTTTTGTGTAAAAATAAAATTAACATCGTATCAACCAATTGTCATAACACTTCAAAATCCACATGTCGTTTCATTAAGTCAATATGTATATGTACGTAAATTAAGAAAAAGTTTTAAAAAGGGTGAATATAATAATATCTTATAGCTCGGTACAAGGGAGACGATATGTCATCCAGGAACAACCAATAGGTAAAATTTGTATCTTCACACATGTACAGTCAAGGTTTGAGGGTTAGATAGCGGGGGGGGGGTGGAAGGAGGAACGAGGGGACCATTGGTATTTAAGTAAGACACTCCGGTAAAGACAAAACATTTATTTAAGTAAACATAGTAAGAAAATATCTAAGGTGTATCTTCACTATAGTATATAAACGGAAACAGATTGAATGAAGTGAATCATACTATTATATATTCAGGTAAGTACAACACCGTTTACCGTAATAAAGTATCTTAAAAATGGAACTGTGGAATTTTTGAAATACTTTTCCTAACTTCTTTTTATTGAAAACTGTAAACATTGTATCTCTACTCTATACTTCCTTTCAATTTCGCAAGAAATAACATGTATCATTTTTATAATGATACATGTTTTCTAAATATGTATACACACCTACACGAAATATACACACGTATAAGTATCACACACTGTTTCTATTGTACTACTGTTATTGGTATATAAAATTTCGTCTTACCCTTTTGACTGTTTTTAGGGAATCCTATCTGCAATCTTCCTAGTCACTCTAAAAATCATATGAGTATATTTGGGAATGTCAAAGGAGCTTTTGGTCTTCTTAAATTCCGTTCGGAAAGTACAATAAAGGGGTGACATTTTATTTCTATTCGTCATCGCAGAACCTCCTTTACCGAATCACGTTAGAATTGGAGTGTAATTTGAACATAAAATCCTATTAAAAAACTTTCTTATGTAGTTTCGTACACTTTGACCACCGATTAATATAATAGTAATCATAGGTCATTATATCGCAATAGTAAGAAGTATTTTATGATACTTTATTCATACAATTCTTATAAATTAATGCACCTACTCACTTTATTATTTCCTTTTAACGATCAATTAACGAAAGGAACCTCTACGATATTCCGGACCGTCAACGGTTCGCGAGAGTACTAAGTAGGATTTCTCTATGTGACAACCCGACGAGAAAAACTTTAATTAGACCGCTTTGGTCCTCCCTCTTCCTCCTGAACGGACGTGTCTAAAACGTCTCGAGAAATAAGAGACATTACACGGCGACGGGGACCCTACGGAAGGGACTGGAAGTTGACCTTATTGACCATAATGGGGTTTGTTAAACTCCTTTCGAGATAATACGAAGAGTCGTGTACCACAAAATTAATAATCAGGTATACAAATAAAGAGGAAGGTCGGATCGTCGAGGAATCTCTGTACAAAAAGTGAGAAGGGTTAGGAATCGAGTCCTGGACTGTGTCTCGTTCACAAACTACGTCCAAACACCTTGCCTAACTTTTCAAAGGAGTATCTTGGTTTTTCGTCCCTGAAGTTGTTTTCACCCAGAATCCACTTCCAAGACAGAAAAAAAAAAAAAGGAAAATCCTCGTAGACTTCGTTAGGATGACAGAAATCTTTCTAAACGGGTCTCTAAGTCAGATGACCGTTTGGTACGATGAAGGAATAAAAGAGGTTTTCTTTTTTTCTTTTTCTTTTTCTTAAGGTAAAGGAAAAGAAAGACTTTAGGGAACCTTTATATAGTGAACTTCTCGTCCTGATAAATCTTCTCGTCTTGGACGATATTAAGTTCTAAGTTGTATCTTCTCTAGTCAACAGAAAACACCCACTTAATATAACAGAAACAGAAGGGACCACCGAGTCTGCCATTTCGTAGACGGACGTTACGTCCTCTGAGGCCAAACTAAGGACCCAGGCCTTCTAGGGGACCTCTTCCTTTACCGTTAGGTGAGGTCGTGAGAACGGACCTTTTAGGGTACCTGCCTCCTCGGACTATCCGATGTCAGGTACCCCAGCGTTTCTCAGCCTGTGCTGACGCGTTGAAGCGGTATGAGGTATTTACGCGGATGACTTAAAGGAGTAAATGGGATTGTACATCTAAACCGACTCACACTGTCCTCTTTTCCTTTCCCCTTCATAAGATGCTTTGTCAATTTGACAATTTGAAACATTTGAAGAGCTATATTTTTACGATCTTAGAATTCTTTTATATATATTGTAAAAGAGTTTAATAAAGAGAAAATACATAGTATCTAAAACCGTGTGTTGATAAGTGTTCCCAGATATAGATTTTTGGTTTTATGAAGATTTTTGGTTTAAATCGTAACTGTTCCCTCCTTGTACATGATGCACATGTGTGTCACAAATTCTTAATTCTAATGTTTCATTCAAAATAATTTCTTTAGTACGAAAATTAGTCCTTTTTTCGTCTCTTAACTTTTTTTCAGTAACTTCATCTTCGTATTGACCGAATAGTAATTTGTACTTTCTTTCATTTTAAACCAAGACTTTATAGACAATTCCTAGAGGAACCGTCTAGTATTTTTTACTTTATCATCGAATCTCTTTTTAGACGGTCAATACTCTTATTACCGTCCTCCTTTTACCAACATTTAATGGTTGGTCCCTTTATTTGGTTTATTTCACAAGTCGTCACCATTGGATATCGACTCTTGACTTACATATCGATGTTCCTTGATCGTCCTAATGTAACCTTTAAAAAAGGGGACGAGTGAACGGACAGAGAACGTCTGATTTTACTTGTGATTCCCGTCGTGAATTTCTTTTTACTTCATACTTTAACTCTCGTTTACAGGATGTATGTGTATATGTCTTCCTTTGAATTGGAGTCTCTCTATTGACAGCTACCTGACGAAACCAATTGTAGCAGATCGGAGAACCGGGGTGGAGAGATTTAGTAAACGGGGTGAATGATTGAGTCTGGAGACACAGACACACACCAACACACGATGTTTCTGTCTTTGACTCTATTTCTGTCCTTCAATCTCTATTTCTTTCTGTATCTTTTACCTTTGTCCTTAATTAAGTCTCAAACGGGGTGTTATATGGTTAATACGGGGACCAACTGCTCATACTTTACGGTTCAACCAAATTATAAAATTAAGGATAAAGTAGATTCGTAAACGAATTCAAAGTCTCTAAATACAACTTATATGTGCATTTACAGTTTCCCTTCCGGCCCACCGAGTCACCGTTTCTTAGGTGGACGGTTCGTCCTCGGCGTCCAAACTAGGGACCCAACCCTTCTAGGGGTCCTCTTCCCTTATCGTTGGGTGAGATCATAAGAACTGAATCTTTAGGGCACCTGTCTCCTCGGACCACAAGATGTCAGGTGTCCCAGTGTTTTCTCAGCCTGTGTCGAATCACTGATTTGTCGTTGTTATTTTTACAGTTTTTAAAAGATTAGTGTAAACCGAATATCTGAACGTAACCCTAAAATACAGTAAAGTAGAAGTCAAAGAGACTTATACACCGTACAGGTTTTAAACATTAATCGTTCAGAATACCCTATGAGTCTGTTGGACCTATTTTCGTTGACGTAACCTCCTTTCTATTTAACAGTACTTTTATATAGTATATTTCTGGAAAGGGAACCGAGAAGTTAGGGGGTATACAAATAAAATAAATCATGCGGTACATAAATTCTACAAGGATTCTTTTTGAAGGGGACTAAATAGTTATACTATTACTTACTCATGGAAAATAAAATAAACTGAACCAGGGTAAGGTTGAGACACCGTGTCTGAAACAAAAGTATTAAAGCATCTATTCCTTTGACTCTGAGTATTTCAAATTCGTTACAAGGATTTCCGAGTCACTTACTGACAGGAAAAGGGTGATACGTCGTAACGACTTGCAATCCGGGTACAGTAAACTTCGGAAGTCGAACCACAGTTCGTCAGGTCCTGAAAACGATTGAGTTGGTTACTACCCTTATCGTTAGTGCTTGTCTGTCATAACAAAGGTGAATTCGACTAATATCGAAATTAAAGAAAGAGAAAACAAAACGTAAAAAAGAAAGAGAAACCATGTAAAGACTGATATTTAGACCTTTCGAGAAAGAGTCAGATGGTCTAACGGTCTAAATACGACATTTCGTCTAAAACTTAATCAAACACCACACACACATCAATCATCCTTGGTAACAAATTGGGCCTGGAAACTGAGGAACGAGAGATAAAATTATCTCTGTAATATAATGTTTCTACTAACCTGTCAACACTCCTACACTTCCTACAAGACAGATTCGAGAAACTAGAACTTCAACTTCGTCACAAGACTGGGAACGTAGTCTCGAGAACATCTTAAGGGTCCTGTGAGTAACACTCTATATCTTATGTCCCGTCTTTGAGTAACCGGTAACTCAAACGATGTTCACTGTCGACTTACCCCGACTAACCGTCGACTATCTTATTTTGTGATAGACCCCGAGAGATACTTTAAAAAGCTGGGTTCTGTAGTATCTGAAAACGTGAAGGGTTCCCGTTTTTACTTTATCAATAGGAACGACAAAAAGACAGAAGAATGGAAGGGTGAATAAGAACGGTTTAAGGTCGACTCGTATCATCTGTCATCATAAATAAAGAATAATAGCTGTAGTCTCCACCACGAAGAGGTACGTTCTCTCCTAGACAACTGAACCTCTATTTAGGTACAACAACAACAAGTCAGTGATGTAGTACAGGTTGAGACTAGTGCACCTGACGTCGTCCGGTAAGAGGCGACATGAGGTGATAGAAGACCTCAACCAAGTTTGAGTACAGGTAACTCAGTCACTACGGTGGGTTGGTAGAGTAGGAGACGGTGGCGGAAGAGGTAAACGGAAGTCAGAAACGGTCGTAGTCCCAGAAAAGGTTACTGAGTCGAGAAACGTAGTCCATCGATTTCATAACCTCGAAGTCGAAGTCGTAGTCGAGAAGGTTTCTTATAAGTCCTGACTAAAGGAAACCCTAACTAACCAAACTAGAGGAACGTCAGGTTCCCTGAGAAGTTCTCAGAAGAGATCGTGGTATTAATGTTTTTGTAGTTAAGAAACCGTAGTCGGAAGAAATAACAGGTTGAGAGTGTAGGTATGTACTGATGACCTTTTATACCTGAAAACAACCGTTTCACTACAGAGACGAAAAATTATGTGATAGATCCAAACAGTATCAAAAAGAAGGTTCCTCATTCGTAGAAAAATAAAACACCGACGTCAATGACAGACGTTATTAAAACCTCGGTTTCTTTTATTTTTGATAGTGACGAAGGTGAAAAAAAGGAAGATGAACGGTACTTCACTACCCTAGTCTACGGTACTAGTATCAAAAGAAATTACAACTCAAAGTTCGGTCGAAAAAGTGAGAGAAGAGAGTGGGAGTAACTCTGCAAGAAATCAAGGAGAAGTGAAAGACGGTAATCTCACCATAGTAAACACATAGACTCCAACAACTGTAAAGAAGGTCGTTCCAACTAAAGTCGAACACTAAGTAGGTCGGGTCGTAAAGAGTACTACACAAGACGTATCTACAATATATTCGTCCCACTGTTATATGTCGGAGTAGTATGAAGGAAGGGTTGAAACTTGGTCAGTCAATCAACAAGGTATAGGTCAAGATTGACAACGAAGAACTGGGTGTATGTCCAAAGAGTCCTCTATCCAGTTTACCAGACCTAATGACACTATAACTTACCAAACGGAACCTTTACTTGGCTCTAGTAAGACAGTTAAAACTCTAACGTGGGTCCATGACGTAAAGACGTAAAACCTGAGAGTAACTGATACTCCCGATGAGGTAAGGAAGATTTCCTAAGAACGGGTGTCATCATCTACATTAACAGTAGACTCAATTTCAGTGGGTAAGGCCAGATAAGATCAAGTGACTAAGGATTTTACAACTACAAGTGAGAACGGCGGAGGACGAACTGGTGTAGGTTAAATGGAACTTATTACCCGGATTGCAAGGTCTAAGGATACGTTATAATAAGGAATGTCGTAACCTGAAATGAAAGTGATGGTCTGTGTGGGTGTTAACTCGTAACAAAGATCAAACCGGGTCGGCGAAGAAAGAAAGACCTCGACAATCATTAACGGGAGAAGGGGCCCCGAAGGGAACACCGAGTCGACCATTTCTTAGATGGACGTTACGTCCTCTGGACCCAAACTAGGGACCCAACCCTTCTAGGGGACCTCTTCCCTTTTCGATGGGTGAGGTCATAAGACCGGACCTCTTAAGGTACCTGACATATCAGGTACTTAACGTTTGTCGACCTGTGTTGACTCACTGAAAGTGAAGTGAAGGGATCATCGTATTACCTGTGGAGGACTGGACCCCCCGAGTAGAAGGTCACAGTATGGAAAAACTTAAAAGTATGACAAGTACCCCAAGAGGACCGTTCTTGTGACCTCACTAAAAGGTAAAGGAAGAGGGTACCTGGTGCAAAATAGTCTTGAGAAGTACTACTGGACAGACAGAAATAACTCAATTCGTTCGGGGAAGTGGTACTGTTCCGACACTAAATACTTCCCCTATTTAGGTATCCCTGTAAGTTTATGTTATCGACAAATAGTTGAAAATAGAAGTCGAAACTAAGAACAAACGTTCTGAGTATCATAGTGGTAAATCAATGTATCCTCCGACAGACAATTGTACGAACCGAAATCTCCACCACCACCAGTCGACGAGTCAGCACAGGTTGAGAAACAATGGGAGACCTGTCATAGGGTGGTCTGAGGACCGAAGTCTCCCCGGTGTGTGTACCGGATGAGACAACCATCGAATGGAAGTTACGACTCCGTGGGTCGGGGACCCACTTTCAGTGAAGAACACATTTCGCTAATACCGTCAGAACAACGAGAAACAATCATTGAACAGACCTACCCGTACACAAGAACAAAACCTTTTACTTCCATTCGGCATACAACCTTTTCAGGATGATAACACACTCCTGTCCCACAAACCTCGAAACTATTGACAGAAAAACTGGACTTCCCTTTTACAATTCATATATGGTTCCCACCGACTCGTCTTTTAAACTTTCTCAGACGTAGGAACTACTATATTAGTTCATAACTAAGTCAGAACCCTACCGGAGAGAGACCAGAAAAACAATTCATTACAAGAACACCGAATTCGGACGATCAGTTCAAAAAGACAATGAACATCGATTTCGCTAAGGTTTAATTATCTTATAGGGTCTTCCCTAAACAAATAATGTCAAACGAAAAGTCTTGAAAGTCAAAATGTAATTTCTTCGAGAATGTACTATTCCTGTTGTATCAGTGTGTCGTTCCACATTAGATTAAATTTTTTTAGTCATCTCTTCTGTGAACTTTTAACGTACTTATTTGATTTGTTCTTTAATTAAATCTTTTGTGGATTGTGTATTTACATGGGATAAACAAGGTATAGTTAATAGAAAGTACCTATTTTAATAGGATCGAATTAATAGTAGGAGGACATAGTGCAATGTCTCTTCCGTTACCGTGGGGTGAGGTCATGAGAACGGACCTTTTAGGATACCTGCCTCCTCGGACCTTCCGACGTCAGGTACGCTTCACAACTTGTGCTGACTCGCTGAAGTGAAAGTGAAAAGTGAAAGTATGTAACCTCTTCCTCTACCGTTGGTGAGGTCACAAGAACGGACCTCTTAGGGTCCCTGTCCCCTCCGACCACCCGACGGTAGACGTCCCAACGTCTCAACCTGTACTGACTTCACTGAATCGTCGTCGTCGTATAGTGTAATTGTGGACATAAACATCGTTTAAAATTATATAACTGTAAACACCCCGTCAACTTTCTAGTCACTGATGTATTTCGTTCTTGTACGAAGTTATATAAATTTTATGATATCGGAAGTACCTCCGTTTACACTCCCCCTTGAAACCTTTTAGTCCGGGGTTTGAATCTCTAATAAGTACCACGAGCTATATAGACACCCGTCTCCCAACCACGGGGTCTCATGAACAGGAAAGAGAGACCACTTCTCGTCCCTTCTTCTTTTATCTCCGACCCCCTACTACTCGATCTCCTCTTTTACACCCTCCAAACCTGTACGACAATTGATCCTTTGACCATAGATTTATAAAAATGGAGACGATATACACATAAACGAATTCCTACGAACACATAATGAGTCCTTACGGACCGTAGCCGTGTCATTTATCTTGTAGTCACGAGTTTACGACTTTGTTGTCAACAAGAACCAGGTCGTGTAAGAGTAGGGGCTTCTTCCGATTGGGGTTAGAAATTCCCTAATAATCTCCTTTCTGTAATAAAAGAGTTACTGAGTTTCGGTCGACACACCCGGAAATCATCAAATGCGAAGACAAGGGGAGAGAAGGTGGAAACCGTACAGACGTTAACCTACTTCACGAAAAGGACTTTACCGTTAGTGATAATTTGGGTAATCGACCTTTGGTTTTACAAAGGGATTAACAAATTTCAGAGCAACGCTTTTCCTTCAAAGATAACTAACCTTATACTCCCCTTTGTTAGGGTTTGAGTAGTAAGAAAAGTAAAAAATATTTGTTTCTACTCTGACTATGTGAGTCCCAACAGTCTAAATGAAGAGACTTCGAAGGACCAGTGGTGATCTACAAGACCAATCCGAAGAAACACGGGTCAATAAGACAGGAATACAAAAATATAAACGAGTGATGAAGGAGAGTCAAAAGAAGAACCTAGACAGAATTCACAAAACACAGAAACAGAATGAAAGGTTTAACAATAAGTACAGGTTAATAAAAATTATGGTCTAGAAACTTTGGAGTGTCAGAAAATTTTTCAAAGCCCTGGGATGAGGACTTTATACCGTGAAGAAAAGGTCGTCAGTAAAGTCGATGAGAGTTCATGAGTGAAAATCAGAAACGGGTTATAAACCTTAGGACTGCTACGTAAAGAACCCGGTACCGGGAATCGACACATATGACTCAAAGATCTTGTCACGGATCTTGTGAATCACCTACTACAAATTATCAAAAACTTAGTTACTTATTCAAGTCTAATTTTTTTTTGGGTATTTTTAGTGAAATTGGTTTATGTCACTGTGTTTATTTTCGATCAGTATTACTTCAGAAAACGACACCAATCTATCGTAGAATAAACCAAATCTGAGTCTGAGAAACTATTTAGAAACGATAAGAAAGAGAATTTTTTTAAAAAAAAATAAGTCCCGAATCAAATTAATTCCTACTTCTGAACACTAGAGATTCTGTGAAAAGTCTAGAGACTTAGATTTAGGAAACCGATGAAAATTTTTTTCTTTAGAAACGAAAAGAAAAATTGATCTGGGTCTCACAACTGGTTAAAGACTCGCTTTTCTTTTCTGTATACAAAAATTGAATTTTCACGACTATTAAACTATATTGTATTTAGAGTTATCTATACTGAAATGACTAATTATACAAAATATTGAAACTTTAAAGATTTACCCTCGATATGTGTTCATACAATTAAAAAAACGAAGTATCAGACCGATATAATAAACGTAATCTCATTTAAAGTGGACGAATCTCTGATGAATTTTATCCTCTGACACTTGGACCTTGTAAAAGTGTCCACATTGCTTTTAATACCTTACTGACTCTCGACCTAAATTAGTCTAATATTATCGTATGAACCGTCTGTCATAAATCAAAGAGGAATCGAGTAATTGATATGTCGAATGATGTACCTCTCTTTAACGGTATAAACTATTATATTTCAATTTAAAGTAAACTGTTAGTACTATTTCACATCTTATAGTTCAAACTTGAGGATAAGAGACTGCAACTGTAAGTCCACGACAATCAAGGATTCACGAAATTTAATATACCATCTCACCGACGGTTTTGTGAACTTTCCTCTTATTTATCTCTATCTGTATCACTGAGGTTAAACCGTCGTTAAAGTACCCTTACACCTACCGGATAATGGCTCAAGATTATTATTTTTAGGTTTCCTAAAGGTCACATTAGAAATACAAAATTTATTACGAATCAACAACTTGACTCTATGGAACACCAGGACTCTAACAGACACTCATGCATGTGGTCTATTAGGAAATCGTATTATTTAGATCCCCTTATTTACTCGAAAAGGAATATCGAGAAGGATCTTTGTTAGGGATCTTTGATCACCTTTCTAAATGGTCTTCTAATTACTTTACACCGAGCTAGGTCAATACGTCGACGTCACGATCTCATCTAAGAAGTCTACTGTGATAAAACAGGTCGAAGGAAACACGGTCGTTACTCTTAACGATTCGTCTTGAAAGTCTGAGTCCTGTCACCACCGGTTATCCGGTTTTACCTTAACGAGGGAAACGGAAGAATCCTGGTCAGATAAGCCCCGTGATCTTCTGTCAAAAGAACAAGTTAAACAAATGAATACCAAGGACAAACACGGTAGATGGGTACCACACCGTCAAAGGAACTCCCGTTTCTGACAGAAGTAGGAATAGTGGACATCCTACCTTTTGGTCATCCTAATGATCCAAGAATCCTAACGAGACCTGTCCGACCATAAAAAGGTCTGACCGTTTAGTCGTCCTTTTTTGATCTATATGTTTACACCTAAATTTACTAAAAAAAAAAAAGGAGTTCTGAGAACCTATCCTATCTTCGACCTAAAATGAGACCCCAACTGGTAAACACACAGGACCCTCTCTAAGGAAAACTCGTGAGAACCAGTACGTCCATACCTAGTTCAATTTGGTCCGTCGCACATAACTCATAATACGCGACCGTGACAAGATTTACCATCACTGAATAAATTCGGAGCATTGTTGGGATACTATATCTATAATTATGATAGAGGTAAGATGTTTACCCCTTTTTCTGTATTCAGTGTGTTACACTCATTACCTGGATCCTAAGACTTAATCCTTCAGTCCAACGTCTCGTAATTAATTGTATGACAAAATTCATGACATGGGGAGAACGTTGAACCTTACCTACGGTTGTCACGGTTTCCTTAGTTTTTGTAGATCAAGTCTGTCCTAAAACTTATAATATGAAATATTGTATTTTTGATAGGGAACCTTCTCCGATATAGAGAAGTCTTTGACATACACACATATATATACAGACATACATAAATGATACCTTCCGTCTTATTACCGATGGGTTTCTACAGATACGGGGTTAATGACCTCGGATATCTATACAATGTACCGTTTTTCCTTAATTCCAACGTCTCCCTTAATTCTAAAGATTAGCCATCCTAATCATCCAACAATCCTAGACTGGAGGTTTAACCCTTTAATGAAACCTAATAAGTTCCCCAGGTTACTTCAGTGTCCCTAAGAATTTTCCCCTTTGCACACTTTCTGCTCAATCGTAATTCTAGTACTTTATACTCTTTCTGAACTGGTCGGCACCATCCAAACCTACCTACCTTCCCGGTGTATGGATCCTGACACCCGTGGAAGATCTTCGACCTTTTCTGTTTTTTTATCCAAGAAGGGGTCTCGTCGGGATGATGTAATTTTTTTTAAAAGTTAACCTCCTATTGCAAAATGTTACAACACAATCAAAGACGACATGTTGTCGTAGTTAGTCGATAGACATGTCATAAATATATAAACATATATAAGAGAATAAGAACTCGCAGGGAAGATGAAGGGTAAGGGTGGGGAGATACATCCAGGATGATGTAAAAATAAAATCGGGTCACTCTGGGTACGGTCTGGAGAATGGATGTGATGGTATTCTATTATTTAAACATAACAAAATTCGGTGATTTAAACACCATTAAACAATGGTACCGTTACCCTCAATCATGTGAGTGAATAAACGACATTCACTCCTCGAGCGACAAAAAGACTCCCGAAGGGACTATCGAGTCAACTAATTTTTTTTTTTTTGGTGGACGTTACGTCCTCCGGGGTCAAACTAAGAACTTAACTGAGTGAGGTCATAAGAACCCGAAGGGAACACCGAGCGACCATTTCTTAGGTGGACGTCACGCCCTTTGGACCTAAACTAGGGATCCAACCCTTCTCAGGGACCTCTTCCCTTTCCGATGGGTGAGTTCATAAGACCGAACCTCTTAAGGTACTTAATACATCAGGTCCCCCAGTGTTTTTCAGTCTGTTCTGACTCGTTGAAAGTGAAAACGACACAAAGACCACCCGATCCTCTATCCCGAACTCCCGAAACAGTGACTATCTTTCATGTTCCTCTTAGAGATACAGTTCTTTTTCGACGGTGTCTCAAAAAACAAGTTTTCGATTTAGATTTAAATACCTCTCATACAGTCAGAACACGGTACAAAGAATAGTACAGAACTTATGAGTTGTACACTTGTATTAAACCCTTACTTTGTCTTCTCGTATGCTACTTTTGGTACATAAACGAAAAGTAAACGAAGAACTCCGAGGTTCTGGTCTTTTGTCATAAATTGAAAACAAAAACGGACTGGTGGATCCTAAAATGGAACAGTGAATCGGGAGATCAAAGGACCCTAAAATGAGACAGTGAATTGGGACATCAAAGGTAGAAGTCCCCGAAGGGACCACCGAGTCACCCATTTCTTAGACCGACGTTACGTCCTCTGTACCCAAACTAGGGACCAGACTCTGTTAGGAGACCTCCTTCCGTACCGTTGGGTAAGGTCGTAAGAATGGACTTCTTAGGGTACCTACCTCCTCGGGCCCCTCCTGGGGTAGGTCAGGTACCCCAACGTCTTAGCCTGCGTTGATTTGTGTGTGTGTCTGAACGAACGAACGAAAGACAGAAGTCTCCATAGTGAATGTAATTGATGACATGCAGGAAGGTCTTCGTAAAGTACAGATATACTCGTACACGACTACGTCAGAAAAGGAGAGTGTATTGTAATTGTACGGTCTGTGCACCGTGGAAACGTCACTAAAGATGGAATTTGAGTCTTTCTAAAAGTACCATTATTTTTTATGTGTTTTGTCTTAAAATTACCTTAACCACCCTTGATCCGTACAAAAAAAGTGTAAAGTATATTCTCCAGGTATGTAAAAAATTTTTCGAAAAATAAAATATGACTTTATATCGACTAATCGTTACCGTGTAATCAAAGTCGACATGTGGTTTCACTAAGTGAATAGGTATGTGTACATATATAAAAAAAAGTTAAAAAAAAGGTTTAATCTTTAAACCTTTTAGTTATAAGGTATTATTTTATAACTCGTATCAAGGGGAACGATATGTCATTTAGGTAACAACCAATAGTTAAAATTTATGTCGTTTCACATGTAGAACTAGGGTTTGAGGAATTGATAGGAAGGGGATAGTGGGAAGAGGGAGTACTGGTATTCAAGTCCATGAGGTATTTACTATTGTATAGGTTCCCTTTTGTCAATACTTCCTATCTTCCAAGTGAGTTTTTTTCCATGAGATTTACAAATAAATTACTTGAGTACTTACTTAAAATCCACAGACCCATCGGTTCAATTCTAGGATAAGGAACACACACTCGCAGAACGTCTTGAAAGACCCCTCTTTTATTTATGGAACCTAGACACAAGAATGACTTTGAACCGAGAATATAGAATCTCAAGTCCGGAAAATTTAGACAGACCCTTACTATCTTCACTCCCGTTTTGGCTGAACAGTTAAGTTTCACATAGAGGTACTTGACCTCTGAACTTATATGAAGACTGTCTTTATCAAGAAAACAGCTCCTTTGGTGTCCTTACCCCACCAACCAAAATATTGACGTCTTGAATCGGGTATTAATCTTTTCACGTACAAACTTCTCGACATCAAGAGTCAGTGACTCACCAAGAGACACTGTTACAACTTTCCACAAATCGGTCTCGACGTAGAGACATCTGAAACACGGGAAATCTCGTAAAGAAAGGGGTGTACCTTAGACAATGATGTCTACGTCTTTATCAATGAATAAGATCACCCTTATAAAACACACACAAGTAAGAGAGGTTGACTCGAATACACTATGATCCACTACCAATCCACCTTATGGATCCACCAGGAGTCGACTCGAAACCTTTCGACTCTTCAACCCTTCTACCGAGGGACTGGACACAGAACCTAACTGAATCCACTCACCACCTAAGATACCCCGAGACCTATATCAGTATAACGAAGTTCCAGGTCCACGGTCATATGTCGTCCTCGCACCCCCGTCGCGAAAAACAAGGAGAAACCGAGTCTTGGGTCTTTAAAAGACAGTGGTCTCCTGACCTACGTAGAAACCGCGTTCGTAAACCCAAAAATGGTACCCATAGCAGACGTCGTCATCGATCCCTAAAGAAGTCCTTCGAAACATCCGTACCGGTATGTATGTGTGCGTGTGTGGTAGTGTAGGACTACAGACAAAAGAGAATATAGTGGACTCCATATGATCTGTGTGACAAAACCGGGGAAACATGTAACGAAATATAGAATTTTTTCTTTAACAGTCGTTTTATTTTCCCTAAACCCTCAACAATTTCTGTTATTACAGTTATAAATAACTCGTCAATGATACATGATTACGATACACGGAATTTATATAAACGAGTAATTAGAGTCGTCAAAGGCTTGTCTCCAAGTATCCGTAGAGTGTCCTATTCCCCGAAGAACAGGTCTCTTCTTCTCCATCCCTGAATGGACCACCGAGTTACTATTAGTCGGACGGTTACGTCCTCTGTACCCAAACTAGGGACTTCTAGGGACTCCTAAGGTCCTTCTATGGGACCTCTTCCTTTACTGGTGGGCAAAGTCATAAGAACGGACCTTTAGCGTACCTGTCTCCTCGGACCGTCCTGTGTCGGACACCCCAGTGTTTCTCAGCCTATGTTGTATCGTTGACTTCTGTGTGTGTATGTGTACGTGCACACTGGTGAACGGGGTCTGTAACATCTCTTCTAAGGATGAAGCACCCATTCAGTTTTGTGTACTAAGGGTCTAGAAAAGGTACACACTTGTGAATCCTAGGGTGGTAAATGACTGACTCCGTCACACCGTAACAAACAGTCCCTGGTTAATTCTAGACTCGAAGAGAGAACGAAGACCAGGACCAACCACGTTCAATCTTTACTACACCCCTCAACAACACTCGACGAGTACACTTTGATTTAGTCCGACTCACTGGAACAACACGAAGATCTGTCTGCCACACCGGTACCAATTTAGATTCAGTGTCCTTTATAGCCTCCAGATATCTCCTCTTCGAGGTAAAGAAAGAAAGAAAGAAAAAAAAAAAACTCTTGAGACTCCGAAAAAGTTCAATGTTTAAATGTAGATTGGAAAATTAGAAAGGAAATCGAAGTAGAGACTCGATGTTACTACTGAATGTTACTGTTCAAATCCAGTTAGTCTACAGAGTATTATGACGACTATACTGTCGTTATTTAGTTACGAACGACTTTTTCGCAATAGTCTCTTCATTAATAAATACTTAAGAAATAATTAAATTAATTAAAGGAACAATTAAGTGTCAATAAATAAACAGTCCTCGGTAAGATTTACGAGTTTTTATTGGTAATGAGAAGTTTCCACCTCAGTGTATTGCTAGAGTTACAATACTACCTATGTTCTCGATTTCCACCGTTGTCTCTCCTTCTCACTGAAAATCCCTACCGTGACGGTGTCACGGGATTTCTCGGAGAACTACTTTCACTTTCTCCTCTCACATTTTAAACCGAATTTCAAGTTGTAAGTCTTTTCATTCTAGTGCCGTAGACCAGGGTGGTGAAGTGACGTTTATCTATCCCCTCGTCACCTTTGTCACCGATTGAAGTAAAAAAACCCGAGGTTTTAGTGACGTCTACCACTAACGTCGGTACTTTTATTTTCTGTGAATGAGGAACCTTCCTTTCAATACTGGTTGGATCTTTCGTATAAGTTTTCGTCTCTGTAATGAAACGGTTGTTTACAGGTAGATCAGTTCCGATACCAAAAAGGTCGTCAGTACATACCTAAACTCTCAACCTGATATTTCTTTCGACTCGTGGCTTCTTGACTACGAAAACTTGACACCATAATCTCTTATGAGAACTCTCAGGGAACCTGACGTTCCTCTAGGTTTGGTCAGGTAAGATTTCCTCTAGTCAGGACCCACAAGTAACCTTCCTCACTACAACTTCGACTTTGAGGTTATAAACCGGTGGACTACGCTTCTCGACTAAGTAAACTCTTCGGGGACTACGACCCTTTCTAACTCCCGTCCTCCTCCCCTGCTGTCTCCTACTCTACCAACTTACCGTAGTAGCTGAGTTACCTGTACCCAAACCCATCTGAGACCGTCAACCACTACCTGTCCCTCCGGACCACACGACGCCAAGTACCCCATCGTTTCTCAACCTGTGCTGACTCACTGACTTGACTTGACGGTGTCACCGTCCCCACCAAGTTGACTTCAAACTTCCTACTTATTTTAAAGTAGTTCACTTTTTCTCTTTGTTCCATAAGATAACTCCCTCCACTACACGAGACACCGAACCTCGAAACCTTGTCTTACCTTGTGACGTGTAGACCCACTAAAAGTGTCGAAGTCGTCATACCACCCAACACAAGTACAGACTCATCGTACACACCACCCAATACCAGTATAACCTCATCACACATTAAAACACACGTTCATCTCACCCCACTCCCTTTCAACACATTGTTCTTCGACCTTTGACTCTCTCCTAGGATGTATTTCTCTCCCACTCTTAAAAAAAATTTCCCTTGAACTGGATATTAAAATTTACCACCTTGAACCAGTTACTAAAATCCGTAAGAGGTCCCCATTCATTTCTACCGAACGTTGATCGACCTATCTCTTAACTGAAAAAAAAAAAAGCAGACTCGTTTTCTTCGGGTTGAGTCTTACACTCCTTCGGGGATTATAGGTCTCGTCAGTCTGCAAAGACGTCGACAGTTGGGTGACATTCAGAAACGTATGTCCATCACTTCTTCCTAAAAAAAAAAAAAAAACAGTCGGTGTAGGCGTGTGTACTCTATCACTAACGGTAGACACCCACAGTAGAAGTTCACAGTTCCCTCGAAGGACGACCCCGGAGTCCCCGCGAGAAACCCACTCGGGTAGACGTCACGAAACACTTACAGACAGGTGTCTCCGATTGGTTCGATATCGTCACAGACACTCACCGGATTCGTGAGGAAGAATGGGCCCTAGGACTCGTGGAAGTCCCGTTCGTAAGACAGGAACTTAAGAAGCATCCAAACGGATGTGACCGACTTACTTAAGATCAGCACTCAATGGGACCTCTGGAACACTTATGAAACTGGAACACTTATGAAACTGGAGCCCAAAACGGAGACTAGTGTGAACGGGCGGAAAAGGTCCGGTCGTGACTAATCGGGTTAGTAACGGAGACCCTTGACAATCCTTTTTTTTTTTGTCCGTCGACCCCTGAGTATGAGACGGAAGGTATCGTAGTTCGACGTCTAAAAGAAGACCTCCTGAACGAAGAAACGTCTGAAACCCGGGGGAGGACACGAGAGACAGAAGTTAACTTTTCGTGGAGATTAGTGTGTGAAGAGGTCGTCTTCGAGACTGGACACGAAGTACAGAGTAAAGACAAGGACACAGGTGAGGGAATCCCAGAGTGAGAGACTACACCCGATCAACGATTTAAGTAGACACGGTTCCATGTCTCTGACCTTTACGTTGAACTTAAAAGTATGTCTAAACCACCTTTGTCCTTTAACTGGGTGTGTTCTCTCTCGTAATACCCTGAATACTAGAAAAAAGTATAGTCCAGTGGTAAACCTGGACCTAAGTCTTAAGATAATAGTCGAGTCTCATTGAGTTAGAGAGGGATTTATAGAAGGTAAAATATCCGAGAAGTTCCCTCTTTATAGGTCTACTATCCGTTAAGGGACTTTGGTCTATCCTTAACTTCTACCATTTTATTAAGGGAGAGAAGGGGTGGTGACCGACCCTCAAATAAAAAAATTTCGTGTGTGTGTATGTGTGTGTTTGTGTGTGTGTGTGTGTTGTCCTGTGATTAACATTTACTTTATTTTCTGTAGTTTTCTTAAAAGGATTAATCGAATTTGTGACTGACAATGGTAGTCTTTTACGCAGTCGGATTTTTGTGTACATTAACGAGAGAAGGACGAAACACCCTTCGGATTTCTAACTTCTTGACATCATACTCTCCTCCTTTCCTGTCCGGTACCGCTCTGACAGTCTTACTTCCCTACCAAGACGGTAATGGTTGGCACCGTACACTGTACACGAACTCACCTACGTTTCGTAGACTATGGGTCCTCCGACCCTCAGGAACAGTGTGTCAGTTATGTGTGTACCGTTCGTGACATAGTAGTGAGGACAAACTATTTACGTTTTGACTCCTTGACCTTTAATATTAATAATCCTAATTTACTTAAAAACTTCAAATCCCGACTGAGATCCGTTTTAACACACTCTCTTAAACCCCGAGACAAAAGAAAGAAAAAAAAAATAACCTCATATTAACAAAATTTTACAACACGACCAAAGACGATATGTTACTTCACTTAGTCGATAGACATATGTATATAGGGGAGGAAGACCCCGGAGGGAGGGTGGGAGGGGGTAGGGTGGGTAGATCCAGTCGTGTCTCGTGACTCGGCTCGAGGGACTCGATACGTCGTCGAAGGGTGACCGACGAAATGTGTAGACACAGTTAACGTTAGAGGGTTGAATAGGGGAACGAGGTACAGGTGTGTAGACGAGAGATGCAGACGTAGAGAATAAGGACGACACGTTTATTCAAGTAGTCATGATAAAAGATCTAAGGTGTATATACACAATTATACACTATAAACCAAAAGAGAAAGACTGGAGTGAGACGTACGACAAGAGAAGAGGAGGACGAACTACGAAGAAAGCCTACCGTATCAAGACAATTTTGAAGGTAAAACCTTTTTCCGGACACCAATCTACAAATATGGAGACAGTTCACAATCATTAACAGGAGGGAGATCTTTCGTGCTCATAATTAAGAATAGGGATTAATATTATACTTTTTTTAAACTTCCCTGATAAAAATTTGGGATTCAAGGATTCCTTAATGTCCGTAGTCATTAAGGGTACTCAGACCATCTTTTCCTTCCTGCTATCCTTAATTTAGAGAGGACTTTAATTTCGGGTTACGTCTAAACGAGACGGAATCCACTTTCTAGATTCTTCTCCACTTCACCGACTTTTGTACTCCCGTTATAATTATAACCGTTATAATTAATCATCTTGTCTTACCCTTTATGATCTCTAGAGAAGTTCTTTTAATCTCTATGGTTCCCTTGTAAAGTACGTTTCTACCCGAGCTATTTCCTGTCTTTACCAGACCGGGATTGTCTTCGTCTTCTATAATTCTTCTCCACCGTTCTAATGTGTCTTTTTAAAATGTTTTTTCTAGAAGTGATAGGCCTATTAGTACTACCACACTAGTGAATAGATCTCGGTCTGTAGGACCTTACACTTTAGTTCACCCGGAATCTTTCGTAGTGATGCTTGTTTCGATCACCTCCACTACCTTAAGGTCAATTCGATAAAGTTTAGGACTTTCTACTACAACACTTTCACGACGTGTGTTATACGGTCGTTCAAACTTTTTGAGTCGTCACCGGTGTCCTGACCTTTTCCAGTCAAAAGGAAGGTTAAGGTTTCTTTCCGTTACGGTTTCTTACGAGTTTAATGGCTTGTTAGCGTGAGTAGAGTGTGCGATCATTTCATTACGAGTTTTAAGAGGTTCGGTCCGAAATCGTTATACACTTGGCGCTTGAAGGTTTACAAGTTGGACCAAAATCTTTTCCGTCTTCTTGGTCTCTAGTTTAACGGTTGTAGACGACCTAGTACCTTTTTCGTTTTCTCAAGGTCTTTTTGTAGATAAAGACGAAATAACTGATACGGTTTCGGAAACTGACACACCTAGTGTTATTTGACACCTTTTAAGACTTTCTATACCCTTATGGTCTGGTGGACTGGACGGAGAACTCTTTGGATATACGTCCAGTCCTTCGTTGTCAATCTTCACCTGTACCTTGTTGTCTGACCAAGGTTTATCCTTTTCCTCATGCAGTTCCGACATATAACAGTGGGACGAATAAATTGAAGATACGTCTCATGTAGTACTCTTTGTGTCCCGACCTTCTTTGTGTTCGACCTTAGTTCTAAAGACCCTCTTTATAGTTATTGGAGTCTATACGACTACTGTGGTGGGAATACCGTCTTTCACTTCTTCTTGATTTTTCGGAGAACTACTTTCGCTTTCTCCTCTCACTTTTTCAACCGAATTTCGAGTTGTAAGTCTTTTGCTTCTAGTACCGTAGACCAGGGTAGTGAGTACCCTTTGTCTACCCCTTTGTCACCTTTGTCACACTCTTAGATAAAAAACCCCGAGGTTTTAGTATCGTCTACCACCAACGTCGGTACTTTTATTTTCTGTGAATGAGGAACCTTCCTTTCAATACTGGTTGGATCTTTCGTATAAGTTTTCGTCTCTGTAATGAAACGGTTGTTTCCAGGTAGATCAGTTCCGATACCAAAAAGGTCGTCAGTACATACCTACACTCTCTACCTGATATTTCTTTCGACTCGTGGCTTCTTAACTACGAAAATTTGACACCACAACCTCTTCTGAGAACTCTCAGGGTACCTGACGTTTCTTTAGGTTGGTCAGGTAAGACTTCCTCTAGTCAGGACCCACAAGAAACCTTCCTTACTACGATTTCGACTTTGAGGTCATGAAACCGGTGGAGTACGCTTCTCAACTTAACCTTTTCTGAGACTACGATCCTCCCTAACCCCCGTTCTCCTTTTCCCCTGTTGTCTCCTACTCTACCGACCTACCGTAGTGCCTGAGCTACCTGTGCTCAAACTCACTTGAGGTCCTCAACCATTACATGTCCTTCCGGACCACACAACGTTAGGTACCCAAGTGTTTTTCAACCTGTGCTGACTCGCTGACTTGACTGACTGACTACAGAATCAAGTTAGTCTTACGTTATTTGTTTTGGTTGAACATACAGTAGTATATAATTTTATAAAGATTAATATACCGAAATACATCCCCAAGAGTTAGAATAATCACGGTACTTCAAAGTCCGTCAAAACACTTCAGACACCAAGGAAACGTCTTATTATATATAAAAAAGTCTTATTGTAAAAATTACGTATCTTAATTTGTGAACTTTGAAGTTTCTTTTGACTGTTATAACTTTTTGTAAACGGTTTAAAAGTTTTTGAACACCATACACGAAATAATAACGTAACTTAGTTCTAGATTATGTGTCTAAACTATTGATGTATTAAAGATCATCACACTCTTTTTTATTATAAAGTTCCATAAACGTTGTGACATAAAGGTATGTGACTATACCTTTTCTACGACTACGACCCTTTCTAAATTCCGTCCTCTTCCCCTACTGTCTCCTACTCTACCAAGTTACCGTAGTCACTGAGCTACCTGTACTCAAACTTGTTCGAGGTCCTCACCCGCTACCTGTCCCTTCGGACCACACTACATCAGGTGCCCCAGCGTTTCTCAGCCTGTGTTGACTCTCTGACTTGACTCCACTTATAAACTCTAAAGATCACCTCTGTTCAAAAAAGGGTTGTCAGTTTTACCCTTTCCTTTAATTCTACTGAACATTACGAGTCAGAACGAGATTCTAGGATCAAGATCCATTAAAAGGTGGGTCCTGTCTTGTATCAGAAAATCAAAGTTTTCTTAAACTCTCCCTTTTATGTAATCTATTACATAAGGTACAACACGTATAAGTTTGATTTGGTATTTAGAGAGACAGATGATAAAGTTCAGACATGTATCTTCGTTGAATTTCCAGGTGCTTGTCTTACCTATTTCTATACCATATAAATATTTTATCTTATAATGAGTCAGTATTTTTTACTTTAAAGGACGATAAACGTCCTTGTACTTACCTGGATCTCTAACAGTATGATTCACTTTATACGGTCTGTCTCATTCTGGATATAGTATATTATAACTAATATACTTTCCGAAGGGACCACCGAGTCGTCATTTCTTAGACGGACGTCACGTCCTCTGAGTCCTAGTTAGGGACACAGCTCTTCTAGGGGACCTTTTCCTTTACCGTTGGGTGAGGTCATAAGAACGGACCTCTTAGGGTCCCTGTATCCTCGGACCACCCGACGGCAGATACCCTACCGTGTCTCAGCCTGTACTGACTTTCCTGAATCGTCCTCGTCGTCGGTCATAAGAACGAACCCTTTAGGGTACCTATCTTCTCGGGCCACCCGTTATCAGGCACCCCAACGTTTTCTCAGCCTGCACTGAATCACTGATTTGTTGTGGTGGTGATTGTGACGTATATACACCTTAGATTTTTTTTTTTACTATGTTTACTTTAATATATATTTTGTTTGTCTGGGTGTCTGTTTCTTTTGTCTGAAACCAATAGTTTCCTCTTTCCACCAACCTTTCTATTTAATTCTCAAACCCTAATTTACATATGTGTGATGACAAATATTTTATCTATTGATTGTTCCGTAGACCAGGACAGTGAAGTACCGTTTATCTACCCCTTTGTCGCCGACTGAAATAGAAAACCCAGAGGTTTTAGTGACGTCCACCACTAACGTCGGTACTTTAATTTTCTGTGAATAAGGAAAATTCCTTTCAATACTGGTTGGATCTGTCGTATAATTTTTCGTCTCGGTAATGAAACGGTTGTTTCCAGACAGATCAGTTCCGATAACAAAAGGGTCATCAGTACATACCTACACTTTCAACCTGATATTTCTTTCGACTCCCGACTTCTTAACTACGAAATCTTGACACCACAACCTCTTCTGAGAACTCTCAGGAAACCTGACGTTCCTCTAGGTTGGTCAGGTAAGATTTCCTCTAGTCAGGACCCACAAGTAACCTTCCTGACGACAACTTCGACTTTGAGGTCATGAAACCGGTGGACTACACTTCTCGACTGAGTAAACTTTTCTGGGACTACGACCCTTTCTGACTCCCGTCCTCCTCTTCCCCTGCTGTCTCCTACTCTACCAACCTACCATAGTGACTGAGTTGCCTGTACTCAAACCCATCTGCGGTCCTCAACCACCACCGGTCCCTCCGGACCATACGACGGTAAGTACCCCAGTGTTTCTCAGTTTGTACTGACTCACTGACTTGACTTGACTTGTTCCTTATTGACATATCGTGTATAAACCATTATTAGATTTTACTTTTTCTTATATGTTTTTTTACACATTGACTTAGTGAAACGATATATGGACTTTGATTGTGTTATGACGTTTAGTTGATATGAAGTTATTTTTTCCTTCTTTATATTTGAGTATATTATACAGTACCAAATCACACAAAGTTTTAAAATTTATTTTTGTAGTATAGTATAATTTTTTATTAGTTCAGACATTTTAAGTTTGTTCAAGAGTCCTTAAACACCAGTTTTCCGTTAATTTGAAGGTCATTTTATTCTATCATAGTAACCTTCCTGACTACAACTTCGACTTTGAGGTTAGAAAACCGGTGGACTACACTTCTCGACTGAGTAAACTATTCTGGGACTACGACCCTTTCTAAAGACCGTCCTTCTCTTCCCCTATTGTCTCCTACTCTGTCAACCTACCGTAGTGACTGAGTTACCTGTACTCAAACCCATTTGAGACCCTCAACCACTACCTGTCCCTCCGGACCACACGATGACAAGTACCCCAGCGTTTCTCAACCTGTGTTGACTCGCTGAGTTGACTTGACTTGACTTCTATCGTAAAATCCTAAACCTTACGTCCGGAAAGACATATTCCCATTTTAACTCTAAAAATGAATTCAAGAATAGAGGAGGGTACTTCCTGACTCTCTCCCACTGGATGTCTCCTCGGGACGTCATTGGTCCGACACCACTTGGTTTGGGGGTAGATGAATATTCGGACTAGGTGACGGAGTTAGGTTCAGTCTGTTTCGTCCAGGACCCGTACCACCGGTTAAAGTCCAAGAAACGACTGTATCGATTTTAAACAATTGACACTTCTTTGAAGTACACCATAAAAGGGGTCACTCTTGACAGAGCTTAAAGTTGAAGAAATGGACAGTTTCTCAGGAACCTAAAACCTTAAAAATAATAATTTAGAAGGTCTATCGATTAGTGATTACCAGTCTATAGTGTCTTATGTACTTTTGAATCAGTTTAAAGTGTTAAGTTTTAAAGTTGGATTTTTTATATTAGATATACGGTCACATATTCTGTATTTATTAGTTAATTTACTTTGTACAAACCTAAAGATAAATGTCTAAACCGTTCGATGTTAGTGTCAGTGAATTCTTCATCCTAGGTCACATAATGACAATGGATAGCCACCGACGTATCTTTACCTATCCGGACCTGTTCCGATTTATCAATCCTAAGAGGTACCTAAAGGGGTCCCCGAATCGCCATTTCTTAGAACGTTCCGTCCTCTATATCCTCTGTGTCCAAGCTAAGAACCCAACCCTTCTAGGGGACCTCCTACCGGACCATTGGGTGAGGTCATAAGAACGGACCTCTTAGGGTACCTGTCTCTTCACACTGTCCGATGTCAGGTATTCCAGTGTTTCTCAACCTGTAGTGTCTTCGGTCACTCGAACTTTCCTAAGGGGTATTTCTCCGTGTAAAGAGGTCCCTCTTTAAGTAGACTCAACGGAGTGTGTCTACTCCTTTATATTGATGAGCCAGTGTACCACAGAAAAAGAAACGAAATGAGTAAAGTACACGTAAAACCAATTTTTCTATACAACATGTAAAATAATAGTACAAAAGGTTATTTATGTTTAGATCTTACGAAAAGAAGAAAAAAAAAGATAAAAAGAGTCTACACACTCCTAGTAGTTTATTCTCTTATTAACACTTTATAAATGTCGTCAGGTAAACCCGACGACATTGGTCAATGATATCTGAACCATCGAATACTTGTTATCTGTGAACTTTGGCCTTTAGACTCTAGTCTCACGGTCGTTCCATCTCACTCCCGAAAGAAGGTCCAGTGTCTGAATATGGCAAGATGCCACCTTCCCCAAAGTTTCGAAAGACCTTTGTCGTGATTAGTAGAGGGTTTCCAGAATAGAGGATTATGACAGTGGAAACCCCTACCCCTAAGGTGTATACTTAAAACTCCACTGTGTGACACTATAACACTAGATATTCTTTTTGTATAAACTAGTAAGTCCACCGGTTTTATATAAAAGTAGATATAAACTAGAAACGTCAGGGACCGAGTATCGAGGGGGTCAGGATCCTTAAAGGATACACAACTCCTACTATTTCACACAAACACGACACGACACGAGTCAACGAGTCAACCCAGGATGAAAAACACTGGGGTATCTGCCTTCGGGTGGTCCGAGAGGGCAGGGACCCTAAGAGGTCCGTTCTTGTGACCTCACCCGACGGTAAAGGAAGAGGTTACGTTCTTTCACTTTTCGCTTTCACTTCAACGAGTCAGCACAGGTTGAGAAACACTGGGGTCCCTGACATCGGGTGGTTCGAGGAGACAGGCACCCTAAGAAGTCCGTTCTCATGACCTCACCCAACGGTAACGGAAGAGGGTCCCCTAGAAGAACTGGGTCCCTAGTTTGGACCCAGAGGGCGTAACGTTCGTCAAAGAAATGGTAGATTCGGTAGTTCCTTCGGGGTTTCACAGAAATCAATATAATTACTCTACTCAAAACTTTGTAGATTCCTACTCCCGACCACCGGTCCTCTTAGTTAGTCCCAACTGTTAAAGTGACGGGGAGAGTACGGGGGTGGGAGGTTGGAGACACTTCCCCTGTCCCGGATTTCCAACTTAAGAAGTAATTACGATCACTAAACTAGTTGACACGGATCCATTACTCCGGATGAATTTTTGGATGTCCCTACCCCAAACCACACAAGATCCAACCACTTGTGGACCTCCAAACCCCTCTCCCGGAGTGCACGTCTCCCTCACTTTCAAGGTTCGGGAGAGAGGTATTGAGAGGGTCATGTAGAAGACACACCGACAAAGAGTTGAGACAGAAATATATTATTCGGTCATTAGATCTTTCATTTTACAAAGACACGTAATTTGGGCTCCTCTCTCAGAACCCTTGAAAACTGAATGTCGGTCAGTCAGTCTTCGTGTCTACTGTTGGACCCGATCACAGACTTCACACTCTCCCCCGTCAAGGGAGATGAACAAATAAAGTAAGTCAACAAGTAAACACAGTCGTACCTGTATCTAAAATATGAAACACAAGATTTACTTACGATAAAACGAATGAAAAACAACGAGTTTAACAAGATCGTAAACCAGTAGACCTTGAGAAAGGGAATCAAGGACAAAGGAAAACTGAATGGGGGTAGGCACACTTCGAAAAAACAAAAGAACATGAAGACTTGAAAGACCGTGATATTCTACAAGGTCCGAATAAAATATATAAAAAACAAGGTCAGAATCTTGGTCGGTAAAAAGGTTCCTTAGAACCAAAGAAAATACTCACTTACCATAATCTTTGATTCTAAACCAACGATTCACACGAACGACAATGACCCCATAACAATGAAGATCCAGAAGAGACGACTATCTCATTCCTTTACATACACGTGTATATATATATATTAATATTGTAGACATTTATAAAGAGATATAATTTGACGTATATAGATAATAACTCGATTTGTACTCAAGTATGACTATAGAGGTCAATATTCGTTAATGATTTCCCAGGTAGGGTCGGAGAAGATGAACGAGAAGGTATTGAAACGTGTCGTTGTAACCCTTTGGAGTAACGGCGATAGACCATAGGTGAATAAATAACAAGTCAATATCATGTATATCTCTCGTCGTCGTAGATTACCCTTTATCGAAATAGTGACATGAAACAAGAGGATACCCCATATTGAAATAATTAAAATCATGTCACGAATATTCGTGAAGGAAAACGGAAATCAAAACATCTGAGATTAACAAAGATTTAAATGAATCCAACCATAGAAAGGAGGAACTGATGAGAAGTAGCTTCTAAAAAAATACATAAACATTGTGTCCATCTAAGAGAATAGTACCAAAGTAAGGAAGATCTTTACGAGTCTAGAATATTTATTTACTAATTTTTCATAAAACATCTGTAACTCCAAATGAAAAACAAGATATTTCAAAACACTCAAAACTATTTGTGTATTACAGTGCATAGATGATCAGGTCATAGTATGTCTCAACAAAGTAACGGACTGTTTAGGGTAAATATAGTGGATGAGTTAGGAGGGGTAGAAGGAGACTTTTGGTACCGTTTGTCACTAAAAAAATGACAAATGATAGGTCTCACAGTATATTGACTTTAGTATGTCATACTGAGAGAAGTGAAAATTTTATTTACAGATTCGAGGTGTGAAAAGATTTGTATGGAAGTTAGTGTCACAAGACTCTTCGTAGAACAGTAGATGTCTGTAAACTACATTTCTTTATTTTTTTAAATTCTGTATGAAATACATTTAAAAATACTCAGTTCTCTCCACTGACCTTCAAATCATGACTAAATAAAAAGTTTTATCCATTCTACTTAAAATTCCAATTTATTTTGGTTAAGTATCTTTCTCTAGTCTGAATACCAACGGTCTCCACTCTCCACCTCTCTCCCCTTCAACCGACTTCCATCAGTTTCCCTTGGTTGAAAGTCAATATTCTATTTATAATTGTTAATGATTCCTACGTTACATGTTGTACTATTTATATTACTTGTAACGACATACAATATACAGTTTCAATAATTCTCTCATTTAGGATTCTCAAGAGTAGTGTTCTTTTGTTAAAAAAAGATAAATTCAAAAAGAAAAAGTCAAGTCAAGTCAGAGAGTCAGCACAGACTGAGAAACGCTGGGGTACTTAGTGTCGTACAGTCCGGAGGGACAGGTAGTGGTTGAGGGTCTCAAGTGAGATTGAGTACAGGTAGCTCAGCCACTACGGTAGGTCGGTAGAGTAGGACACGGTAGGGGAAGAGGAGGACGGGGGTTAGGGAGGGTCGTAGTCCCAGAAAAGTTTACTCAGTCGAGAAGCGTACTACACCGCTTTCATAACCTCAAAGTCGAAGTTGTAGTCAGGAAGGTTACTTGTGGGTCCTGACTAGAGGAAATCCTACCTGACCAACCTACCTAGAGGAACGTCAGTTTCTCTGAGAGTTCTCAGAAGACGTTGTGGTGTCAAGTTTTCGTAGTTAAGGAACCGTGAGTCGGAAGAAGTGTCAGGTTGAGAGTGTAGGTATGTACTGGTGACCCTTTTGGTATCGGAACTGATCTGCCTGGAAACAACCGTTTCATTACAGAGACGAAAACTTATACGATAGATCCAACCAGTATTGAAAGGAAGGTTCCTCATTCTCAGAAAATTAAAGTACCGACGTTAGTGGTAGACACTAAAACCTCGGGGTTTTTTATTTCAGACTGTCAAAGGTGACAAAGGCTAGATGAAGGGTACTTCACTACCCTGGTCTACGGTACTAGAAGTAAAAGACTTACAACTCGAAATTCGGTTGAAAAAGTGAGAGGAGAAAGTGAAAGTAGTTCTCCGAAAACTCAAAAAGTGAAAGACGATATTCCCACCACAGTAGACGTATAGACTCAAATAACTATAAAGAGGAACGTTAGAACTAAGGTCGAACACGAAAAAGGTCGGGTCACAAAGAGTACTACATGGTACGTATATTCAATTTATTCGTCCCACTGTTATACGTCGGAACTATATGAGGAAAAGTATAAACCTTGGTCAGACAACAAGGTACAGGTCAAGATTGACAACGAAGGACTGGACGTATATCCAAAGAGTTCTCCGTCCAGTCCACCAGACCATAAGGGTAGAGAAAGTCTTAAAAGGTGTTAAAGAACACTAGGTGGGTCAGTTTCAGAAACCGTATCAGTTATTTCGTCTTTATCTACAAAAAGACCTTGAGGGAACGAAAAAGGTACTAGGTCGCCTACAACCGTTAAACTAGAGACCAAGGAGACGGAAAAGATTTTGGTCGAAATTGTAGACCTTCAAACACCAAGTGCATAACGACTTCGGAGGAACCTCTTAAAACTCGTAATAAAATGGTCACACACTCTACTCACGTTAACACGCCATCAAACTCGTAAGAAACCGTAACGGAAAGAAACCCTAACGTTACTTTTGACTGGAAAAGGTCAGGACACCGGTGACGATTCAAAAGGTTTAAACGACCGTATAACTCAAGTAGTGAATGTGTCGTAGTAGAAAGTAAAAAGAAAAATTTATACAAATTAAAAAGACAAATTAGGTAGACATATTCTACTACCTAAAAGTGATTTGAATAAAACTATTAAAGTACTTTATGCATTTAGTTTAGTACGACAAGTGGAATTTGAATATGTCAAGACATACAGTCAATATAGAGTTATTTTCTCCTTCTTTTTTTAAATTCCAAATTATACATAAAAAGAGAAAAGATCGAGTCGAAAAGATTGAGTACGAAGGGAGGGTGATTTCTTACCTCCAAATCGACAACGATTTTCTTAAAATTTTAACGTCCAACATTTTGAATACATAAAGGTTGAAAGAACCGGTAGTCTGTGTTATCCTTAAAATTACAGAACCGTCTCGTACTTACTTCATATTGACATATGAAACATATTCGACAGTTGTTTTTTATAGAGACCAGTGACCACTGTACATATAACGGTTTACGTTACCTGTGAGGAGACAGAAGTAGAAGGGACTAAAGAGTCGTCGCTAACTAGTCTACTTATGAGGAGTTAAGATCTTTGGAAGTGGAGACAATCGGAGTTCAGGGATGTAAGAGGAGAAAAGGAGAATGGAAAACGGTGAGAGGGTACATAGAGAACTCCAGGAATTTCAAGTCAGGATTCGTGGAAAGGAAAAATTAGAGACAAGAGAGATTCACTACCGAGGGTAAGGGTCAGAACTTCATTCTAGATATACGAAAGAGATCCTGAGGCAGAACTGGAGAGAGAACTACCACAAGAGGTGTAAAGAATTTCGAAATCTATGACTTAGTAACTTTCATTTTCCCGGAACAACGTTTCCCTTTCCTGTTCAAAATTCGAGGCAAATAAAAGAACGTCACCGGAAAGTTCACTTAAGAATACGGAAGTTAATTGAATCTGTAAAGGATGTCCTTTATAGATACATCAACATTTAAAAATAGTCCTTTAGTATAGGAGAATAGTAACAAAAAGTTGAAGGAAAAACCCGATACTTAATCGACATTTGTACGACTTTCCTTAGTAGACGACTATACGAAGACGGGTTTTTCTAAACAAAACCGGTGAATGTCCTTGAGACAGTTATTCCAGAACTATTTATAACGAACGAAACAAGGACCTGTCCACCGGAAAAGTGACGGATAATTAAAAGTCAGAAATTCACCGGAAGATGATCATGTGCCAAAAGTTAGGACCGATGTGTGCACATTAATGCACCCCTCGAAGACTTTTCACGACTACAAACCGAGGAAATCTCTAAGTATAAGTTGACTGGGACTCACCTCGGGTCCGTTTTTATACAAAAGTCTCTAAGGATCCACTATCCTTGTACTCAACTTCAAACTCTTGGTGACTGTAGACATGACCTTGTTTGCTGGAAACGTAATTCACTCGTACCATAAGTTAAGCCGGAGTAAAGAAAGTCGGCTCACTAGAACCCGTATAACGAATTTGAACGACTCGGGTTAACGAGGAGACGTTGTATCCTACCTATCACAGTTGTGATGTTTGCCCACAAAACTTCTCATATATTGAATTGGATTGAATAGATCGTGAAATATACTATACTATTCCCAAATTGGGGTTCATATTAGGAAAAAATAAAAACGAGAGTAAAAATAAGGAACCATTACAAAAAATTTGGTAATCACAGTAAAAGAAAACAAGAGGATTTTATAATTAGATAGGGGTGTCGTCAGAAATATAGGACAATAACAACTACTATTATCTGTACTTTTTGTGTCATCAAGTTTTCAGTACTTTGTCCTAGAATACAGTCGGCACAAGGGAAGTGAATCAAGAGTTATAAAAATATAATCTGTGGACTATTGATTGGATTAGGAACTATGTACCGGTCCTAAAAGGAAAAGTAAAACTTTGATACAACCTGTGAATATGGGAGAAAGAAATCCTACTTGGGGAATTTTTATGAACCAAAGTTGGAACAATACGGGTGTCCACCACTACCTCTAAACACAACTCCACCACTACCACTACTAACACAACTCCTATTGACACTACAACAAAGGTTATGGGAACTGATGTTAGTGTTATACTTTTTCTCAGGCAAGTATACCAGATTCACCCTCTTACACTCAATTTATTCGTAAAAGAGGTATCCGACTCTTTACAAAATACCTATAAAAGTTTAAGGAGAGAAACCAACGTGGGTCGGATTTTAGATCAAAGAGTCGATAAACACCGTCGAGTACTCTATCTATTAAAAGATTACTCTAACAAGACTCAAGTACCTTTTCAGTGACTATTCAACAACTGTAGTTTAATAAAATTTTTACGGTAAAATCGAAAATAAAAGTCGAATTAAAATTGACTTTGTTTCTTATGAATGAGACAACTTTACAATTGAGTCTTTCAAAGATCCGACATTAGTTACACCTATATTACGGTAGAACAATGTATTTTTTTACTTTATAATCTACATTTCAAGTTTACTTTCCCTTCTCATTCTATATTAGTTATAAAAGAAGTGTATGGTCACTAAATAAAACAACAATATCTATTACATGAAAAGTCTTCATAAAATTAGGTATTTCCTGGTAGAACTTAGGTAAACACTTCATAAACTAAGTTTTTCTGTATCATTAAGTCGTCATTATATATGGGGTCTAGTTTATACTAAAATTTTTTAGTTATGGTGTAAAAGTCATATGTCTTTCGTCGTACGACGTGAACTGAGTCGTTTTGTGCTGAGAGAGGGTACTTTTCGACGTCTGGTTTGTCAAGCCACTGAACCATCTGAAATTTTGTTGACTTATTATTGTTCCTTTACTTCCCCTTTTACAAAGAAAGAAAAGAAAATAAAAAAAATTTAAAATTTTAGAAATTAAGAATGTACGCAAAGGTTTGTACTTGGGGGGAGGGTGGAGGGAGGGGTGTTGTAGAGAGACCCAGTAGGGGTACGTGGTCGGGGTTCGTACGACGTGGGACGCAGTCTGTACCTGACCGCTAAGTTAAGAATGTACTGTCATATGTACAATCTTAAGGGTAAGATGGTTTAGTAGGGTGGGAGAGGGAGAGGGAGACTCAGGTTTTCAGGCAATATGTGTAGACACAGAAAAAAGGACAGAACGTATGTCCCAGCAGTAACGGTAGAAGGATTTAAGGTATATATACACAATCATATGACATAACCACAAAAAGNTGTGTTTTTATTTGAGTTTTACCTAATTTCTAGATTTACATTCTAGTCTTTGATATTTAAGTAGGTAGAGTAGTCTTGACTAAGTTTACTTAAGAAAAATTGCCGACTCATTATGAGGTAACACATATACATGGTGTCGAAAGAATAGGTATAGTAATTTATTTACCCTAGATTAATTTTAATTTTCGAAGACGTGTTGTTTCCTTTTATATTCGTTCCACTTTTCTGTCGGAAGACTTACCCTCTTTTATTATCTTTTACTTCGTTGACTGTTTGTTGAGTAGAGTTTTTATATGTTCGTTGAATACGTCGAGTTAAGGTCTTTTTATTTGATGGGTTAGTTTTTTACCCGGTTTCTTGATTTATCTGTAAAGAGGTTTCTTCTGTATGCCTACCGATTGTTTGTGTACTTTTCTACGAGTTGTAGTGAGTAATAATCTCTTTACGTTTAGTTTTGGTGTTACTCCATGGTGAAGTGTGGTCAGTCTTACCGACGCTAGGTTTTTAGACGTTCGTTATTTACGACCTCTCCCACACCTCTTTTCCCTTGGGAGGATGTGACAACCACCCTTACGTTTGATCATGTCGGTGATACCTCTTGTCACACCTCTAAAGAATTTTTTAACGTTTATCTTGATGGAATACTGGGTCGTTGGGGTGACGACCCGTATGTGTGACTCCTTTGGTCTTAACTTTCTCTGTGTACATGGGGTTACAAGTAGTGTCGTGACAAATATTATCGGTCCTGTACCTTTGTTGGATCTACAGGTAGTCGTCTACTTACCTATCCTTTTACAAAGAAATTTTTCTATCGGTTTCTATCTGTCTACTGGACGAATTGGTAAAAAGACACCACTAAATATATATTGACCCTACTCTACTCTTTTCTCGTACCTGAAGGTATAATTAGGGTTCGTATCAAAAGTTCCCTTAATTTTTTTCTTGTTCTTTCCACTAGAACCTCGTCTATCGGTTTAAGGTTCCATAGGTGTTTTCGTCTCCGTCGGAGTTAGTAGGTACTACATGGATTATAGTAGGACGTGTTGTTCCTTCGGAACGAGTAGAAACTTCAACAAAAATAATGAACTTCCTTCCTACGTCTACTCAATCCCTTTATGGTTGTTTAACTAGTACTTGTATTACCTTTGTAATGATTGCATTAATGTATTTATTATGAGTAGAGTTCAGAATAGACCCTGTCTCAAAGTTGAAGGAAAAGGATAATTATAATAAGGTGTCTATACCTCCCTTTGTTTTTACAAACTATTTTAAACCTTTCCGATTCAGGTACAACCATCACTTCATTAAATTCCGTCCATCGATCTGCCTCAGACTACTTGATTCTTCGCCGACAGTACAATTACCTGTGAAAGACTATAACATTCTCGAACAAACAACCGGTTGGGGTTCATTTGAGAGTCCGAGTACTACGTCTTTTGAACGAGTGCGAGTCACCAGAGATTTTCCACCAGGTCTGAAGTTAAACGGTTGATGAGGAGCTAAACATACCTTTATGTTTTTTGGAGCTTATCGGTTTCGTTAGAACTCTTTCTTCTTACCTTGACCTCCTTAGTTGAACGGACTGAAGTCCGAGATGATGTTTCGGTGTGAGTAGTTCTGTCATACCATGACCGTGTTTCTATCTGTATATCTAGTTACCTTGTTTTATCTTTCGGGTCTCTATTTAGGTGTGTGTGTACCTGTGGAATAGAAACTGTTTCCTCCGTTCTTATATGTTACCTCATTTCTGTTAGAGAAATTGTTCACCACGACCCTTTTGACCAGTTGGTGAACATTTTCTTACTTTGATCTAGTGAAAGATTGTGGCGTGTGTTTTTATTTGAGTTTTACCTAATTTCTAGATTTACATTCTAGTCTTTGATATTTTGAGGATCTCCTCTTGTATCCGTTTTGTGAGAGTCTGTATTTTAGTGTCGTCCTAGGAGATACTAGGTGGAGGGTCTTAAGACCTTTATTTTCGTTTTTATTTGTTTACCCTAGTTAATTTTAATTTTCGAAGACGTGTTGTTTCCTTTTATATTCGTTCCACTTTTCTGTCGGAAGACTTACCCTCTTTTATTATCGTTTACTTCGTTGACTGTTTGTTGATTAGAGCTTTAGTAGAGTATGTTTCGAAACTTACAACGTAAACAAGTTTCTCTCAGTAATGGATACTTAAGCAAGGATTCGAAACAAGACGAGACATAGTGTTAATATTAAGTGAAATTCGATCGAGTTATATTATTTTATTCCTAAATGTGTATTTGAATTATTAAACCCCTACATGGTAGGACCATGACTCTCTCCCACTTACCGGTCCCCGTCCATTTCTAACATTTAGGTCCGTTTTTTTTAGGTTCGGTTTTTACCTTACTTAGACGTCCTTCCAAGTCTTGACTACAGTTCCTTCGTCCGTCCTTTCTGTCGTATGCACATAAAACCAGGTTTGGTTCGGGTTCTAGACCCCGCCCACTCAGTATCTCTAAGTTTCCAGTGTTTTAATTGGGTCCATCTCGACCTTCCATCGTCCCGAGTCCCTGCTAATCAAAGGTCTTCCATTTCGCACCTTCTGTTTCCGAAACCACCTTGATCTGATAGCTCGTCTCTGTACTTTTTCATCTGTCATTACCTTTGGCTTGTGATCTCTGTACCTTTTGATCTTGGGTCGTTCGAGCCTGGTCACCACGGTACCCAGTGGGCGCTCTTACCAAGTGGTGACTGAGCTTCTCGACACTCATTGATCCCGTGGAAGCTCACCGTCCGGAGTCAGGTCCTGCTACGAACGCAGTCTCGTCAAATTAGTGATCTATCGTCTACAAACTCATAACGTACCTATCCTTCAGTCTGTACTAATGTCCTCACTAGACAGATGGGTTTGTATCTTTAAGTTTATACATCCTAGACCGAAAAGGGTTTCGGTAAGACAAATTTAAAAATCCTTGTGTGAATAACTCATTTCATAGAATGTATAAGAAAGGAAAAATTTATATAAATGAGGTTTTATATAACAGATAACACTAAGTCCATTGTTCGGTACGTGACCCCTATTTCCTTATGTTTACTGTTCTAAGAACGGAAACCTTCGTTTGACCACCTACTTGACTATGAATTTTATCGTTGACCAATCATGTTGTCCCTCTATTCACATCCCGTCATACCCCATACTAAACCCTTCTCTTTCGACCAACTCCGGAGGACCTCACCCTGACGTCGTTAGACTTCACACTACCCTTTTATTGTAAATAAGTCCATCTACCCACCCCACTCCCCGTCACATGTTTTCCCTTCTCCAGTAAGATCGGTCCTCCTGACGTCCCGGTCATGTCCTCCACTCCCTACCATTTCCTTAGTCCGTTCTTAAAGGTTCCTCATCGTCTGTCACTCTAATCTTTCTACTCGTTCCCAACCTAGGACCTTTCGGAAAGGGACCTCTTATTCCTTGGAATCACAGTAAGATATCCATTCCTCGGTGACTTCTTAAAATTCGTTCCCTCACTGTTCCAGTCTAAATGGTGACTCTCCTGAATGAGACCACCGTCACTTTCGTTACCCGTCACCACCCACAATTTTACTTTGTTTTTTTATACGTACAGAACCGGTAGAAGTCCCCAGTTGGTGTGTGGAGAAGAAGTCAAAAAAAAAAAAACAGGGGTTAGAAGGTTATACTAAGGAAGGTCTGGTGATTATTAGTAGATTCGGTAAGTGGACGTACCCTTAGTCACACATAGAATGAAACCTGGTGAAGTAAATGTGTGTTTTATGTAATTTTTGTTAATAAAACCGACGTAGTACGTCGTACACCCTTAGAATCAAGGGGTTGGTCCCTATCTTGGACACAGAGAACTTTACCTTGGTACCTCAGAATTGGTGACCTGAAGGTCCCTTCTTGAGGTGTGTTTTACTTATTGGTTCGTCTAACGACCGACCACACGGATGACCCTTCTAAAGGAAAGCAGAGACGGGTAATCCTGGTGACGACTCACTCTGATACCATGTTCTCTTCAAGTAAAAACATTCGTGGTTGTAACATGACTGAGTAGAGACGGGGTCCTGACGAAACGAAGGAGATAGTCACCCAACTTTCCCCGGTCGGGAGGGGAGGGTAGGTACTCTGGAATGTTTATTTGACTCCCTATCCACAATTTTGTTGATTACATACACTACACCTTCAGACACGACGGAAAAGTATATTAAATGACCACGGAAGACCTAGACTAGGACTCGTATAATAAAAATAGTAAGATAGATGATCTAGTCGTTTGCTCACGATACATGAAGACTGGAATACTCAACCATTGATGGAACACGAAAAGCGTTAATTTTCCATTGTGGACTAGGGACGATAAGACCTTAGTATGTAAAACCGTGATCTGTCGTCTCGACATACCGTTGTGGAAGATGATATTTGTCACATAAAGTCTCCTGTAGGGAGCGACTCAAAGAATTTCTCGGAGGAGTACGGGACGGGTCGAAAGACAACGAGATTACTTCCCCATAGGGGACCTAGGAGGGTCCCTCGTATCTACTCCTGACCCGAGAATGTATTATTTAGACGAGATTATAAGGTCGGAGGGACTGAAAGGACTGGTGAAAGAATAATGACACAATTCCTTCAAGACCGTACAGATGGACTAAATGTTTCCTGGGTATTACAAATTCGTAGTTCTTCCGTAGGACTGTCACATAACCTTAACCAAGGCGAAAAGGTATTTGACAGGAAATAAACCAAAATATAGAGAAGGGAACCTAGTTGTGGATGTCCTAAGTGAGGATGTGCACAAAAGAGTCGTGTCCATGGACCTGATCTAAAGACCCTTTAGATTACAGTCAGTGTCTTCCCGGGGTTGACTCCTTAAATTTTTGTTTGGTTTGGGAGTCCCGTTTTAGTACAGTCGATTTAAACGTGGTTGCACGTACCACCTCTTACATGAGGTACCGGATGGTATCGTCTAGAACTCGAAATACAAACAGGTAGTCAATTTCATTATGTCTTTTTTTAGATACATAGAGAAGGTGTAATCCAATTACCGATTTTATTAACATGAGATTCAACAACTTTTATTACATTAAAGACCGGTTAATATTCATAATCATAATGTCGTTTAACAGGCTATTAATTTTTTTTAAAGGTCACCGTAGAATTTTGTTATCGTTAAGTTATCGGTGTGACGGAACAAATTTATACATTTGGTCTAATGAAATTATTAGTCTTTTAAATATACATAGTAAGGAAAAGAAGAACTTGAGTAAAGGTAAGTTGAGAGGTGTTTAAAAATTAGATTACTTTAAAAAATACGAACCTATACAATATAACTAATATGTATGGAGGGGTTTTAATTCATATACTTAACTTTAGACTTTAATTGTACAAAAGATACAGAGATTCTTTATTTGTAAAATGAGGCTTTTCTAAATTAAAATAATAATAATACTGTGTTTCAAGTATAAAACGTTTAAAAATCATCAATATGTTAGTATAACTATTTGCATTTACGTTTGAACTAAGTTTTTTCCGAGTGCGTCTACATATGTCCAGACACCCTGAGGAATGATCTTCGAGACGACTGGTGGTCGTAGTCCGTTAGATCTCCGTACAGGACCCGCCACCAACGTTTTCGGTCCTGTGGTCCGTATCTTGCCCTCGACGTTTACGTGCACTGGACCGAAGAGCCCTCTACGCCCGCGGCCTCCGCGGCTCCCTCTCGACTCGTACCGTGGGAGGTCAGACAAAGACCTGTGAGGGGTCCTCCGGGAGTTTACTCACAGTTTAGTAAAGGGGCGTCTCCTTTAGTAAGGGGAGCCTCCTTCGAGGTTCTGTTCGTTCACTCGAAGAGGGTGGGTTTCAGTCCCTCGTCAACGAAGTAGTCGACCGCCGAAACTTCGATCTTGGGAACCCGCGTCCACTCAGGCCGTCCTCAGGGCACCCAAAAGATTCGACCCACAAAGTCCCCTAACAGGGAGTCCACATACTTGATTTCCAACTTCCACGGGGTACACCCCAATTTTTTGGGGGAAGGAAGGAGTCTCTCTTCGAGCTCAAAGCCCAAGGGAGGACTGACACCCCGCGACACGACGCACCCACCCCAAACACCGCTCTACACAGGACGAAGAGGATGTCGAAACTACACTTGGAAGAGAACGAACCACCTTATTATCCTCAACGAATCTGTCCAAAATGAGGGGAGGGGTGGNCTTAGACAGAGAATATGTGTAGATCTACACATATTCTCTGTCTGAGGTGGGGTGGGGTGGGATGAGGTGAGGTGAGGGGCCTCCGTCAAGAAGGTAAACATCGATATCCAAGGTAACACAAACACCTACCTCAACTCAAGTCTTAAGAGAATACTGCAGTAGAACTTGACCTTGGAGCCTTTTCCCGAGTATTACTTTAACGCAAGTACTACTTTATTCGAATAATAGACGTAGACTTATAATGACTAATACCTTTACTCTACCCCAAGTCACTTTAAGTTATCCGTTTTTTCACCTTTTATGGTCCATATGGTTTTCGATATAATTACTACCACATAAGAGTAATTTAGATGACCTATACACTATTCTTGTTTATTCGTTTGTATCTTCCCTACCTATTTACTATCGACAGTCTTTAGTACCACGGGTTCACTTTTTACTTATACCTAAAAGTGTATATATCAATACTTTCTTTTCAAGGTTGTTCTACAGAAATGAATCCAATATGAGAGTCTTACTTCGACTCCTAGACTTTTCTGTGACGAAATTTCAATAGGTACAAACGAATGGAAACCTTGTAAAAACATACTGAGTCCCCATGAACGTAGGAGTAAGTTTCTGGGGGATCAAACGGTCCAAAATACTTGTAATACTTAAGGTAGTACTAGGTTTTCTTGTTTTGGTCACTCTTATTATCTCAAACAGGTATTCGTCCCTATACGTAAATGTGACCTTCATTTTCCTATTTAGTTCCAAACGATTAAAAAATTTTTCACTCTTTTATTTCAAGTACAGACTTACGTCTCATCCATACTAAGATTCTTCTTTCCCGTTTCGTTTGTTTGCACTCCTGATAGCTAACCTATCTTGATAGACGGTCGCTATAGTCTTTTTCCCTACTACTTTTATATAAATGACTTACTTCTTTTTTTTTTCTTGTCACTGGAAAATCCGTACATTGATCTCCTAATTACGAAGTCCAGTGACTAGTCTAGTACTGAGTCCTCTTATACACGTCCGAAACTTGTTAAATTTCAGACTCACACCACTGTCACAAACCTACTAGAGAATTATCTAAAGTCCCTAGACATTTTTATAGTCTTGTACCCTGTTCTTCGAACACGTCCAGGGATGTCTGAGAATCCGTAGTGGTCTTTTCACGAGTCGTCTGAAAGTTTCACCAGCGGAGATGGTTGTCACATCCAAAGAGACGTAGTATGAGTACGACAGAGGTTTAAGTGATATCTAAACAATATGAAATGTCACACCAAAAGATACAACATCCCCTTAGTTCTTACCCTGACATAAGGGTGAAAGTCGTTTTACCATATTCCTTCGAATCGTCTGGTCTCCTCTGTCAACCACCCGTCATCCCGGACTAGACATCCCGAGACCTCGACGTCACATTAGAAAATTAATTGTTTGGTTCCTCTGTAAAATTCATCTTAAAATTACATACCCGAAGGGACCATCGAGTCGACCATTTCTTAGACGGACGTTACGTCCTCTGGGACCAAGCTAAGAACCCAACCCTTCTAAGGACCCTTTCCTTATCCGATGGGTAAGGTCATAAGAACCCGAAGAAACCACCGAGTCTACCATTTCTTAGACGGACGTTACACCCTCTGAACGCAAGTTAGGGACCCAACCCTTCTAGGGGACCTCCTCACGTACCGTTGGATGAGGTCACAAGAACGGACCTCTTAGGGATACCTGTCTCCTCGGACCGTCCGATGATCACAGGTATCCCAACGTTTCTCAACCTGCGTTGACTCACTGTGTCGTGTTGTCCCACGACTACCACCAAATCAACGACTCAACCAAGGCTGAGAACCCTGGGGTACCTAACATCTGACAGTCCGATGAGACAGGTACCCTAAAGGGTCCGTTCTTATGACCTCACCCAACGGTCAAAGAAGAGAGTCCCTAGAAGGTCTGGTTCCCTAGGTTGACCACATAACTTGGTCATAGAGGACGTAACGTCCACCTAAAAAATGGTGACTCGGTGGTCCCTTCAGGATTCGAGGATATAGCCTCACATAAACCAAAACAGAATTAGAAATAGTCAAGTCAAGTCAAGTCAGCGAGTCAGCACAGGCTGAGAAACGCTGGGGAACTCAGCGTCGTGCGGTCCGGAGGGACAGGTAGTGGTTGAGGGCCTCAAGTGAGTCTGGGTATAGGTAGCTCAGTCACTACGGTAGGTCGGTAGAGTAGGAGACAGCAGGAGAAGAGGAGGACGGGGGTTAGGGAGGGTCGTAATCTCAGAAAAGGTTACTCAGTTGAAACGTACTTCACCGGTTTCATAACCTCAAAGTCGAAGTCGTAGTAAGGAAGGTTTCTTTAGGGTCCCAACTAGAGGAAGTCTTACCTGACCAACCTAGAGGAACGTCAGGTTCCCTGAGAGTTCTCAGAAGAGGTTGTGGTGTCAAGTTTTCGTAGTTAAGAAGCCGCGAGTCGAAAGAAGTGTCAGGTTGAGAGTGTAGGTATGTACTGGTGACCTTTTTGGTATCGGAACTGATCTGCCTGGAAACAACCGTTTCATTACAGAGACGAAAAGTTATACGACAGATCCAACCAGTATTGAAAAAAGGTTCCTCATTCGCAGAAAATTAACGTACCGACGTTAGAGGTAGACGTCACTAAAACCTCGGGTTTCTTTATTTCAGACTGTGACAAAGGTGACAAAGGGGTAGATAAAGGGTACTTCACTACCTTGGTCTACGGTACTAGAAGCAAAAGAATTAGAAATATCTACTACAATTTTTATCACTATTGGAAAAAGGGTGCATCTCGGGAAACTCGACACAGGGAAGAAACACGTATAAATGTGATTCGTGTTAAGTCTATTTTGATTAAAATTTTCAAAAAGGTCATCAGTACATACCTACACTCTCAACCTAATATTTCTTTCGGCTCGCGACTTCTTAACTACGAAAACTTGACACCACAACCTCTTCTGAGAACTCCCAGGGAACCAGACGTTCCTCTAGGTCGGTCAGATAGGATTTCCTCTAACCAGGACTCACAAGTAACCTTCCTGACTACAACTTCGACTTTGAGGTTATGAAGCCGGTGGACTACGCTTCTTGACTCAGTAACCTTTTCTGGGACTACGACCCTTTCTAACTCCCGTCCTCCTTTTCCCCGGTTGTCTCCTACTCTACCAACCTACCGTAGTGACTGAGTTACCCGTATTCAAACCCATTTGAGACCCTCAACCACTACTTGTCCCTCCGGACCGTACGACGTCAGGTACCCCAGCGTTTCTTAGCCTGTGCTGACTCGTTGACTTGACTTGTACAAGTAGTATATAGGTAGAAAAGTTCTATATGAACAACACGTTTATGATACGTGATCCGTAACCTTTATTCGTAACCGTAACCTAGTCCGTCATTAACAGGAACTTTACTACCCCAAATCTCGTAGTAGCACATTATCTACCCGAAGGGACCATCGAGTCAACCATTTCTGAGGTAGACGTTACATCCTCAGGGACCAAACTAAGGACCCAACCCTTCTAGGCGACCTCTTCCCTATCCGATGGGTGAGGTCATAAGACCCCGAAAGGAACACCGAGTCGACCATTTCTTAGACGGACGTCTCACCCTCTGGATCCAAACTAGGGACCTAACCCTTCTAAGGGATCTCTACTCTTTCCGATGGATGCGGTCATAAGACCGGACCTCAACCTGTACTGACTCGCTGAAAGTGAAAAGTCTCATTATCAATAAAGTTTTTAACCAGATTATTGATAAATATTAAAATAAACCTCAAAACATCTTACTAAACTTCCGTAATACCTTCACATACAGAAGAATTGATTTAATATTAAAGGAAGTTCAGTCCCTAGTGTACGAAATGAAGAAACCCCAAAGAGAAATCGAGGATTGTATCTAGTATTATGTCTCATAATCTATGAGTCATTTATAAAGTAACTAATGGTAGACATAAACTCTGACTTACTAATTACAGTTTATTTTGTAAAGAAGAAGGAGTGACTCGTTTACACTTCCGACGTGACCTTAAAATTAGACATTAAACATAGACTTCGGTAACAAACGTTTCAAGTGGTTTTAACACTGGAAAGAGGATCTGAACACGAGTCCGGTCTCGGACAAAATTTCTTTCAGTCGACTAACAACTAGAGACTTAGGACAAATAACCCGAAGGTATCGTACTTTTGTCAAGAAACTGAACGGGAGACACAGAAACGGAGAAGAAATGTACAGACCACCGGTAACGAGGTCGCAGGACGGTGTTTAGATTGAACCTCCTTATCCCACGAGTCCCGTCAGAGTTGTCGAGTTAACACAAAGTCATAAATGTCAATTCCAATTTACCCGACCATCCATCACGACAACCTTCAGTTCCTCAAAGTACAATCATAATACGGTGCCGTCATACGAACGACTAAACCGTCCTCGCAGTTAGGTGAACCGACAATTGTTGTTTTATCGTGTAGTTTAGTTCCGTTATACCGAAGATTCCCTAACAGATTGTCTATCCGTCAAGAACAAACAAACAAAAAAATCGATCATCGACGACGACGACGACGACGATTCAGCGAAGTCAGCACAGGTTGAGACACGGTGGGGTATCTACCGTCGGGTGGTCCGAAGGGGTAGGGACCCTAAGAGGTCCATTCTTGTGACCTCACCCAACGGTAAAGGAAGAGGTTAAGTACTTTCACTTTTCACTTTCACTTCAGTGAGTCAGTGCAGGTTGAGAATCACTGGGGTACCTGACGTCGGATGGTCCGAGGAGGCGGGTACCCTAAAAAGTCCATTCTCATGACCTCACCCCACGGTAACGGAAGAGGCATCGTTCATCGATAGGTACACGTTATTATACCACTATTGAAACTTGTGGTTCCGTAGGAAACAAAAAGGGACCTCATCGCCTATATAAATTGAGTCAGTAAAGTTGTGATAAGAATCAAGTATCAACACCCAGACACCAATACACATTCCTAGGAACTTACACATACAGTTTCCCGGATTATCATCTTTAATGGAAAAAAACACCAGAGTGTCTAATACCAAAATAATATACAATATATGGGGAACTTAAAAGTTCACACAGAAAAAGACACGACATATTATTCGGTCAATTCTAGTTTAAGTAGACACATAGAAGTCACATGTAGTGACACGAGATCCTACCCCTTGTGTAAGACAACTCCCTTTTTTTGTTCATTTATGTACCACTGACGACCTATATACTACGGTAAATTCTATACTAAAAAGTTTTCTGAGTTCCTTCTGAAACTAAAAAGAGTCTTTTGAGTCCCTTCTAAGTCACCTAGGACTTAAGGAGAAAACTCACGACTTCACTTCTTTCAAAATTTTTACTAGTATACTGTCGAGATAAAAATCAAAAATTTCCTTTGAAGTATGACAAGAGGTTTCACCGACATGGTTAAATGTAAGGGTAGTTGTCACATCCCAAGGGAAGAAAAACGTACAGAGATCATAAATAACAAACGTTTAAAAAACTACTACCGGTAAGGTTGACCATATTCCACTAAAGAAACATTAAAACTAAACGTAAAGAAACTATTAATCGGTACAACTCGTAGAAACGGACATGAAGAACCGGTAGACATACAGAAGAAACCTCTTCACAGGGACATCCAGGAAACGGGTAAAAAACTAACTCTACAAACAGAAAAACTATAACTCGACGTACTCGACTAATATTTAAAACCCCTGATTGGGACAGACATCGTAGTAAAAGTTTATAAAAGAGGGTAAGACACTCAACAGAAAAGTAAACAAATACCAAAGGAAACGTCACGTTTTCTAAAACTTAAATTAATACAGGGTAAACAACAAAAGCAACCAGAGTAAACAAACAAAAACAAAAATTAAAGGCAATGAGATCCGACACTTAGTTTTTTTTTTTTAGAACGACACTAAATAAACTCTCACGAGATTCAAAGGAAATTCTTAAAATATCATAGACTGGAATATAAATCCCCAAATTAAGTAAAACTCAAATAAAAACACATACCACAATTTCTTCAAGATTAAAGTAAAAACAAAATTGTACATGGACAGGCCAAAAGGGCCGTAAAAAATAACTTCTCTGACAGAAAGGACGTAAAATCTCAGTACGGAGGAAACACTATCTAATTAACCGGTATCCACGCACCCAAATAAAGACCTGAAGGATAGGACAAGGTGACTAGATATGAAGACAAAAACACAGTCCTCACATGACAAAACTACTGACACCGAAATATCATGACAGACTTCAGTCTCTCGGACTAAGGAGGTCGAGATAAAAAGAAAGAGTTCTAACGAAACTGTACATGTATGACGATCTAAATTTTTATTTTACGGAAAGTTTTTTTGTATCCGTTGTTCCTACATAACGTGTTGTGTCCCTTTATATTGGTAATATAATATTATTGAAATTTACTTCATGTTGGATATATTTTATAACTTAGTGATACAACATGTGACCTTTGATTATATAATATTTAGTTTATATAAAATTATTTTTTAATTATTTTTCAGGATATGGTCCTTTTTTCAAAAACTTTTTTTAATTTGTCTTTTTTATTCTTTTTTTTCTAATCTTGACGTCGGAGTGATTCACGTCTAAATAATGTACTCATCTCTTTTTATCTAGTGTACAAGACAAATGACAATAGACTATATCTTTTGGAATTGGAATCCTTCATGTCACATGTTAGAATCTCTTACAAAGACATTGATTTTTATACAAAATTGGATACCTAAAAATCTATTAAACGAGTAACTATTAAAAATTTGACTAAGACAACTCAAAATGTCCACTTCTTAATGTGATGTACGTTTATTATTACTACTAAGATAGAGACGAAGAAAATTTACATATTAAATAAAATAGAATAATCGAAACCACTCTGAAAATTTTGTCACTATTCATTAACACGGAAGTCCGTGTGAACCGTTACCGTCAAGAAAAAACAAAACTGTCATCCATACTATAACTGGTAACCAACAACTTAGTTCTTGTAAAAAAGATGAAATAATTATATAAATTTTTACTAGTTCTCATTTATAAATTAATAAAGGTGTACGATCAAGTCGTAGATAAATTTACCAATGAAATTGAGGGAACCAAATAACTACTAGTTAATAATAATAATTTCTTGGTAAGATAACCAAGAACCTTATAGAGGATTGACCGGTACTGGTACCACACATCCAAATTAAAATTACAAATGTAATGTAACTTTCAAACTTAAACGAAGATGAAATAAATATTTAGAATGTCATTAGACATATTCAATCTACACATAAACGAAGTAGTCTAAAGAGATATTTCTAACACGATAAAATCTAACATTCTAATTAATACTACATGAATTAAAAAAAGATATGAAAAATTGTTAAATCGTCGTTTCCCTAATAACCAGTGAACTTTCTTATCTTTGTAAAAGGATAACTGACACTTTCGGTAAGTAATAAAAAACTTCATTAAAAAAACTGTCGAAAGGGTTAAATAAGACACGAATAGTTAGAAATTAAAAAAAGGTTTATGTTTGTTAAAGAAAGTAAAAAAACATATAACTGGAAAAAAGATTAAAGTATTTTACATACACAAAAAAAAGGAGAGTGCGAGACAAAAATTTGAGATAAACAGGATTAACCAAATAAAATAACAAGAAAATTTTATCGATCGAAAACTTAAATAAATACTCAAGATAAAACGGAGATAAAATGATAAATAATCAAATAACTAAACATCAAATAATTAATAAATAAGACCAAAAGAACTTCAAGATCATGATAAAATGAGAAAGATGGAACTCAATTCATGAAACGGGTAAATAAAATATAACATCTTTAATTATTTCATTAAATTTAAAGAAACTGATATGTCGTCACAAAAAGTTCAAAAATATCCATCACAAGAATAAAAACAACAAAAGGTTTACCGGACATCAACATTAAAACCAAAAAACAAGATACGTTCCCAATAAAATTTCACTAAAAGGAGAAGATTAAAGGTTTAACATCAAATTATTTTTTAAATAATATTATACGAAACACCACTCTATTACAATTGGTACATTAAAGACAAAAAACTTACCTTAGCAAATGACAAAAACAAAAAGGAAAAACATCGACTCATTACTCCTCCTATTTTCCCGTATCAATGAGGAAAAAAATGTCTCATCTTATCTCTTTCATCTTTCTTTGGAGACGAAACAAACAGTCAACACTGAGACTTAGAAACTCAGACCCTTGTTTAGTCTCTCTTCATTGTTTTCGAAAAGATGGAAGAACTAAAACCAATAAAGACAAAGTACTACAGTTCAGCCTTACACGACACTCATCTCAGGACACATCCAAATAGATTTAAATTAAAGGAGATAAAACACTAATAGATAATGAGGTTCAATAACCCAACTGATAAAGAGAAAATTTTAGTAAAAATAATAAAAAATTTTTGTAACAAACTTAAAACCTCACTACAAACAGGTCATATAAACTTTAATGACAGATCTCGGGTATACTTGGGTCTGAAGACAAAGATTGTTGAAACCCACAGAGTCTCAATAACAATTAGAAGATAAAATAATTAGACCTTTGGATGTCTTTTCGTTATTATTTATCTAATTATAGTAGGTATTAGGTTTATAGGAATCTTCAGGTTACATAATTATAAAACCACTTATCAAAAGACAAAAAAAGAAATTAAAAATTATGTCAACTTGTGTGTACTTCGAAAGATGGAGAAATTTAGGAACTTCCTTTAAGTGAACATCCCTTTTATATCAGATCCTTCCCACCTAGATTTATAAGTGGGTCCTTCTGTTTTGAAAGAAGAGAGGACTATAGGTATCGTTTAGGACTCAGTGGTTCCTCTCGTCACTTACGGCTCCGCCCTTCCGAGTCCTTGTCACTTGTACGTCCGTTTGGTCGGTTTACTTTTGACTCATTATTCTGATTCCTATCGACCATAGACATGTTTATCATAACACATCCTTCATTTCGGTCCCTAATACGTACAATAAAGAAATGGCAACTGATGTCTCCTTTCTAATTATTTTACGAACTATAAGTTCTTTAAGATCAGATGGAGCTGTTAAGTACAACACCTTAAAGGGTCCGTTCTTATGACCTCACCCAACGGTAAAGGAAGAGGTCCCCTAGAAGGACTGGGTTCCTACCTTGGGCGCCCTAGTTTGGGAGTTAACGTAGAGGACGTCCGCCAAAGAAACGGACGACTCTGTGACCCCTTCGGGGAACTTTATTTACTTAAAACTCGTTAAACTTCTTTCTTATTTCATTGAACAACTTTCTTTTTAGACTTATATAAAACGTACCAACTTTTAGAACCTCTTTACATCACCATTCTCCTCTTTACCTGTCAGTTCGCATCAATAGACAAGAATGTCCACGTTTTCCTTATAGTCACACCTCTACCATTCGTCTTTTGTTTGAAAAAGACTTGATTAAGATTCTGTTCATAATTATAAATACTTTACCCTGAGGACAAAAACATCCCCTCTTTGTCACATTACGTTAAATCTTTTCTAGTTTCACAACATTCAGAATTTTAAAAAAAGTATACTTTTACCTATCTTTCTATTTCTAATTACGACCTATCTTTCTCACGAACAATCCCTGTTAATCGATGTAATAACGGGTCTCAAATGTTATAATGTGTTGTGATTAAAACGTAGTCACGGGACCGATTTACGGTCCTCTTGTGGGTCCTCTTTTAGATGAGTTAAATGATACCTCGGTCATTCGTCAACCAAAGACTTCTTTGTGTAAAACTTCTATAAAATATAAGTATCTGTAATCTCAAAGGAGACACCCGCCGTCTTGTGAAATTTGTCATTACACTTTGGTGAACGTAGATGATTAACGATTGAATGAGTCAAAAAAAAAAAAACTGGACATGTCAACGTCCTTCATTTCTCTTCGGTCATGACACACGTATTAACGTCTGGAAACTTCGAGTTCGAGCAGAAACGACCCGGGGATTAAATGAGCAACTGGAACCAGTTTAATGAGGAAGGGAGAGAGTCATAGTTAAAGGTATCTTTCTTTGGTTCTCTATCCTTAAGAATCGAGAAATATAAGGTAAAACTTACCTTCAAGATCTTAATACTCGCAGCTTAAGGATAGTCACGATTCACAATTCATTATTATTGAAGTTGATTTAGGTTAGTGTGTGTGTGTGTGTACGAAGGGTCCACCGAGACCCCCATTTCCTACGTTGACGGTTACGTCTTGTGTTCGCTACACACAAGTCAGGGACCCGACCCTTCTAGGGGACCTCATCCTTTACCGTTGGGTTAGGTCATAAAACGGACCCTTTAGGGTACATGTCTCCTCGGACTACCCCATAGGTACCCCAGTGTTTTCTGAAATTGTACTGAATCACTGACTTCAAGTTGTTGTTGTTTGCAGCACCACCCGTAACGATTGTTCGATACCCTCTTTATAGTTATTGGAGCCTATATGTCTACTGTGGTGGGAATACCCTCTTTGTTTCTTGATTTCTCGGAGAACTACTTACACTCTCTCCTCTCACTTTTTCAACCGAATTTTGAGTTGTAAGTCTTTTGATTCTAGTACCGTAGACCAAGGTAGTGAAGTACCGTTTATCTACCCCTTTGTCACCTTTGTCACCGACTGAAATAAAATCCCCCGAGGTTTTAGTGACGTCTACCACTGACGTCGGTTCTTTAATTTTCTACGAACGAGGAACCTTCTTTTCGATACTGTTTGTATCTGTGTATAATTTTTCGTCTCTGTAATGAAACGACTGTTTCCAGGTGGATCAGTTTCGATACCAAAAAGGTCATCAGTACATATCCACACTCTCGACCTGGTATCTCTTCCTACTCGTGACTTCTTAACTACGAAAACTTGACACCACAACCTCTTCTGAGAACTCTCAGGGAACCTGACGTTCGTCTAGTTTGGTCAGTCAGGATTTCCTTTAGTCAGGACTTACAAGTAACCTTTCTGACTACGACTTCGACTTCGAGGTTATGAAACCGGTAGACTACACTTCTCGGCTGAGTAATCTTTTCTAGAACTACGACCATCTTTAACTTCCGTCCTCCTCTTCCCCTACTGTCCCCTACTCTACCAACCTACAGTAGTGGTTGAGTTATTTGTACTCAAACGTGTTCGAGACCCTCCACCACTTCCTGTCCCTTCGGACCACACGACGTCAGGTACCCTAGTGTTTCTTACCCTGTACTAACTCGTTGACTTGTTGTTCGAGGGTTTACTACGACTACGAGACCAGGAACTTCGTGTAAAGACACGGAGTCAAAGGAGAACCTATTTTATTTCTATTACTATCATCAATAGATGGAGTATATCAACGACATCCCTAATTCACTTAAATATGATGGTTACATGAAATTATCATGGACCATATATCATTGTGAATAAGTGACAACCGATAATTGTAATAGTTGGAAATTTAGTCGGGGTGTTCTGTCTACGATAACAACAAGTAAAAGGATTCCTCTTTTGACTTCCATCTCTTCAATTCACTGAATAAGTTCCGATACAATCATCAGTATCTCGTGTCCCTAAATTCACCGTCAAAAAGGTCTAAATACTTCCTTCGTTGACGTATCTGAAAAATTAATTAAAAAAAGTATTCATTGACATTCTTGGATTCAAAAGTCGGTAATTCACGGTGACATCGTTTTTCCAGTGGTGTTGAAATGAATTATCGAAACAAGTTGTAGATAAATCAGAATCGTTAAAGAAGGACTTCTAACTTTTTGTCCGGAACACACTGTGAAAGTCAGTAATGGAAGTCATCTGTGTCTACCAGATTTCAAAGGTAGAAGAGAATAACTTTCAAAGATGAGGAGAGATTTATGAACGAAGACGTGAAAAAAGTCGTATAAAAAAACTAGAAAAGTACATGGAATCGAAACAATATGACCTCTATCTTTTTGTCTTTACTGATCCAAGTAATGGATCCTCTCTCCCAAAAATTTTATTATGGTGTCTGAAGGACAATTCTCAAGTACACAATACTTCACTAAAAGGTCCCCATCATGGGGACACTGAGACCCTATGGAGACACCCTCCGGTTCAGATCTCCTTAACAGAGCACTGATTGAACAGTCACACTCTTTATCCAAATGTTGGACCCGAAATCTGTTTCACAAAACTTTGTATGTCAGACCAATGGATGGTAGACCATTCAGGAAAGACTTAAATTTTCTCGAATTTTTCTCACACCTACTACCAGTCGTTTGATTCTACGATTCCCAATGTATTTAGTTGGGACCGAGTTATAAAGACAAGGAAATACATTTTTCGTTACTGAGTTCCGTAAAAAGTTGGGTGAGGTCATAAGAACGGACCGTTTAGTGTACCTGTCTCCTCCGACCATCGATGTTAGGACCCCAGGGTCTCAACCAGTGTTGAATCGTAGACTTGTTGTTGTTGTTTCGGTAAAAATCTCCGTAAGTACAAAAAACATATACACTTCTTTTCACTCACTTACAAAAAGTAAGGATTTTTATGACAAATGTAAAAATTAACTTAAACCCAACTTTTCGTCTAACTTTTATAGAGTAATTTTGTACCTCAACTCCTTTTATGGATTAATAAGGTGGGAGTCTCCAACGAGGGTCTCTATTAAACTATCCTGAGTAAAAGAGAGACGAGACCATGTAGTTTCGATAACGAGGAAAGTAGATCTTTCAATCAAATTAATCAAAACAAGAGGTTCAAAAGTGGACTCGTCAGAGACGGTTAGTTATCTAATATCTTCAAAACCCTAAATAATACAAAACCTCCGTTCCTACACTTTTACGTCTTACGGTCTTGAATAACTTTGATCAATTGTATTCCTTTTAATCTAAAGGGGTTTATCAATGACCCGTCTGGAATGGTCATTAAATTCACCTTCACTAGTTTAAACTCTTCACTCCTGAACGACATTTAGAGTCGTAGAAATAATGTCCAAAGTAAAGGAGTATACAAGGAGTACTCAAGAATTTTTAAATACAATTTTTACGTACAACAGTCAACATAGAAACCTGACATTTTCATCAAAAAGATGAAGACCATGTCATGTCAAGGAGTGTGCAAGAGTAAATATGTAGGCAGGTAAGTAAGACGTACCTACACAACTCTACCATTACACTTGGTCGGAAAGACTACTTGACTTACACCTCTCAGACTCTTTCCCTTTTTAGTTTCTTATGAGAATGACCTGTTTATCACATCATTACTTTATCAGAAAGTAAATGATCCTCTAACCTCCTCCTCTATAAAAATCTTTGATATCTCATCGTTAGTACTCAATCCCAAGACCCTATGATTCTGCATACGACACTCACTAACCTATACGCGTTCTCAAACTAGTCCCCAACACTAAACCCTCAGTAGTATGCCTAGGTCACACTTCGACAACCCGATCTAATCCGTGAACCCCTCATCCACCTCAGACTCTACTCTTCTAGATCTGGACTCCCAACCAGTGGGGTGTTGTATCACCAATTTGTTCTCTTTTCAAGTACCTTAAAAGGTCCGGTCTTATGACCTCACCCATCGGAAAGAGAAGAGGTCCCCTCGAAGGGTTGGGTCCCCAAATTGGATCCAGAGGACGTAACGTCCGTCTAAGAAATGGTCGATTCGGTGACCCTTCGGGTTCTTACGACCGACGACGACGACGAGTCAACGAAGTCAGTACAAGTTGAGACACACTGGGGTATCTGCCGTCGGGTGGTCCGAGGGAGTAGGGACCCTAAGAGGTCCGTTCCTGTGACTCACCCAACGGTAAAGGAAGAGGTTGCGTTCACTTCAACGAGTCAGTATAGGTTGAGGATCACTGGGGTACCTGACGTCGGATGGTCTGAAGAGGTAGGTACCCTAAAAGGTCCGTTCTCATGACCTCACCCATCGGATAGAGAAGAGATCGTCTAGAAGGGTTGAGTCCTTAGTTTGGCCCCAGAGGACGTAACACCCACCTAAGAAATGGCTGACTCGATAGTACCTTCGGGATTTGTTCTCTTCCTAAGATATTTGAAACAGTCTATTCATCATTCCTTCGTTCGATCTACTCCTACATACGGTCTCGCTAATTTTACTATCTCGAACCTAGATTTAAACCATTCTACACTCCCTCTCCAAACTCTTCCCATCCACCATCCGAGTTACCTAAACTACTGGGTCATCCTGGTTCCCTCAAAACCTCACTTATACTTTCTATTTCGCTTGACCTTTCTATCTTCAATTTATAATCTCTCATTTTACGTTCTTTGACTCTAATATACTACAATCATTACTGTTTGTAGATCTCATATTTGGGACTTCACACACGAATTCCATTCCAACGCCCGTTCTAGTTAACATTACTTATCCAGTTGATTGTATAGTATGACAAGGTTTCAAAATTTACCTGGACAATAAACTTATAATACTAGTGGTTATTTAGTGTCCTTTACACTACTTTTAGGTCCCCAAGTTGAAAAGTTCCTTACTTTCCAAGACTGACCCTCCTACCATCCATTAACTACCCCATTAACTACCCCATCGACGATTTACATAAAGGTGTCAGTATTGAAATTTCCCTCTAGTTTGTTGTATGAACATATAAATGAGATCGTTTAAGTCGAAGAGTCTGGCTCTAGACGTCATCCGTCTAACTACCCAAAACAGTCTCAACCTCGAAAACGGTATATTAACACGATTTTACTTTTCTCTCTTTCTCACTTTCCACAAAGGTTCCGTCAGTAAGATTAATTCCTGACAACCCTAAGTTTGACCTGTCATTCTCTCCCTTTCTGAAGATTCTTCTCACTAACTCTCCCTTTCATCCTACTAGCACCCAACCTTTGGAACCATTTTCCTTCGTTTCTTGACGACCTTTTCCACATGTCTCACTTACTTGACTTGTATATCTTGTACCACAAGTCTCACCCTTCGAACTCCGATATAACTTCCACTGTGTCAATTACCACTACCGTTCTAATTAACGACAGACCCGGACCTCCTTTGTTGGAAACCTGGACTCCTCCACTTCCTTGACTCTGTGCTCTCACAACCACGGTCATTAATAATAATAATCACAATGATAAAAACTGCCCTCATCCCCTTCTTTCCGTGAACACATCGTCCACTATTTTACATTAGTTATTCACTACTTCTCACCGGTCCTAAACATCCACTGTCATTGTTCATCCCTCTCACAATCCGAACTTGAAATGTTCTAGACTTGAAGACTCGTTTCTCTCTCTCCCTTACCAAATCTCCCTCGTTACCCTCGTTCTACCCATGGATGAGGTGAAAGTCTGAAACTCCTTACCTCCCTATACTCTTCTTATTCAGGAAGAAAGTTCTCCCGCCACCTCCTCTGAACACAGTGGTGTTTTGTCGATCCTGTTCCTCCACAAGTCTCTTCTTAACTTACTCGACCTACCTCGACTTATCGTTTCATGGTGTTTGACCCACTGAACCCTGTTGTCTTTAAATAACAGAGTATCAAAACTTCCGGTCTTCAGACTTTAGTTCTGCAAACTTTCCCGGTACAAGGACAACATCGGTAGTCCCTCTTTAGACAAGGTCCGGAGAGTGAATCGAAGACCATCAAGAAACGAGCCCGTCGTATTTAGGTTGTACTGTAAGAGGGACTCGCACACGGACAAAGGTTTAAAGAGGAAAAATACTCCTGTGATCAGTACAACTTAATAATTATCTTTCGGAGGGATGAGGGTATACTGAATTAAGATCGAATTGATTAGTATAAACGTCACTAGGATAAAAAACGTAAAATAAAAATTAAAATTAAAACAAAGAGAATCAAAATGACGCTCTATTAACTTTATATCGTGACATATTCAAATTCCACATGTCGTATGATAAAAATGAATGTAAGTAGTACTTAACTAATAGTATTATTCAGATCACTTGTAGACCGTAGAGTATGTCTATGTTTTAATTTATTTATTTTCCAAATAGAAAAAGGAATACTACTCATGAGTCCTAAATGAGAATTGTTATAAGTGCATATACCCTCTCAATTAATATAAATACAACATGTACTATAAAGACCATGAATAATTACGATATTGACCCTCAAACATGGAAAATTGATTATCATCATTACAATGAACGAGTCAACACAGACTGAGAAACACTGGGGTACCTGACATCAGACGGTCCCAGAAGACAGGTACCCTAAGAGGTCTGTTCTTATGACCTCGCCCAACGGTAAGGGAAGAGATCTCCTAGAAGGACTGGTCCCTAGCTTGGACCCAGAGGACATAACGTTCGTCTAAGAAATGGTAGACTCGATGTCCCTAGAGGTTAATGGGAAGTGGGTTGACGACTGGGACCATCGATGTTTAGTCTAGAGAGAAAGATACTCAAACACACTAAAACTTCATAACTGGACGTCGTGACACAATCGAGGACCACGTGTTTTATCACTAACCTATAAAGATATGTAAAGTTCTACTAATGATGTTATTCAGATCAATGGTAGACGGTCGTATGTTTCCATAATACATGAATAACTGACATAAGGGATGTGACATGTAAAGTATGGGTACTGAGTAAATAAAACTTTACATCCAAATATGGAGAATTAGAGGGAGTAGACAAAGAGAGTAGAAGGTAGGGTGGGGGTCTTTGAGGACAAACAAGAAACACAGATACTGACAGAGACAAAATAACATAAACAAACAAACAAAACAAAAAGATCTAAGGTGTATATTTACTTTAACGTATCATAAACAGAAAGAGACAGACTGTGAAGTGAATCGTGTTATGAGAAATCCAAGTAGGTGTAACAACATTTACCGTTCTAGAGTAAGAGAAAATACCGACTCGTTATTTCTCAGATAACATATTTGATATATATATAATGACCTAACATACCATCAAGACAAAAATTAAAAAACTTCCTGGAGGTATGACAAAAGGATCACCGATATGGTCAAATGCAAGGGTGGTCGTCACGAACTCCGAAGGAAAAGGGGGTGAAGGAACGGTTATGAAATAGACTGTTTACACTCTACTATGGAGTAAACCAAAACTAAATGTAAAAGACCTACTAATCACTACGACTTGTAGAAAAGTATAAGGATAAACGAAATAAAGATTAATAAGTACATGAAAATAAAAACCGACACAACCCAGAAACAACGACGTCTATCCGAAAGGAGATCAACGTGGCTCGTCCCCGAGAAGAAGTAACACCCCGTGTGTGAACAGTAACGTCACCGAAGAGAACGAAGTCTCACGCCTCAACAACATCCTTCAGTCAAGTCATCAACACAGGTCCGAATCAACGGGGTGTCGTACACCTTAGAAGGTCCTGGTCCCCAGTTTGGGTACAGGGGACGTAACCGTCAACCTAAGAATTGATAATCTAACGGTTCCTTCAGGAATACACGGATAAACGGTAGACATGTAGGAGAAACCTTTTTACAGATAAGTTCAAGAGACGGTGAAAATTTAACCTAAAAAAAATTTCAACTCATACTGATGTTCCTCTAGGTTGGTCAGGTAAGATTTCCTCTAGTCAGGACCCACAAGTAACCTTCCTGACTACGATTTCGACTTTGAGGTCATGAAACCGGTGGACTACGCTTCTCGACTGAATAACCTTTTCTGAGACTACGACCCTCCCCAACCCCCGTTCTCCTCTTCCCCTGCCGTCTCCTACTCTACCGACCTACCGTAGTGACTGAGCTACGTGTACTCAAACCCACTTGAGACTCTCAACCACTACCTGTCCCTCCGGACCACACGACGTCAAGTACCCCAGCGTTTCTCAACCTGTACTGACTCGCTGACTAGACTTTACTTGACTTGACTACTCAAGAAACATATGAAACCTATAGTTACGGAACAGTCTGTATAGTAAACGTTTATAAAAGATGGTAAGTCATCCGTCAGAAAAATAAACAACTATTAAAGGAAAGGACACGTTTTCTAAAACTCAAATTAATCCAGGGTAGACAAAAGTGTTTTTTATAACGATTCTGGTTATAGTTTCTTGGATGACGGACAAAAGAAGGTTCTTAAAATGCTAAGTCGAGAATATGGATTCACGAATTAGGTAAACTTAAATAAAAACAAATACCACACTCTTTCATCAGATCAAACTAAGAAAACGTTCATCGACAGATCAAAAGTGTTATGGTAATTGACTTCTCAGACAGGAAAACATATAGGAACTGGGGAAAAAAGTATCTAATTGACAGGTACATTCACACCGAAATAAAGACCCGAGAGATAAGACAAGGTAACTAAATACTCAGACAAAAACACCGTGACGGTCTTAAAACCACTGACATCGAAACACAACATCAAAATTTTAGTCCCGTGCATACGAAAGTCGGAACAAGAAAGAGATCTAACAAAACTGACAAGTCCAAAAAAACACAAAGATATGTTTAAAATCTCGATAAATAATATCAAGATACTTTTTACGGTAACCTTAAAACTATCCCTAACTTGACTTAGACATCCAACGGGACTCATCATACCAGTAAAATTGTGGTAATTGAGAAGGTCAGAGACTCATGTTACATAGAAAGTCAAACAAACACAGAAGTGAGAGAAAGTAGTCACACGGTACTGGGATAAAAAAATTTTTTTTTGAAAATAAAACATTACCTCATATCGACTAATCGTTACAACACTATCAAAGTCCGCCTGACGTTTCCCTGAGTTGGTAGGTATGTGTACATAGGTAAGAGGGGTTTGGGGGGAGGGTAGGTCCGACGGTGCATTGTAATCCGTCTCAAGGGACACCATATGTCATCCTGGAACATCCAATAGGTAAAGTTTATATCGTTCGTCACACATATATAGTTAGGGTTTGAGGAAGGAGGAAGGAGGGAGGTAGGAAGGGGGAACCATTGGTACAAACAAGAGAATTCAGACACTCATACAAAGACAAAACATTTATGCAAACAAACATATTAAAGAAAAATCTAAGACGTATATTCCCTACAATATAAAGAGGAAGAGACAGACTGAATTAAGTGAGTCATACTGTGAGAGATCCAGGTGGGTACAACGACGTTTGTGTAATAAAGTGGAAAAATTTCCGACTCATTATAAGGTGACATATATACGTGGTGCAGAGGAAATAGGTAAAGAGACAACTGCCTGTAAGTCCAACGAAGGTACAGAACCCATAACATTTGTCACGACGTCAATTGTAGCCCCACGTACATAGGAAAACCTGGTACAAAAAGAGGTCTATATACGGGTCCTCACCCTGACGACTTAGTATACCATCGAGACAAAAATCAAAAAATCCCTTGGAGGTATGACAAGAGGTATCACCGACAGGGTTAAATGTAAGGGTGGTTGACCTTCTTTGTGTTGGACCTTAGTTCTAACGACCCTCTTTATAGTTATTGGAGTCTATACGTCTACTATGGTGGGAATACCGTCTTTCACGTCTCCTCGATTTTTCGGAGAACTACTTTCACTTTCTCCTCTCGCTTTTTCAACCGAATTTCGAGTTGTCAGTCTTTTGCTTCTAGTACCGTAGGCCAGGGTAGTGAAGTACCCTTTATCTACCCCTTTGTCACCTTTGTCACAGTCTGAAATAAAAACCCCCGAGGTTTTAGTGACGTCTACCACTGATGTCGGTACTTTAATTTTCTGCGAATGAAGAACCTTCTTTTCGATACTGGTTGGATCTATCGTATAACTTTTCGTCTCTGTAATGAAACGGTTGTTTCCAGGCAGATCAGTTCCGATACCAAAAAGGTCATCAGTACATGCCTACACTCTCAGTCTGACACTTCTTCCGACTCGTGGCTTCTTAACTACGAAAACTTGACACCACAACCTCTTCTGAGAACTCTCAGGGAACCCGATGTTCCTCTAGGTTGGTCAGGTAACACTTCCTCTAGTCGGGACCCTAAAGAAACCTTCCTTACTACGATTTCGACTTCGAGATCATGAAATCGGTGGAGTACACTTCTCAACTGAGTAACCTTTCCTCAGACTACAACCCTCCCTAACCCCAGTCCTCCTCTTCCCCTGTTGGCTCCTACTCTACCGACCTACCGTAGTGACGGAACTACCTGCACTCAGACTCACTTGAGGCCCTCTACCACTACCTGTCCCTCCGGACCGTACGACGCTAAGTACCCCAGCGTTTCTCAGCCTGTGCTGACTCGCTGACTTGACTTGACTTGTTGTCACACCCTCCCGAAAGAAGAGAGATGTGGGAGAGGTCGTAAATAACAAACACCTAAAATCGGTGAAACTGACCCCCTTCCACTATTAGAGTAATATCAAAACTAAAAGTAACGAGGTTATTGACCGTGACTACTCATAGAAAAGTACACGGAGAACCGATAGACATACAGAAGAAACCTCTTTACAGAGAAATCCCGAAGAGGGGAAAAAAACTAAAAAAAAAAAGAAAAATATAACTCGACGTACTCGACAAAAATTTAAAAACTCTGATTTGGGAACAATTAGTGTAGTAAGCTTTTGTAAAAGAGGGTTAGACACTCAACGTTACTGGGATAAAAATATAATCCAGTGTGAGACTCCATGACTCCTAATCCTAAATACGTATCGTTAAACCCACCCGTCCCTGTATCAAGTTGGGTATTGTTTTCACAAACGACTACTGACTATCGACCTTCTTAAAATCTTCATCTCCTATCAACCCTTTCACCTAGGCTCATCATCCACATTTCTTACGAACTCCACTACCTACTACATCCTCAAGTCCAAAGACCAATTGTCCATTATCCCCTACACTACATAATCTTGACTACCAGTTCGTCCTGTTCCACCACAGTAACCTGTTCGCAAGAGAGGACGTCGAGAGTCATCCTACTACCGGTTCCCTCCCCTCTTTATCGGGAGTCACACGAGTAGAGTCCTTTTTTCTCCTTGAGACTCTCGAAGAAAGAGATCAAGACTCCACGACACCACCGGAATCCTCCCGGACAGAATCTTGTTCTTCGACCCTTATGAAGAAACGTTCCCAACACGACACCACCGGTTCTGTCCTCTACAACTCTACACACAGATAGTAGACTACCACACTACTACACCATGAATGATGAGTCCATTGAAGTACTTCGACGTTGATAAAACAGTCGGTATCTTAGGTCATACTACACACCATAATACTTCTGTTAAGAATTGTACAAAGTCGTTATTATTTTGAGTTTAAAGTTCCCCCGTACGCATAAGAATTTCCCTCTTGGAAAATAACCTACACTCTTGCATCTAAAGAAATTGAACAAGAAAAACTATACGACGATTCACTCCAAAGACACAAGTAGTTCTGTACTACCTTGAAGATAATCTTACTAACAGTGTTTACACAGGTTACCTTCTTCACACCAAGCCCACCGGTAGACAACAAAGGAAGATATGTCCATAAGGATAAGGGAGACGAATATAAAGGAAGAGGAAAGTGAGAGGTCCTCGAGAAACGAAGGAACTAAATGGGAAAGACTAAGAAGTAAGAAAAGTGTTTGACGGAGTCACTATAAAATCTTCTTATAAAACTATAAATTCTTTGTTCCTTTCTTGTTCTCGATTAAAAGTTGACAATGAACACTACAATCTTCCAAAGTGTAACAATGAAAGACTAAAGCTAATGGGGAGTAGTCTTACCTTATTTACCATGGAACAAAATATCCTCTACAAATAGAAAATATTTGACTCGGTGTCTCTCTCACTGACCGAAACGAGTTACAACATGTAGAACAATCTCTTTACGAAAGAACTAAGTTTGACTCAGTCTACCTGAAAGTTCAGGGGAAAAGAGGTCCCGTAATAATAAGGGCTCCGATTGTTTGTACGTCGGAGGAAGTTCACCTAAACCTCACTTTCTTCTACGATCATATTATTTCCGTCGAGGGACAAAAAGGAAACCACTTCCCGACTCTGGTCCATAGTAGAGACCAAAATAGTAAATCATCGATACGTTAAGGAATCGGAGTCTACATTTTATCCCGATTATTGTAGATGGGGGTTCCAATACTACTACTTTTCTTTATGATACTCCTTCTTGACTCCTTTAGTTACGAACCGCATCACATACAAATAACAAATAAATAGAATAAAGACTGACGTGACTCAGAAGGAACGACGAGTGTCCCAAAAAGATAAACAACACTCTTCCCTGATGAGAGATCAGTACCACACACCCGAAGAGTAACGTCAAGAGAGCAACGTCTCGTGCCCGAGATCTCGAGTGCCCGAAGTCATCAACCCCGGGTCCCCGAGTCATCAACACCGAATGTCCGGTACCGTGCACCCTAGAAGGGTCTGGTCATTACCTTGGGTACAGAGGACACAACCGTCCACTTAAGGGTTGGTGTCTTGGTGGTCCCTTCAGGATAACATACAAAATTATTACTAATAAAGAAATAGAAACGATAAACCTAAGCCTTGGTCTTACGATCCTTTTTTTAAGTGTCGTCAACCATTACTACCTGGTCCCCTATCTACTTCACCAACCCTTTTAAAATTCATATAGAGTTGGGTGTATTTCCAGTTTTCAGGTCTGGATTTTAAACCGAAATCAAAAACTCAATCTTATGTAATAATAAGGTGTCTCCCCTTTTTTTTTAGAAAATCATTTTTCCTGATGACTCAGACTGAAGAGGGTTCAATCACGTTAGAGACAAAATTGTCCAGGTTTAATTAGTTCGTACTGACAGAAGTCGAGAAGTTCACACCGACTCGATAATAATTCCCATTAAGTCCTTGTAGTCGTTAAAGGAGAGTTGGAATTCTCGGTTTCCTTAAGGCAACCTTACACTCGAACTCATATTCTGCCTTTACCCTCCTACTCTAAGAATCATTTAAAATCGGGGTATATTAACTTAGTAAGGGAGTAACTCCGGTCATGACCTCGGAGGACTTATTATGCCTGAACTCTAACAAGGACACCGCCGTCAGAGTTCGACATCCCATGAAGTATCAGTGATCCCCTGGACCTCTTTTTTTCGGGAAGTGAACCTCTAAGATACGGTGACTGTAATCGACTCTGGGTCCAGAGACGTAAAGACATTCCGACAGAACCACCAAAGACTACGTCTTGTGGTTGTCCACTGCGAAACTCTTAAAGATTCGTTGACTATTTTCGAATGGTAAACGGTTTACATCCGTAAATTTCAGACTGGTTAACGAAAGACAACAGGAAAAAGAACGAACAACACGAACCGTGGAACACCACAGGTACTTACCCTCGAATTATACACAATCTCACACTTCATTAGAACCCTTTAAAATAGAAATTTTATAATCGTGAAGTGTCTTTCCCAGTCGTATTTAATAAAGAGTATAACAGGAGATCATCTTCTACGATCCCCGAAGGGATCACGGCGTCACCATTTCTTAGGTGGACGGTTTCGTCCTTTGTGTTCTCTGAGTCCAAGTCAGGGACCGAACCTTTCTAAAGGACCTCATCCTTTACCGTTGGGTAAAGTCATAAGAACGGACCTTTTAAGGTACCTGTCTCCTCAGAACACCCGATGTCAGGTACCCCAGCATTTCTCAACCTGTACTGACCCGCGCACACATGTGTGTGTTCTACGACCGACATAAAAAGGAGGGTCAAGGAGGTCGAAGAACTTCGTACCAATAGGTAAAAGAAACATTATCTTACGGGTCATTTCCTTCAATTCACGTAGTCAGGATACCGACATAAAAGATGTTTTAAGTTATTACGACTAGAGAAATTAAGTCTAGAGAATCCCCGTATCTGAGTTTTTAGTTTAAATATTCCGATCTTCTTAGGTAGTTTACGGTGGATCATACGAGGAACGGAAACCGTCCTAGTGTAGATCCAGTCAGATAACATTGACTTAAAGGTTCCCATGATCTCGATACACACGGATGTGACACCCCCTGGGGTGAACTTGGGTACAAGACAGGAGAGACGGAGGATCTAATGTTTTCAGTAAAGAGACGTGTAATCGATAAATAATATCCTGACAAACTTCGTTCTTCTCCGTGACCCAGAAGGTTGATTACAGACCTATGAAACTACACCAACCGTCTGTATAAGGAGTACTTTTTACTTTCCTAGTAACTCTCCTTCTTTGAAGTCGTAGGACGAAATTCATCTTTTTGACTCTGGGTTTCACACCGAATTTTCGACGTTATCTTTACAGGAGATCAACCCTTCAAGACAACATAACAGTGTCCCTACTGGATGCTGGTACGAGGGACGGGGGCAGGGGTGTTTTGGTTTAGTTATCCGCATGTTCCCTAAGACCATCGTTCTGAATAACTATAAGTCCATAGTAGAAACTCAAAATATAATCGTTTCTTTACAAAACTTAACAGAACGAATTGGATTTTAAAAGGTATCATGAAAGAATCTCTCCACAAACAGTCTTGTCGTATGTTTTGTCCGTTCCTCATCCTTGTTCTTTTTCCGGTCAACATTGGACTTAATTGTTAAAGAGTTTTAACCTTACGTCTGTCAAAATACAATCTTACATGAACGGAAAATGAGAGGGGGTCCGTGTGGACCCGTTGGTGACTAGATCACGGGACATGTGTCATCTATGAGTTATTCACGAGTATTGGACAAGTAAAGTTAAGTCACATAGTTACTTTATTCTCAGAAACTGGACCTAAGAAAGTCGAGACTCCAGTCTTAGTACCCGCAAAAGTCACATAAAAGTGTACATAAGGATGTAGAGGTTTCTATGTAGAGTTTTCATAACCCTGAAAACCAGTCACACCCGTAACGTGAACGGAGAACCACCCACCTAAATCTTACCCAAAGGGTCCACCGGGTCACCATGTCTTAGACGGACGGTCACTTCCTAGGTGTCCTCTACGTCAAAGTTAGGGAACCAACCCTTCTAGGAGACCTCCTCCTTTACCGTTAGGTGAGGTCATCAGAACGGACCCTTTAGGGTAACTGCCTCCTCGGACCGTCTTATGTCATGCATACTAGAGTTTCTCAATCTGTACTGACTCTTCCCAAACCGAACCCTGTCCGTTCGATCACGAACCTTAAACGGATTCACCTTGACTATGGTGTTACGGTACAGAGTTAGTCCGTCGACCTGAGTCTTACACCGGTTTACATAAGTCCTAGTCAATCGGTCGAAGTGAGACACACAGATGGGACCCGACTGTGGGGGTTCCTGAACCTCTCTTACAACGTGCCTGTCTTTCATTTTAATGGCGATCCGAGAGAAATCACAGGACAAACACAGAATACTATTTATAAATAATAAAACCACTTTTCTTAAAAGGAACAAACATTATAAGGTAGAAGACCCTTCTTTTATAACTCTATTCTCCCGTAAATAGTAAGATCTCAAATAACCGAACATGACAAATAAATAAGAACTTTCCTTTTGTTAGGGATGTGGTCCTTCACCATTGTACTGTCTCGGTTCACATGTCTACACACCACCTTTTTTACTTACTGTTTCTGAGTCTGACAAAATCACCACAGAAAAAAGACTTTTACTAGACGGAAGTACAGGTACCGTGAGTATGAGACGGGGGAGGGACTAGGTCAAGTACGATAGAGGAACGGTCCGACATTCTGGGACCCTTTCAGTAGAGTCAGAACCAAAAAGGTAAACGTTTTACTCTCTAACCTCGACACTGGGATCTCTAAAGTAGAAATTACCGACATTGACAATAAAAAACTTTTTAACTTCGAGAAAAAAAAAATTATATAATACAATCGTTTCACTCATAGGGTGTTTTGGGGTCTTTAGGTTTTTCATATTTGATCTTAAAAAATCGTAAGTAATCATGTATCCAGTTGTCTACTCTTCTCCCAACTCACAACCCTACCTGCGAAGAAAGGATGTTCATACCTTTCCCGTCACTAGAGTCAACTTTCCTTACCAAGAGTGATGGTACCTGGAGACCCTTCAGCACGGGTCCTACAACCCAAGACGAGAACCTACCCACACATCCCTTTGTTCTAGTGTAGGGTACACACGAAATGGGGACCTAAGAGGTAGAGGAAGGTCACATCGTGGGAGGAAACAGAGTTGGGAGAGGAAGAGAGGGAGAGAATGAAGACACATTCTCAAAAACATAGATACTAACAGAAAAGAAGAACGAAGTAAAGTAGGGAAAGGGGATACAAAAGAAGAAAAACAAACAGGAAATAAGAAATCTGTATATAATAGCGGGAATAAAATGAAAAAAATCGAATAATGAAAAATAATTTCATATCAACTAAATGTTATAACAATCAAAATCCACATGTTGTATCACTAAGTCATAAAAATCTCTTATATTAGATAGATTTCAATAATAGTTTATTACCGACCTAAAGAGACACGACATGTTATACAGAAATATAGAATAAATGAAATATCTATCATCAAACATACAAAATTAGGGTGTAGAGATAAAACGGGGGTGGGGTAAGGGAAAGGAGCGACCATTGGTAATCAAACAAGAGATGTAGACACTCAGATAAAGACAAAACAATATATTTAAACAAACAAAGTAAAAAATACGGTGTATATTCCGTATTGTCTTGTATAAAGAGATAGACTGAATAAAGTGATTCAAATTATGAGAGATCCTTGGTCTCTAGTTTAACGGTTGTAGACGACTCAGTACCTTTTTCGTTCTCTCAAGGTCTTTTTGTAGATAAAGACGAAATAACTGATACGGTTTCGGAAACTGACACACCTAGTGTTATTTGACACCTTTTAAGACTTTCTCTACCCTTATGGTCTGGTGGAGTAGACGGAGAACTCTTCAGACATACGTCCAGTCCTTCGTTGTCAATCTTGACCTGTACCTTGTTGTCTGACCAAGGTTTATCCTTTTCCTCATACAGTTCCGACATATAACAGTGGGACGAATAAATTGAAGATACGTCTCATGTAGTACTCTTTACGACCTGACCTTCTTCGTCTTCGACCTTAGTTCTAAAGGCCCTCTTTATAGTTATTGGAGTCTATACGTCTACTGTGGTGGGAATACCGTCTTTCACTTCTCCTTGACCTTTCAGAGAACTACTTTCACTTTCTCCTCTCACTTTTTCAACCGGATTTCGAGTTGTAAGTCTTTTGCTTCTAGTGCCGTAGACCAGGGTAGTGAAGTACCCTTTATCTACCCCTTTGTCACCTTTGTCACACTCTGAAATAAAAAACCCCGAGGTTTTAGTGACGTCTACCACTAACGTCGGTACTTTAATTTTCTGCGAATGAGGAACCTTCCTTTTAATACTGGTTGGATCTATCGTATAAGTTTTCGTCTCTACAATGAAACGACTGATTCTAGACAGATCAGTTCCGATACCAAAAAGGACACCAGTACATACCTACACTCTCAACCTGACACTTCTTCCGACTCGTGGCTTCTTAACTACGAAAACTTGACACCACAACCTCTTCTGAGAACTCTCAGGGAACCTGACGTTCCTCTAGGTTGGTCAGGTACGACTTGCTCTAGTCGGGACTCTAAAGAAACCTTCCTTACTACGATTTCGACTTTGAGGTCATGAAACCGGTGGCGTACTCTTCTCAACTGAGTAACCTTTTCTGAGACTACGACCCTCCCTAACCCCAGTCCTCCTCTTCCCCTGCTGTCTCCTACTCTACCGACCTACCGTAGTGACTGAACTACCTACACTCAGACTCACTTGAGGCCCTCAACCACTACCTGTCCCTCCGGACCGCACGACGCTAAGTACCCCACCGTTTCTCAACCTGTACTGACTCGCTGACTTGACTTCACTACCATCAAGATAAATTTAAAAAACTCTTTGGAGGTAAGACAAAAGGTATCACCGACGTGGTCAAATGTAAGGGTGGTTGTTGGATCCTCCCAGGGAAAAGAGAGACAGGAGTGGTCGTAAACAATGAACACCAGAGAAACTACTATCGGTAAGATTGTCCATACTCCATCATAGAGTAACGTTAATAAAAAAAAAAAAAACGGTTCGGTACGACACTCTGAACACTCTAAAATCCAGAGACTGGTCCCTAGCTTGGGTCCGGGAGTCGTCACTCTCACGACTCAGGATTGGTGACCTGGTAGTCCCTTAAGGAGAGTAACACTAAAACTAAACGTAAAGAGAATACTAATCACTACAACTCGTGAAAAAGTACTTGGACAATCGGTAAACATACAGAAAAAAACCTTTTTACAGATAAGTCTAAAAAACGGGTAAAAATTTAGGACGACAAACAAAAAAACTATAATCCAACCTACTCCACAAACACAAATCCTATAATTGACGAACAACCAGTATAATAACGTGTACAAAAGAGGGTAAACATCCAACAGAAAAACAAAACAACTATCGAAGGATACGACACGGTCGCGAAAAGTCAAATCATTCCGGGATAAATTAAAACGAGAATAAAGAAAATGAAATCGTCGATCTGGTTTTTTTTTTTTTAACGATGTCAAATACATCGACAGGTCAAAAGGGTCTTGGTGAATAACTTCTCCAATAGAAAAGAAGTAACATATAAGAAAGGAGGAAACAGTATTTAATTAACTGGAATTCACACACCTAAATAAAACCCTGATAAATAAAATGAATAATTTTAAAGAAAAGAAAAAATAGGAAGAATTAAAAATTACTCTTCAGACCGAAAAAATTTTTGATTTCTATCTCAATCTAACTAGAAGCACATATACCGGGAACTTACTTCTACTAAACCGTTCGGGTTTGACGTGTTTCGTTAGTTTTACGTTTATGATCGTTGTCATTTTCGAAGAACTTAAATGACAATTTTTTTATACTCACTTCTCATTCCACAACCACATTATGAGGCCCTGACCCGCTACATTTAACAGAATGGTGAACTTCCAAAAACCTCCGTTCATTGTGACACTCAATCTTTCAAAAAGAAGTAAAATGTCTCGTGGTACTCCCTCCAACCCAAAAGTCTTGTTTATAGATTCCAAAGGATCTTGTAAACTCTTCGGATTTTCACCCTTGACACCACGCCCTCACGAGTTCATTCGTCTGTAGGTGGAAGGCAGTAGGATAGGTATTGGAATGAAAAAATCTTTTTGAAATTTAAATTTCCCGAAGGGAACACCGAGTCGACCATTTCTTAGGTGGACGTTACGTCCTTTGACCAAACTAAGGACCTAACCCTTCGAGGTGACCTCTTCCCTATCCGAGGGATAAGGTTACAAGAACCCGAAGTGAACACCGAGTCGACCATTTCTTAGGTGGACGATACTCCCTCTGGACCCAAGCTAGGGACCCAACCCTTCTAGGGGACCTCGTCCCTCTCCGATGGGTGATGTCATAAAACCGGACCTCTTAAGGTACCTTCACCAGTGGTATTACAGACCAATCGTAGGTAGTGGTGTATATCAATTATAAGAAAAAGACCACTACTCTTGTAAGTTCTAAATGAAAGAATTGGAAATTTATATGTCGTATCATAAAAATCGACGTCAGTAATACGATATGTAAGGTACTGAATAAATAAAATATGGACCTTCAAACATGAATAACTAGGAGAAGTTGGTAAAACGGACAGGGGTGGGGAACGAAGACCATTGTCGGTTAGACAAAGACATAGGTTCCCAAGTGAAAAACAAAAAAGGGAATCTAAAGTATATATCACTCTAAGACTTTGACTAGTGTACCTGGTGTCGGAACAGTTTAGTCAGTTAGGATTTCCTTTAGTCAGGACTTATAAGTAACCTTCCTGACTACTACTTCGACTTTGAGGTTATGAAACCGATGGACTACGCTTCTTGACCGAGTAACCTTTTCTAGGACTAAAACCCTTTCTAACTTCCGTCCTCCTCTGTCCCTGTTGTCTCCTACAACCCAAAAGTCTTGTTTACTTTTGGGTAAACAAAAAGTACCGTTTACTTTTTGTAACCTAGTGTCTGAACTACCTGTACTCAAACTCGTTCAAGACCCTCAGCCGTTACCTGTCCCTTCGGGTCACACGACTAATTTCCGTTTTCCTCTTCTCTCACCGTCTCCTACTCTATAAATCTATCGTAGTAACTGAGTTACCTGTATTTAAACTCATTTGCGACCCTCTATCACTTTCTGTCCATTCGGACCGTACGATGCAGGTACCTCAGTGTTTCTCAGTCTGTACTGACTCGCTGACTTGACTTGACTCTAGGACACCATAAACAGAAAGAGACTTAATAAAGTGAATCGTATTACGGGAGTCCAAGTGGGTATAACAGTGTTTATATAAACAACAACAAGTCAACGATTTAACACAGGTTGGGGTACCTAATATCGTGTGGTCCGAAGGGACAGAAAGTGACAGAGAACCTCAAATGAGTTTAAGTAAAGGTAACTCAGTCACTACGATAGATTGGTAAAGTAGGGGATAGTGGGAGAAGAAGACGGAAATTGGAAAGGGTCGCAGTCAGAAAAGATTATTGGGAAACTAATCCACCAGTCTCACAACCTCGAAGTCGAAGTCGTAGTCAGGAAGGTTACTTATAAGTCCCAACTAAAGAAAATCCTAACTGACCAAATTAGAGGAACAACAGGTTCCTAGAGAGTTCTCAGAAGAGATCGTGGTGTTAATCTTCCGTAGTTAAGAAGCCACGAGTCGGAAGAAATACCAGGTTGAGAGTGTAGACATGTACTGATGACCTTTTTGGTGTAGAAACTGAGATGTCCGGAAACAACCGTTTCACAAGAGAGTCGAAAAATTATGTGACAGATCCGAACAGTATCGAAAGGAAGGTTCTTCGTTCATACAAAATTAAAGTACCGACGTCAGTGGCAGACGTCACTAAAACATCGGTTTCTTTTATTTTGGGCAGTGACGAAGGTGAAAAGGGGGAAGATAAACGATACTTCACTACCCTGGTCTACGGTACTAGAAGCAAAGTGTTTATATATAGAGGTGAATCAAACGAGGGTACATGACCAATAACATTTCTTACGGCGTCACTAGTACACCTACGTATATAGAAAAGTTCAATCAAAAAAACAAAAGAACGTAGTCATGAGTCTTTATGTTAACGACCGTATACCGTTAAGATGAAAATTAAAAACTCCCTGGAGGTATGATAAAAGGTACCACCGACGTGTAATGATGGTCTTCACGTGTTCTCCAGAGTAAAGAGTCGTAGGAACATTTGTGAACAATAAAAATAATAAATACCAGAAAAACTACTATCGGTAAGACTTTCTACACTCCACTATAGAATAATAGTAAAATTAAACGTATAGGGACTACTAATCATTGTAACTCGTAGAAAAGTACATAGACAACCTGTAGACATACAGAATAAACCTTTCTACAACTAAATCTAGGAAACGACTATAAAACAAACTCAACAAACCAAAAAACCGATGACTCTACATACAAAATATATATATATACTATAATTGTGAAATGACCTATACACTAAACGTTTATAAAGAGGGTAAGTCATCAAACGGGACAGTAAAACAGTTACCAAAGGAAACGACACGTCTTCGAAAAATCAAACTGCATGAAGGTAAACAAATAAAAACGAAAACAAAGGTAACAGACTCTTCTGTATAGGTTTTGTTTATGACGACTTTGGTCACACTTTCTCGCATGACGGATACAAAAGAAGATCAAAATACCAAAACCTAACATGTAATTTTAGAAATTAGGTAAAACTCAAATAAAAATATGTACTATACTCTTTCATTAGGTCGAATTAATAAGACGTATATCGACAGATCAAAAGAGTCACGGTATATAACTTCTCTACCAATAAAGGGGTAACATACAAGAATAGAGGAAACAGAATCTCGTAAACCAGTGTACACACACACGATCCAACGAAGTCAGTACAAACTGAGAAACACTGGGATACCTGACATCGGACGGTCCGAAGAGGTCCGTTCTTTTGTTCACCCAACGGTAAAGGAAGAGGTCCTATAGAAGGGTTGGGTCCCTAACTTGGGTATAGAGTACAGAGAACGTGACCGTCTGTCTAAGAAATGGTAGACCCTTCGGGTCAACAGGTATATTTACACTCAACCAAAGAGCCAAAAGACAAGACAAGACAACTAGACACACAGACAAAAATATGGTTTTGACATGACGAAACTAATGATATCGAGACATTAGATTAAATTTCAGTCTTTCACACTACGAAGAACGAAAATAGAAAGGTTTCTAATAAAACCAATAACTCTAGAAGACACTAAGATATGGTCAAAATCCTAACAAACAAGATAAAACCACTTTTACGGTAACATTAAAATTATCCCTAACGTAACGTAGACCTCTAACGAAAGGTATGAGAAAGAAAATTGGTCCTTTAAGGGCCGGACCAAAAAATCGTATAATCAGAAACAGACTCCAAAGTTAACTATTTTATCGAGGGGATAACCAGAGTATGTTGGAGAAGTGAAATATCTACGTCCTTATAGGAAAAACTTTATTTCTAACGTAATTCCTTACACAAGGACAGTACCACTTGTTATTATAGTAGTAGTCATGGCGTTGTCAAATTCAGACAAAAAGTAAAGAAACATCCCTCACACTTAGTTAACTAATATAACCCTAGTAACATAAGTCGAGATCCATATGTAGTAATTTTTTGACTGACCCTTGCATAACTCAATCTCCTCCTACTTTCCTCCGAATTTCAGTTCAGTATACTCAACTTTCCTTTCCACTGCAAATTACACTTTTTGTCTTTAGGTTCCGTCCTTGTCTTCACGCCAAAAATATCAGGGTCCCGTCTACATACTTTCCTCTATTGTAGAACCATAGACACTCCCGTCTTCGTCCCGAACCTACAACCTTCGGGAACCCTTGTGTAACCCCGACTCAGTAATCTGACCTCAACAAAGTGGTATCATGGCAAACAGATCGTACCAAGGTCACTTGTTGACTCGTCGAACAAACAACCTTGTTCAATGTCGTTCCCTTTACGTCTCCTTAAAGTCGCAGTCGAATCTCCAACTTTAACTACTAGTGATCCCAGAAACCCGAGATTATAAGGTTGTCCATTACCGAACCCCATAGTATAAAACGAATCGTTTTGACTGACGTGTAAAGTCTAATGTTGAAATTTGGATTCGACGAAATGCTCCGTAACCGAAGTTTCTAAGTAAACACGGTATATCAAGTTTAACGGACAGGACTCTATTTTCCCAACGTTCCTGTAACTTATGTGGGTTTTTGGGTTGAGTCAAAAATTTGTGTACTTCTTCGAGAATACTTGACATTAGACCACTACATTCACTTTTATTTATTTCTCGAATACTCGAAAAAGTATAAATCGAAAAGTTACCATTAAAAATTCTTAGTCCTATGGTATATATTTTAAATTCTAACACAAATAAGTTCTAATGTCAAACCTCGTTTAGACACTGTAAATCACAAAATTTTTCCCTTTGTTTTAAATTCTCTCTAACGTAAAAGGTGTGAAGGAAAATTAGTAGAAACTTTAGGGACGATCCATGGTCGTTTTACGATTAAATAATCCCGGAAAAGGGAATTATAGTAAATCCCTAAGAATTCATCACGTATTTCACTGTAAAAAAGAAAAGGAAAACAGGGTGTCTTTAAAGAGTTAATCTTTACCTCTATTGTAAAAATTCCCTGTAAGGTTATATCGACTTTGTCGAACTGACGAAAGTCTAACTTATGTGTGAGTGAACTCATTGGAGTTTAGAAAAATACATCGTAATTTTTTGTTTAAGGAAGAAGGAGAAGTAGGAACAGAGATTGTCTCGTCGTTTTGGTTTTACGGTTTAAAGTGACAGGGTATCCCTCTCACCTCTAAAAGAGAAAGGGAAATTAAACATACAGAACAAAAGTCGCTCCTTCTTTCTCTCACTAAATTTTTACATGTACTTCCCAGGAAACACACTAATTTACGGGATTTTTCGTGTAACTGAAACTTCAAGTGACAAAAAAAAAGAAAAAAAAGTCGATCTTCTCCGAAGACGGGAATGAAGAAGAAAGCTCACGTAAAATTTAATCCTTCATGAGAGTAAACTACAGACGAGTAAGGTTGACGGTGGGAATCGATTAAAATCAGAAACACTCTCAAATTCTGTTTGTTGAACCCCTTAAGGTATACTACGTTCTAGGAGCTGAGAATCTTAAAATCTCGACACAGTCTATACCAAATTTCTAAAGTCAAGTCAATAAGTCAGCACAGGATGAGAAACACTGGGGTATCTGATGTCGTGAGGTCCGAAGGGACAGGTAGCGGTTGACTGCCTCGGATGAGTTTGAGTACAGATACCACAATCTCTCCGGTAGGTTGGTAGAGTAGGAGACAACAGGGGAAGAGGAGGGCGGAAGTCAGAAAGGGTCGTAGTCCCAGAAAAGGTTACTCAGTCGAGAAACGTACTCCACCGGTTTCATAACCTCAAAGTCGAAGTAGTAATCAGGAAGGTTACTTATAACTTCTGACTAAAGGAAATCCTACCTGACCAACCTAGAGGAACGTCAGGTTCCCTGAGGGTTCTCAGAAGAGGTTGTGGCGTCAAGTTTTCGTAGTTAAGAAGCCGTGAGTCGAAAGAAATATCAGGTTGAGAGTGTAGGTATGTACTGATGACCTTTTTGGTATCGAAACTGATCTACCTGGAAACAACAATTTCATTACAGAGACGAAAAATTATACGACAGATCAAACAAGTATCGAAAAGAAGGTCCCTCATTCGCAGAAAATTAAAGTACCGACGTCAATGGTGGACGTCACTAAAACCTCAGGGGGTTTTCTTTCAGAGAGTG